>CAMRHE010000521.1:600000-1136125 GCA_947044405.1 Leptodactylus fallax | reverse complement strand
CATCTTGGCAAGAGAGAAGACAGGTGTCTGTGTTGTGTTGACCTGCTGTGGAGATTTTTCTGTACAGCTAAGCTGTATCTTGGTCCAGAGACAAACAGAGTGTAAAGAGACAACAGGACTAGTGAGTCCACGTGAAAGGAACTGTGCTCAGTGGCTGATCAGTGAGACTGACATTGTGACTGTGTATATGGATACCACAGATAGAGACTCGCAGTGCTGTTGATGTACTGGACGGCACCTGCTAAATCCCGGCTTACATCCCAGCTCAGTGTATGGATTCGGCAGGACTGTCAGTGTGCTGAGTGGAATCTGCTGTTGGATTACATTGCATTCAGTTGGTTTCCCTGTCTGTTAAAGAGGACTTCATTTCTCCCAAGATCCTGATAACCGTGAGGAGAGGACGCTTCACTATAAAAGAAAGGACCGACTTTGGGCCCCACCGCGCGCTTCTACGGACTGTAAGCGGTCCACCTGGACCACTGGGGAAAAGGGGGTGCACCCAAATGTGAAGTCAGGGTCAGTTAGGGATAGTTTTGAGTATATTGTTCATTCAGTGTCCATACTGCAGAAGTGGACAGAGTAAAAGTAGAAACCATTGCAGAATTTGCCTTGAAATTGTTCATGCTATATTGTATATTTTGCTTGTCTTTAGCCCTGTCATTTTACCTTTAACTAGCCTTTATTAACTTATAGTAAATATATATTTTTTTCTTGAACTACCGCGTGTGCGTTCATTTCTGGTTGCGGAGTCCAAACCACCTGCCTTGCTCTCGGTTCACAAATTGGCGTAGTCGGCAGGATCCGCTTACCAGAATGGACGGTGACGCACCCGTTCGGGAGAATGGTTCTGGAGGAAGAATGCCAGCAGGGGCTATAATGAGTCAGTTAGCTAAATTTGATGGCAATAATATGTCAGTGAGTATGTGGGTGGAACAGATACGAATGATACAGCGAATGTACCAGACCGCACCAGAAGTACTAGTAGAGCTAGCAATATTGACATTACAAGGGGATGCTAAGACCACGGTGATACTGAGGCCATTTGAACAAAGGCAGACATTTGAGCAAGTAGTCCAGATTCTAGAAACCATCTATGGAGAAACTGCATTGCTGGGGTCTCTGCAGGCTCGGTTCTTCCAGAGGGTACAACAGGAGAATGAAAGCCTTCCCCAATATGCAAATGCCCTACAAGAACTGCTCCGAGATATTCAAAGGAAGGAAAGAGGTGGCTCGCCAGCCTTCTGTAACCCTGATCGGACTCTCCGTGACCAGTTTGTCCTGGGGATACGTGACGGCAGTTTAACTGTGACTATGCAGGATTTTATACGACGAGAGACTGATGCTAAATTCCATGATGTACAGGTAGAGGCCATCTCCCGTGCCAATAGTATGGTCCCGAGGCCGCAGACCGCAGTTGGAGTTACTTTGTCACAGGGGGCTAGTTCTGGCTCAGAGACAGTAGAAAAAGGGACGGTTAAAGAAATTCTCACAGTAATGCAGAAACTGCAAGAACAAATGGAACACTTGCACACTCGTTGTGATGAGCAGTCTATGAAAATTGCAGACTTCCAGAAGACTGGAGATGAAAGGGTGAGCCATCCACACCCAGCAAGTCAGAATCACCCACCACCCCGCTGGAGGGGTGAGGATAGGACCTACCGAAGGGGTCCAAATCATTTAGTGCAGTGCTCAGGAGAAATCGAAGGGGCTTACCGAAGGGGCCCAAACAGATGGCCAGAACGACGGGGGATACGCTGCTGGGAGTGTGGACGGATGGGCCACGTTGTTGCTAGATGTCCAGAGCAGCGACAAACTTATGAGAGACCGCCGTTAAACTGAAGTCCCCTGCTGCTGAAGGGCGTGTAGTAGGGGAGACTGACAAGGAGACTATGTGGGGAGAATGCCCTGATGATGACCTGATCGCTGCAAGTCCTGTCATACAGGTGGAAATGGAGGGTATTCCGGTTACCGGGATGATTGACACGGGTTCCCAAGTAACGACCTTGAGTAGAGACTGTTATGAACGGTACTTCCGGCAACATGTGAAATATGATCCCCATACATTCGTACGAGTGGTCGCAGCTAACCAGTTACCAGTTCCGGTCGTGGGAGTGGCCTGGATGAATGTCCGGGTATGTGGCCAAGATCTAGGTAGGAAAGGCATTGTGGTGGTACAGGAGTCACATGAAGTAAAGGCCCCTGTCATTTTGGGGATGAATGTGTTAAAAGAATTAGATCAGATCCTCTTTGAAAAGAAAGGTCACAGTTATTGGAAAGAAACCACCACCCATCGGCCTACTCAAACAGCTTTCCAGCGGCTGATCCGGACATGTGGCTTACAGAAAAGTTCAGATGCACAGCGTCCTCTGGCTCGAATTTCAGTTCCTTTGCATACAAAAGTTACACTGCCACCCAGTCGGGAGACAATAGTGTCCATGCCCGTAGGCACCTGTCGGAAACTAGAGGGCATAGCTGTGTTGGTAGAACCACTGCAGGCAGCCGAAGGAGGTGTTGATCCGCTAGTGGCCCGTTCCTTGGCAATAGTTCACAATGGAAGAGTACCACTTCGATGTGTAAACACTCAGGACCAGAGTGTGGACCTGACCCCAGGGAGGCTGCTGGCTAACATCTATGTGACTCCGGAGGAAGTAAGGAAAGTAACTCCAATGCAGCTGAAGCCGACTGAAAGGGATGAGTGGACCGTAACTGTGTCCATGGGAGAAGATGAGGAACCCACCTCTGAATGGAATGGCTGTGCAATTCGAGAACAGATGAAGATGGATGTAAGTTCATGTTCTCTGGAATGGGTGCAGAAGGTAGATGAGCTGTTGTGGGAGAACCAAGCCACCTTTGCACGGTATGCTGAAGATTTTGGATGTACCACAGGGATCTACCATGAGATTCCCACAGGAGACACCCCTCCAATTAGAGAGCGCTACCGACAAATTCCTCCACAGTTGTATCAGGAAGTGAAAGAACTGTTAGCTAAGATGCTACAGGGTGGGATCATCCAAGAAAGCCAGAGTCCCTGGGCGGCTCCTGTGGTGTTAGTAAGAAAAAAAGATGGGTCCATCCGATTTTGCGTAGACTATCGGAAGTTAAACGCTTGCACCGTACGAGATTCCTACCCCTTGCCACGGATTGAGGAGTCCCTCTCAGCGCTAGGGAGAGCCCGGTACTTCTCCTCACTAGATCTGGCTAGTGGGTATTGGCAGGTGCCGATGGCCACAAAAGACAAGGAGAAGACGGCATTCATCTTGCCCATGGGACTATACGAATTTAACCGGATGCCCTTCGGGTTGACAAATGCACCCGGAACGTTTCAGCGGTTGATGGAGAAATGTCTCGGTGACTTCAACTTTGAGTTCACTCTCATCTACTTGGATGACATTATAGTGTATTCTGCGACCTTTGAAGACCATCTCCACCAGTTGGGGCAAGTATTTCGAAGATTGCGGGAACATGGGCTCAAATTGAAACCCAGTAAATGTCGGTTGTTCCAATCTGAAATTGATTACTTGGGTCACCGCGTATCAGGAGAAGGGGTGAGACCATCAAGAGACAAGATAGCGGCTGTTCAAGATTGGCCGATACCGACTACCCTGCGAGAAGTGAGGGCGTTCCTTGGAGTAGCCGGTTACTATCGACGGTTTATTAAGGATTTCGCCAAGGTAGCAGCACCACTTAATGCTCTCCTACGAGGCACATCCGGTGGTCCAAAGAACCGGTCCGTGAAGTGGGGACCTGAACAGGAACAAGCCTTCCAGGCATTGAAGGATGCACTGACAACAGCCCCAATCTTGGCATATGCTGATTACCACTTGCCGTTCCAGCTATATACAGATGCAAGCCTGTATGGTCTTGGAGCAGTGCTTTCCCAGCTTCAGGATGGCCAGGAGAGGGTCATAGCGTACGGCAGCCGGTCTTTGAGAGATTCTGAAAGAAACCCCGAGAATTATAGTTCATTTAAATTGGAGCTGTTGGCACTGGTATGGGCCATGACCGAGAAATTCTCTGAATATTTGACCGGTGCTGAAGTTTTAGTACTGACTGACAACAACCCACTAGCTCACCTGGAAAATGCCAAGCTCGGGGCGTTAGAGCAGAGGTGGATAGCCCGAATGTCTACATTCAATTACCGCATTAAGTATCGGTCCAAGACAGAGAACCAGAATGCTGACGGACTTTCTAGGGTAACTGCCCAGACCCCCACAGAAGACGTGGATCATGAGTTGGAGCATGTGGAGGTGCCCGATTTCAGCAGATTTTCACAGGCCTTGACCGCCACTAATCAGTTTGAGATGGAGGGGACTGAAATGGCTCCTTTCTTTGGTCCCTCACGACAGGAATGGGCACAGATACAACAGACCCATGAGGGGCTGGCGCAGATGATCAAGTGTGTTGAGAAAGGCCAGAAGCCCTGTAGAGAGGAAAGAGAACGACTGACACGTGAGATATTATCTGTTTTGAGTCAGTGGGAAAAGTTGGAGATGAAAAATGGAGTGCTATGCCGAAAGGTCTATTTACCTTCTGAGATCGACATTCGATACCAAATTGTGGTGCCTAGTGAACTGGCTCGCTCCTTGGCAGTTGAGGCTCATAATAAGAATGGACATTTTGGTCATGAGAAGACCTTTCGTTGGTTACAGCGACTGATTTACTGCCCTGGTCTTCGTCAAATGGTCGAAGAAGTATGCCGCAGCTGTCGAACTTGTGAGATCCATAAGGCAATAGAACAGAGAGCTCCCCTGCAAACCATCGTGACCCAGGAACCTTTAGAAATCGTCATGATAGACTATCTAATGGTGGGCCCATCCAATAGCGGACACCAGTATTGCCTCGTAATGGTGGATCACTTCACCAAATTTGCGGTGGTAACCGCCACCAAGGACCAGACAGCTGAGTCAGCAGCTCGTGCTCTGTGCCAAGATTTCATTCGAGTATATGGGTGCCCCCAACGCATCCACTCCGACCAGGGCGCCTGCTTTGAGGGACACGTAATGAAAGAAGTTCAACGTATCTACGGGATAAAGAAGTCGCACACGACTCCATACCACCCTCAGGGAAATGGGGCCTGTGAAAGATTCAACAGAACTCTGCTACAGATGCTGCGGACTCTGGAGGAAGACAAGAAGTTACAGTGGCCTCAGTTCTTGTCTGAAATGGTGTGGGCCTATAACAATCAGGTCCATTCTACAACGGGGTACTCTCCTTATACACTTCTCTTTGGGCGGTCTGGGCGAAGTATAGGAGAATTACAGTTGAATGATGTGGATGGGTTCCCTCCGAGGGATCCAACCTCTTGGGTGCGGGCGCATCGGCAGAGACTTGAGACGATCCATCGATTGGTGCGGCAGCGCCTGCAAGAACATCCCCATCCTGATAAGACCCCAGTGCAAGAAGCACCATTGCAACCAGGCGACCTGGTGCTAGTTCGTGTCAAGAAACCCCAAGGGAAATTGGAAAGCAGATGGGAGGCTTTGCCGTATCGTGTTGTTGGCCGCAAGTATGCGAATGGGCCAGTGTACCAGGTCCAGAAAGAAGGAACTGATTGTGTTCGAGTACTTCACCAAAATATGTTGCGCCTGTGTCATTCTGAAGGGACAAATCACGATGGGCCTGCCAATGTGAATGAGCTCCCACAGTCAGAGAATGGAGGTGCGGAATGGGCCTCCGACGAGGAGGATGATTGTTGGCCGATCCCTGCTCCTGGGGATGTTCCACCTGTGACTACTGTATCTCCGGCCTGTGCCCCCTCTGGTGCGGAATCCGCTGGTCCTTCTCAGCCCATAGCTGCAGCACCCCATAATATACCACCGGTCCTCAGACGGACCACTAGGCCAAATGCTGGTATTCCCCCTGTTCGGTATGCGCAGGATGAGTTTGTTTGGCCTGCCATACATCGGTATACTACCACCCTGTGCATAAAAGTACAACCCTCTGGATATACAGTCATAGGCAGGGACTGCCAATCTTAAAGTGGGGGGGAATATGTAAGAGACAGCCAATGTTGTCTTAAGCTTCATTTGTCTGTATAAACTGTTAATGTTGAATGTATTTCTGTGATTCTGTTCCTTTAAGACAGCAGCCATTGTAATTGTGACATGATGCTGGAGTGAGACCCCCCCCTTTTATGTCAGCCTGCCTGTTCTGCAGACAGAGTGTGAGCAGAGAAGCAGGAAGTGACGAGACAGAGAGCAGCAGCCATCTTGGCAAGTGTTGTATTGAACTGGTGTGGAGATTTTTCTGTACAGCTAAGCTGTATCTTGGTCCAGAGACAAACAGAGTGTAAAGAGACAACAGGACTAGTGAGTCCACGTGAAAGGAACTGTGCTCAGTGGCTGATCAGTGAGACTGACATTGTGACTGTGTATATGGATACCACAGATAGAGACTCGCAGTGCTGTTGATGTACTGGACGGCACCTGCTAAATCCCGGCTTACATCCCAGCTCAGTGTATGGATTCGGCAGGACTGTCAGTGTGCTGAGTGGAATCTGCTGTTGGATTACATTGCATTCAGTTGGTTTCCCTGTCTGTTAAAGAGGACTTCATTTCTCCCAAGATCCTGATAACCGTGAGGAGAGGACGCTTCACTATAAAAGAAAGGACCGACTTTGGGCCCCACCGCGCGCTTCTACGGACTGTAAGCGGTCCACCTGGACCACTGGGGAAAAGGGGGTGCACCCAAATGTGAAGTCAGGGTCAGTTAGGGATAGTTTTGAGTATATTGTTCATTCAGTGTCCATACTGCAGAAGTGGACAGAGTAAAAGTAGAAACCATTGCAGAATTTGCCTTGAAATTGTTCATGCTATATTGTATATTTTGCTTGTCTTTAGCCCTGTCATTTTACCTTTAACTAGCCTTTATTAACTTATAGTAAATATATATTTTTTTCTTGAACTACCGCGTGTGCGTTCATTTCTGGTTGCGGAGTCCAAACCACCTGCCTTGCTCTCGGTTCACACTACCACTCTGTGCATAAAAGTACAACCCTCTGGATATACAGTCATAGGCAGGGACTGCCAATCTTAAAGTGGGGGGGAATATGTAAGAGACAGCCAATGTTGTCCTAAGCTTCATTTATCTGTATAAACTGTTAATGTTGAATGTATTTCTGTGATTCTGTTCCTTTAAGACAGCAGCCATTGTAATTGTGACATGTTGCTGGAGAGACCCCCCCCTTTTTATGTCAGCTTGTCTGTTCTGCAGACAGAGTGTGAGCAGAGAAGCAGGAAGTGACGAGACAGAGAGCAGCAGCCATCTTGGCAAGGGAGAAGACAGGTGTCTGTGTTGTGTTGACCTGCTGTGGAGATTTTTCTGTACAGCTAAGCTGTATCTTGGTCCAGAGACAAACAGAGTGTAAAGAGACAACAGGACTAGTGAATCCACGTGAAAGGAACTGTGCTCAGTGGCTGATCAGTGAGACTGACATTGTGAATGTGTATATGGATATCACAGATAGAGACTCGCAGTGCTGTTGACGTACTGGACAGTAACTGCTAAATCCCGGCTCACATCCCAGCTCAGTGTATGGATTCGGCAGGACTGTCAGTGTGCTGAGTGGAATCTGCTGTTGGATTACATTGCATTCATTTGATTTCCCTTTTAAAGAGGACTTCATTTCTCCCAAGATCCTGATAACCGTGAGGAGAGGACGCTTCACTATAAAAGAAAGGACCGACTTTGGGCCCCACCGCGCGCTTTTACGGACTGTAAGCGGTCCACCTGGACCACTGGGGAAAAGGGGGTGCACCCAAATGTGAAATCAGGGTCAGTTAGGGATAGTTTTGAGTATATTGTTCATTCAGTGTCCATACTGCAGAAGTGGACAGAGTAAAAGTAGAAACCATTGCAGAATTTGCCTTGAAATTGTTCATGCTATATTGTATATTTTGCTTGCCTTTATCCCTGTCATTTTACCTTTAACTAGCCTTTATTAACTTATAGTAAATATATATTTTTTTTCTTGAACTACCGCGTGTGCATTCATTTCTGGTTGCGGAGTCCAAACCACCTGCCTTGCTCTCGGTTCAATGGGCATGGGTTCAGATAGCTGAGCAAACTAATATAGGGGGAAGCCGTCAGGGATTGGATCAGCCATTAAAGGGGTTATCCAACTTTTAATAATTGTTGATCTATCCTTAATATAGTCCATCAATTTCAGATCGTCTGAGTCCATCTGTCATGACCCCTATAGATCAGCTGTTTCCTGCAGCGCACTGCTACTCACTTGCCATACTTTTAGTAGCACTTTAACAGGTTGTCCAGGCAAACATTTTATTTTTTAATTAGACCGGGGTAGGTGAAAAAAAAAACATATTCACCTGTCCTCGGTGCTCCAGTGTCCGGTCCTGCTACTCAGCTGTCTTCTTGCAGTGGAATTCCACCCCAGCCATGACATCCCAATTCCCTTCCGCTGAAGCCGCTGATTGACCTCAGTGGTCATGTGTGGTGGGGACTTCCGCAACAAGAAGACAACAGAGTTGCAAGGCCAGATGGTGCTGGGAGAAAATTTTAGCCTGGACAACCCCTTTAAATAGGAAACTGCTTCACTAGCCATAACTGCTGTTACTAAAAGTAAGGTGACTGTACATTTTTTGTCTTTTTGCCTTGGGTTTGCAATGGATACGAAGCAAGAACTTTCTATGATCTAGCACCTGTCAGAAACCCAGCCATGATTTCCTTATTGTGGCCAGGTTATCTTTTTACACATGTAGTGTCCCTGCCTGATAACCTGATTTCAACAGTACATCATGAGGATGGCGCTGGTTCAGGAGCACCATTAATACAGGATGTCAGCTGTAACCCATAGTTGACATCTGCTATAATGGCCATGCACTGAAAACACTGTTTGTGGCTGCTTATCCTCTTAGATGCCACCATCAATGACGACCGTGGCATCTAAGGTGTCTCTTTGTGCTCTGCGATAATGGGGTGACGATGCATTGTCATGGTGATGGGGGGGCCTTCTGAAGATTACCCACCTCACCATCATAAGTAAACCTAGAAGATTCATCCCAGTTACAAGTAAGGCTAGGTTCACATCTGCCTTGGAGTCTCCGTACGAGACTCTGCCGCAACTGCAAGCAGGATTTTTCTCTCCACTAGTTTTATACTGAAACTGTGCAGAAACTCAGCAGACCCAATTATAGTCTATGGGGTCCACGGGTTTCCACAGGTAACCACTTTTTAAGCGGACAGGGTCTCCGTCTTTTGTGTCCCCATGCAGACCTGAACAACGGAAACTCGAACGCTAGTGTGAACCTAGTGTTAGTTGGTTATCCAGGAAGCAATTAATATTGTAACTTGAGGGAGTATTGTACTTCTAACAGATTGTAAGAAAATATAATGTATGCATATGGTGGTAATGATATGATAATAATTGTAGTAAAATGTTTGATCAATAATTTCAGAAATCAGGAGCTTCCTGAACGGTACTGGGATTGATTTGGAACATATCCTAGTCTTAAATGCTTTCAGAATAAGGAAACAGGCACGACTTCCTTCTCTTGGAACATGCAGAGAAGCCAATTTACATTCTTCATAATGCTATGGAAGACAGCCACACCATTATCGTTTGATGTACAATCTATAATAAGCATTTAAAAGTTTAATATCACTTGGAATGGTATCATTAATGGTGTTACAAATTGTATTTCATATGAACAAAGAGAAAGTAACAGGAAATGCAGAGCTTTTTCTCTGTTCCTTCTGCCATTTGTGTTGGCAATTAAAACCAGCTGGCTTGACAAAAAGGCTTCAGGAAAAGCTTCACATAAGAAAAACCATGCAAGCCAGCTGTATTATTTATGTCAGCAGCAAGTCAAGAACCCTGGCAGCTGTGCAGCATTGCACTTGTGTGCATCGTTAAGAAAGCAAAGATCAAGCTCAAACAGGAAGAGCCGAAGATTTACTGTAGCGACTAGAGACTCAGATGTTTAAGGAAATGTAATTCAATTCAGAGGTTGTTAGCAAAGAAAGCTCATGTTTGCAATTTCATTCACAAAGACTCAATTGTTGATTTTTCGGCAGCACTCGAAAAAAGAACAATGTTTAACAATGTGACGACTTCAGAATATGGTGGAACCTTTCTAAGCTTGGACCTGGTGGTACTAGTACATTGTATAGTAACTATAGTAACTTCTATAGTCACTCTGCTGATGAATAAATGGATAAAAAAATTCCATATAATAAACTTTCAATGCAAAGACATTGAAATGCTGTAGATAGAAGCAACAATAATAATGATAGTCTCATATTGAACCATATATTCACCCAATAGTGACTTCAGAGACGTATAACAATTAATCAAAATATAAAATAAAAGATGGATATCATAATCAAAATATAAAATAAAAGATGGATATCATTTATGGGAAATGGGTATATGAAAAGGTCAAAAGTAAGGGATAAAATGCAAAGCCAGGAGAATATTCCAACATACCTAACATAACATACCTAATTGAGCTATCAAAGGTGGGCAGCATGGTGGCTCAGTGGTTAACACTGTTGTCTTGCAGCACTAGAATCCTAGGTTCAAATCTTACCAAAGGCATTTGTATGTTTTCCCTGTGTTTGCATGAATTTCTTCCCACACTCCAAAGATATACTGATAGAGAATGTAGATTGTGAGCCCTATATGGGACAGTAATTGACAATGTCTGTAAAGCGCTGTGGAATATGATGGCGCTAAATAAAGTCGATGTTTTTATGTATGCCCTATCTTGGCATCTTGCGGACTTTCTGTGAAAAAACTGCAGAAAAAGTTGTGATATGTTTCTTCTGCAGTCTTTTCCGCAGCGTTTTTTTCTGCGGTTCGCAACAGGGGACCTTAGCCTTAAAGTTGAATGTACCCCAAAACAGTACAGATGAAAACTAAAGCTCATCCCTCCAAAAATATGCCCTTACACAGCTTGATCAATTAAAAAATCAAAAGGTGTTGCCTGTTAGAATATGATGATGCAAAGGCAAAATATTTATTTTACAAAAAAGTTTTTGTTGTGCAAACGAAATAAAACATAAAAAAAATACTATATAAGGCTAGGTTCGCACCTGCACCTGATCTACGCTCTGGCTTTCCGTCCCCGGATCCACTGAAAAAATGCATTTTTCGGGCGGAAACTGGGTGGAAACCCGGTGAGCCCCATTATAGTCTTTTTAAGCGTGTTAGCTTTCAGTTTTTTGGGTCCCCAAACAGACCCGAAGAACAGAAAACCGAACGCTAGAGTGAACCTAGTGTAAATTGGGTACTGACCCACAGAATGAAGTTAACATGTCATTTATACATATGGTAAATGATAAAAAAAAACAAGACACAAAAAATAACCCCAAAATTTGATAAATTGCTCTTTTTTTTGCTACCCCCCCCAAAAAAATAAAAATAAATATTTTTTAATGCATTGTATGTACTTCAAAATGGTTCAAAATATAACTTGTCTTGGTAAAATCAAGCCATCATCTGGCTAAATAAATAGATGTCAATCGGAAAATAGAATAGTTATGACTCTCAGAAGACAGGGATGAAATAGGCAAAAAAGCATGCCTTGTCCTGAAGGCCGAAAATTGTCTGTGTCATTAAGGCTGGGGCCCCATGTGACGTAAACAGTCCCTGTAAGCAAATGCCATCCACACATTGCGGAAAAAAACATCGCAGTTTTGGAAATTGCAGCATGTCAATTATACCTATTGAAACATCGTCAGTTTCCCTATATGTATAATGGAAGCAGAAAGTCCACAGAGGACACCTCTGCAGATTTTCTGTAAAAAGTGCTGTGGGGAAAACAGCGGTTTTACCCTCAGTGCTTTTTTGCTGCGGTCCACTACGTGGGGCCTTAGTCTAAGAGGCTTAAAGAAGTTGTCCAGGCAAATGTTTTATATTTTATATAGGATGGGGAGGTGAAAAAAAAAAAAATCGTACTCACCTGTCCTCGGTTATCCAGTGTCCTCCCAGCCTGGTCTTGTCCTGCTGCTCCGGCGTCTTCTCAAAGTGAAACTGCTCGCCGTCTGTGACGTCCCAAATCCCTTGTAATGTAATGAATAATAACTTAGCTATAGTAAGATTCCAGTGTTTTAATACTAAGCCATACTCTGCTCATACTTTTTTTCTCATGCAATGCAGGAGAAATAATTCATATCACATGTGGATCCTATAGAAGCCGCCTCTTACTAATGAATACACCTGTGCCTTAGATTTGAGAAGAAAAATGTGCAGTCTGGATATATTGAGCATGGCTGAGAAACAAAGCCTTGGGCTGCTAATATATATGAATATTTTATAGCTGCCATATGTACAATTTGGGATATAGTACATACATTGTATAAGCATAGAACAAAATGCAGGTGCAAAATTGAACATTGTGGCTATTCCCCAGACATAATTTCCACTGTTAGTAATTGAATTTTGTCATTTTAGGTGTTATTAGTGCTATTGTTCTATATATGTGTACAGTATGTGTCATTCAATATTCAGTTTAGTTCAATACACTGCCTATAAGATGTTGCCCCTGTTCAACTAAAAGTCTGTCACAAAATGATTCTGTCTGGATACTTATTCACACCAATCATTCAGCATTTAGTAAAGACACATTTGTCACCAATACAGGTGTCTAGTAAAAGGAACTATGGCATGGTTTGGCAGAATCTGCATACTGGAAAATTAGACTGGCGGAGCAAAATGGTCACTAGCAAACTGTGACAACGAAGATGAACTTTTGAACTTATCTATTCCTTTTTTAGATTAGGCATTCGTTGATTGTAATGTGTAGGGAACTGCCATTTCTACTAGTATATAATGTATCTGGCTTCTTTGCCCCCTGCAGTTTGGCTTCAGAGACCCCAGGCATTTAGTGCAAGTTTTGTTTTGTAAATACAGTGAGTCAGACACATGTGAGGCAGAGCTGCTGGGGGGAGAGATGTGAGCAGAGCTGCTGAGACAGACATGTTATGTCTGGGGGAGTCTAAGAGCCACTTGTTCCTCTTTACTTCACAGTATATAGTTAGGTATGTGTTACCCCCTATATACTCACAGGACCTAGCTAGTAACCGTAGTTAGGGATCCATATATATATATAGTTCAGGGCAGTGATAGGTTAGGCTTCCGAAGGCCAACTAGCTAGTTAGAGGCCCGGTGGCACTAGTAGTTTAGCTGGCAGGTTAAGGACTCAGTGTTAGGGTAGTCAGGCCTGCATCTACTGCCGTCACCGTCGCCCTGTTTGCTGCCTGTGAAGAATCTCACCATCATCATCATCTCCTGATCGGCTGTCTGTCATCTCCTGGAGACATCCGAGGATCCACAGTCATCCACAGGGGCCCCTGCATCTCTTCTGTTGCCTGGAGGTATTGTGCACTGGACTCTTGCTATATATCTATATATATACCCGGGTATATAACCTAAGACGGTTGAGGACTTGCTGGTTGTTGTAGTATTGCTGTGTTCTGAGTATATTCTATGTATGTATTATTACCCTGTTGATTCTTATAAAGCTACTGTTATAACCTTATGTGGTATCTGTATGTATTCTTCAGACTGTGAGATTAGTACAGTGATCCTTGTTAAGGCTACTAACTGTACTTCATGGGTAAGTCCCAGGACGAGATCCTCCCTGTAATACAGAGGCTCTATCCTGGGTGGAGGCACTGATATATTTCATATATGTTCCCACTCTTCCCTTCAGCGAAGGCTTCAGGTCCCATTATACACACAGGTCAGCGCCAGAGTCTGTTGCGGGAGGGATAATACTCATACCCCCCCAAATAGGGCTACATTTGGAGGCACTGCTGAGATTTAGAAGTGGGAATAGTCATTGATATGGAGAAGCGATATAGCTCAGAGGGGGAACCTCCCACTAGCTACTACATGGGATTACCGACCTCCTGTTCCTCCCCTGGTTCAGGTAAAGGAAGAACCCCGCTCAGCCAGTTACCCCCCCAGTATGGCCGTCGCTAGCAGTTCCTCTAGTGACAGTGCTATTAGCACTTTAGCCAGGCTGACTGAAATGTTAGCTCAGGGCCTGCAGGCCACTCACTACAAGAAACTAAAGGTATTCTCTGGTAATGTCCCAGTACCACAAGGGGAGGAAAACTTTGAGATATGGAAAGAACATACTCTCCAATGCCTGAAGGAATGGTCTTGCTCTGAAGAAGGCAAGCGGCAGCGTATCAGTGAAAGTTTGCGGTCTCCTGCTGCAGAATTGATCCGCTTGTACAGAGACTCTCATGAAGGAGTGAGTGCATTGGACTATATACAAGTACTGTCTGATCACTTTGAGCCATACTATGACCTTGCCCAGATGGTTGCTGATTACCGAATGGTTCGTCAAAAAGAAGGGGAAAATGTCTCTACTTTTATTAACCGTTTACAGCTACTTCTTTCACGTCTGGTGTACCACGCAGCTATATCTACTTCAGAGGTAGACGCTATGAGAACCAGTCAGTTGGTGAGAGGGTTACAACCTCATCATCCTCTTGCTCAAGTACTCAAGGTCTTACTATCTGATAGAGTCCTTCAATTTCCTGACTTAATGAAGTTAGTGAAGAAACAAGAAGCTGACATTAGTTTTAGTACCCCTAAGAAAGCGAAAAGCATCTCTAAAGAAGATGTTGTTCCTAATTCAAACAAGTGCGGTGACCAGATGGAAGGTAACGCTGCAGTTGGGATTGTGGGGTGCAAACAGCGCAGACTTGTCACGGTCTCTGGGCACGAGGGCGCAGCGCTGGTGCTGTCCCACGTTACCACCACTGGTACCGGTGATGAGGGGGGCTGCACAAATGTTGGTGGTGATTGTTCCCCCGGGGCGCTTCCCCTATACTGTGCCGACTGGTGGTGTTTGGGGCGCCCTGATGTTGTCGGTGCAGAGTCAGACACAGAAACGGTTGTAAAGTTGAACTTTTACTTCCATGGGTGTGGAGGCACAAATGCTTAAACAGTTTCTTCAATACAAAACAACGGGGTATGCCTGGTGACACAGCAAAGTCCTGGGGTGCAGGGTAGACTTGATGAAAGGTGTTCCTAGCGCCTTATACTTCAGTGTTACAGCCCTAAGGTGCGTCTGGGCTCCTATTTGGCACATAGGAGGATGCCCACCATGATACTAGTACATAATATTCCCCACTCACGTTATGTGGTCCTGATAGCTCAGAGTTTCGGGGTGCAATAGTCAGGGTGGCAGGATATTCCACAGGTCTGGCCTTGGCCCCTGGATCCTGTGATACTTGCTATGGAGCACGTGTTCCAGAATGTTCTCTCCACAGTCTCATGCTGACAAGATAATGATGCTTGACTTCCTTCAGGGCGATGGCTAGGAAGACAGGATCTTCTGAATAGCTGGAGTATGTCAGCTCTCCAACCTTCCTGGGCCTGTCTAGGACTTGAGATTCCTGCACTAAACTCACTGCTTTCTTCACAGGACATCACACTTATCTCCTCACCTCCTCCTCCTAACACTCCACACTTCTAACTCCTCACACGCAGGACCTTCCTGCAGGGGTGTTACCATGGGGACCCAGTGATCAGCTGACTCCTCCCCTTTTCCCAGGCGATGTCCTCCCATTGGACATTTGGTTACTGTTCAATCCTATGGGAGGTGTAATGCATGTGTGAGGCTCACTAGGTGGCGCTGTGTTGTGTGAGACTCAGGACCCCCTGCTATGTCACACAGGCTATGAAGCAACAGGAAATAATACAATGCACAGAGATCACCCTCAGCCCAGCCATAGCCAGCTCTGGGATGCCACATACTCCCCCTCTTTCACTGAGCCGACCTTGGCGACGGGCTGGGGTGAAGGTGAGAAATGTAACATAACGTTAATAAATACGAATAAAGTGCAAATGTCACTAACAGTTTAGAAAAATATAATACTTAGAAACTTGAGGTAAGACCTCCCGGCATAGTCCTGAAATGTCCATGAGAAGTCTGAAGGGTAACGGAGAGATAATTAAACTCAGACTTATGGAACCTTTTGGCGGTACCATCAGACAGTCCATATAGAAACAACAGTAGTGCAAATGGGTCCAGAGGCTCTCTGGCACAAATTTCGTGAGTGTCCATTATCATGAGAGTCTCTCTGAGAAACAATAAACAGTCCTTTCTGTAAGGAAGAGTAGGCACTCTAGCACCAATGTCCATACCGCAATGGGGTAACAGAACTTCCTTGGCTCGGTGAGCCAGGCACTATGGCTTGGATTGTTGCATATAAATGTAAATACTATATTACATGGCAAGATATTATATATATACTGTATATACACACAGGAAAAACATTAATGTAATCAGAGCAGGAATAACATATATACAGAAGCAGAGACAGTTAACCTCTTTTACCCAAGGACAGCCATGGCATCACTATAGCGTGTTGGAGGTATGCCTTTTGTGGTACGCTCAGAACGCCTAAGTGGAACGAGATTTGAATCAGGAACAGAGTCACTGAAATCAATTAAATCATCTGTCGAAGGGTTCTCTTGCACTAGAGCAATTGGTGGATAACAGCTAAATGGTAGTAGTTTAGGCACCCACATAAGCTCAGTTAACGTTGGGGGTCTCTCTTTCGCTTCAGAAGGTGACAAGATCTCTGTACTCGTTGTCTCAGCTGGGGGCACCTCTGTGGGTAGTCCTTCTTTAAGGCACAGCTACAGACGGTTTCGGTGTACTACTTGGGGCTGTCTCCCAGGTTTAGAGATCTCATACACGTCGGATTCAGGATATGGTATGGAGATGACACTGTATGGTTCTTTCTCCCAGAATGGATCCAATTTCCCATTCCGATGGTTATTCCTTAACCATACACGGTCGCCAACTTTCAGGGGCGCTGCATGGGCGTGATGGTTGTAATCCTCCTGTTGTCTCCTACGAACCTCATCCATGCGCGTTTCAACTATCTCTTTAGCTTCCTCCATACGTCGGCGGTGTTCAACAACCCAGTCTGTTATGGGTAGTGGATTGATGGTGTCAGGGACCTTCACACCAAGGGTTAAGTCTGAAGGAAGTTGACCTTCTCTTCCAAACATTAGATAAAATGGTGCATATCCCGTAGATGTTTGGGGTGTGTTGTTGTAAATATAGGCCAAGTCCTTGATACGCTCAGGCCACTCAACACCAGGTGTAACTGCGGCTGTTCTTAGCATGCCGATGATCACTTGATTTGCCTTCTCGCACATACCATTCCCTTGAGGGTGATACGCTGTGGTTCGCAACTTCTTGCAGTCTTGGAACTGACACAGCTCACGGAACAATTGGGATTCAAACGCCGATCCACGGTCGGTGAGGATATGCTCAGGACAACCGTAATGGCGGACAAACTCTGCGTAGAAGGTCTCAGCCGTAGTTCTTGCTGTAAGATCTCTGACAGGCACGATGACAAGGAACTTGGAGTAATGATCCACCATTGTCAGAGCGTAGCTGTAGCCGGAACGTGTGGGACCCAACTTCACATGGTCCAGAGCAACAATTTCACACGGCTTTTGAGTCTTAATTGGATGTAGAGGGGCCTTCTGATCTCTTCTACCTTCCTTGGTGATACTACAGGCGGGACACTCTTGGCACCAACTCTCAATGTCACTCCTCATCCCAACCCAATAGAAGCGACGACGGATGGTAGCTTCGGTCTTTTGTACCCCGAAGTGACCAGATCTGTCATGATACGCCTCAAGTATCATCTGTGCGTCTCTTCTTGGTACGAGGATCTGATGAAGCCTTTCACCTGTGACAGGATCAAGAGTGTTTCTATGTAGAAGGCCTCGTTGGACAAACAGGCGCTTCCTCTGTCGCCAAAGGCGTTTTAATTCCACGTCATGAAGACCTCTCTTTACACGGGTTGGTATTCTTCCTGTAAGCAGGAAATCTGACAATTCTCCTAAAACTCTGCTCTCTTCTTGGAACGTTTTCCACAGAGATGGCTCCTGGAGGGATTCGGCAGCTGTTTTCGCCAGAGATTCTCCTTCTACAGGGACACCAATAGCAACCTGTTGGGCAAACTTGTTGTAGAATGGTGGCATCTCCACCTCTTCCCAGATGTCTTCTCGGGGTGGTTCTTCTCCCACAGGCAACCTTGAGAGTGCATCAGCGTTAGCGTTGGACTTGCCACTGCGATACTTGACAGAGAACTTGTAATTCGCGAGTCTTGAGGCCCACCGTTGTTCAAGGGCTCCCAGTCGAGCAGTGTCCAGATGCGCCAACGGATTGTTATCTGTGTACACGGTAAAGGGTGTGGCAGCCAGGTAGTCTTTAAACTTCTCTGTCACGGCCCAGACAAGCGCCAGAAGTTCGAGTTTGAAAGAACTATAGTTCTGGCCGTTCTTCTCCGCACCTCTCAGACTCCTGCTGGCGTAGGCGATGACTCGCTCTTTGTTGTCCTGAACCTGGGACAACACTGCACCCAAACCTTGGTGACTTGCATCTGTGTACAAGCGGAATGGCTGACTGTAGTCGGGATAGGCTAGAATTGGTGGTTGCGTCAGAAGTGCTTTAAGCGCTTGAAAGGCTTCCTCTTGACGCGCTGTCCAGTCTACCGGAAGCTTTCGGTTGTAGTTTTCTCTGGGACAACCGCGCAACAACTCGTTCAGAGGCTCGGCTACTTGGGCGAAGTGTGGTATGAAACGCCGATAGTAACCTGCGAATCCAAGGAAGCTTCGGACTTCTTTGACGGTAGTTGGTCTTCGCCAGTTCTGGACTGCAGTGATCTTTTCAGGATCAGGTTGGACGCCTTGTGCGCTCACGACATGCCCAAGGTAGTGAACTTGGGGTTTCAACAGGTAGCACTTGAAGGGCTTCACCTTTAGGCCGTGCTGTATAAGTACCTTGAATACCTCGGACAGGTGACAGAGGTGTTCTTGGTATGTCCGGGAGAATACAATAACATCGTCAAGGTACAGTAGCACACTCTGGAAATTCTCATGGCCGAGGCACCTCTCCATAAGCCGTTGGAATGTGGCTGGGGCATTACATAGCCCAAATGGCATACTATTGAATTCAAAGAGTCCCATCGGGGTCGTAAACGCAGTCTTTTCACGATCTTCAGGCGCCATAGGGACTTGCCAGTATCTACTGGTTAAGTCCAGGGTCGAGAAACAGGTAGATGATCCCAAAGCCGTTAGAGATTCCTCAATCCGCGGCAATGGGTATGCATCTTTGTGCGTGACGTTGTTGAGTTTACGATAGTCCACACAAAATCGTAGGGTTCCGTCTTTCTTCTTGACAAGGACTAGCGGGGCTGCCCAGGGGCTGTTACTCTCCCGGATGACATCAGCATCTCGCATCTCTTGGATCAACTTTTTCACCGGTTGGTACATCGCTGGTGGTATTGGACGGTGACGCTCCTTGATTGGATGGTGGTCGCCAGTCAGAATACGATGTTGTATGGTCGTGGTCTTACCAAAGTCCAATGGGTGTTTGCTGAATGCCTGTTGGTAATGCTTGGCCACATTGCGAACCCCATTGATGTGCTCTATAGGGGTATTGGCGTCTCCCACGTTCAATTCATCCCACCAGGACTTCGTGGCTCCATTCTGAATGTTCTCAGCAGCTTGGGTGGAACGCTGTGTGGCGGTAGAATCACCAGAGAGAATGTCTTCTGGTGCTAACCGGTGTAGCAGGGCCACAGAGTGGAACTTGTGGAGGTTCACGGGAGCATCGCCCAAGTTGACTAAGCGGACAGGAACACGTCCATTGGAAACTGTGACAAGGCTGCGGGCAGCCATGACAAGTGGTTGGCCATCTACCTGTATGGGTTGTAGCAAGGCCTCGTAGTCCTGATTTTCTATGCCCGGACGGGCACGGCACCACACCATAGTTTCTGTTCCAGGCTGTAGGGTTACTGGACGGGTATCTTGGATCCGGACTCGACCAATTTCACCTTGTTTGTTGGCGAACTTGTGCTGGGCATTGAGTACACGAATGGCCCACTGAATGGTCTGCTGGTCACTGGGAGAAGCTGTAAGGAGAGAGGCATGCAAGGCATCCAACACTTCTGCAAAGCAATGGCGTAAAACATTCATGCCTAATATTACAACTGCAAACCTATCATCCTCTACATCAGTGACAATTACACCCTGTCTAGGCAGTTTCAAGTCCCCAATCTGGATAGTGGGTTCCCAATAACCCTGCTGTGGTATGGGCTGTCCATTGCTGGCACACAGATTTATCCATGTGTCAGGTGTTCTATTCAACACACCTAAGTCCCAATGTTCAAGGAACACCTGCTTGCGCAGGGTTGTTACCTGAGATCCAGTGTCCACCAACGCTGTCAGAGGGACGCCGTTCACCCGGATTGTGATGTGTGGGCAGGCTGAGACGAAGCGTGACAATGGCACTGAAGATTCACCTGGGCCCTTCTTCTTTCCTCCCGAGGGGCGGCCCGCTGCCTCGGGGGTGGCCCGTTTAACTGAAAACACTGAGGCCTGGTGTGTCCATATCTATTGCAATAGGTACAGTATGGCCTCTCACTCTGCGGAGGTTTCACTGAAGACGGACGTCTGGGTGGCGACTCAGGTGAGATGTTGAGACTTCGCAAAGGATCACTGGACGATGAAGACGGCTGGGTCAGACGATCTAGACGGACGGTGATCTGTTCCATGGCACGGGTCAGATGATCCACTCGGGCCAGAAGGTCATCTCTGGAGTCTGCTAGTGTAGTCTGCGCAGTTTGGGCAGCAGGTGAGGTACCCAGAGGTAGTGGCAGGACAACTGGAGCAATGCTTGTTGAGGGTCCAGGTGAGGGAGCACAGATGACTGGGCTCGGCTGGGGCTGCTCCTGTCCCAAGACCTGGATGGCAAGGGCCTTGAAGTCAGCAAACGTGATGCTGGGATGTTGTGCAGCAAGCATTCGCAACTGACTCTGGAGCAATGTGGTACCCGCCCCTTCTATGAAGCGGTCAAGCAAGATTTTATCAGAGTCCACATTTTCACGTGGATCCACTTGCACCACAGCTCTGAACGCCTCTTGGAGGGATAAAGCATAATCCCGCAGGGTCTCACCAGGTAGTTGTCGTCTGGAAAAGAAGCGCATCTTTACCTCGGAGACAGATCGCACGTCAAAGTTCACCTGGAGTTTGTCCAGAATTTGCCCAGGGGTTCTTTTGTCAGAGGCAGGCCAGGATTTGACCTCCCTAGCTGCAGCACCCTCAAGCTGGCCCAGCAGGATCTGTATCTGCTTTTCTGTATTCAGAGGATAGAACTGGAAGAGAGACAGCATCTTCTCACGAAAGTCCCTGAGGGTATGCGCCTCCCCTTTGTAGCGTGGCAGCCATGGTGCGCCAGGGTAAAATGGCATGGAGAATGGTAGGCTGCTCGCCATGGGCACTGCTGGATCACTAGAAACAGATGGCACAATGTCACTTTGCTCAGTCATGTTTGCAGGTATGACTGGAATTAGGTCGCCGTCTCTTTAAGAAACTCAACTGCTTGCTGGCAGGGAATGGAGACTACAACTTGGAATGCTGTCCCTTTAAGAATGCTGTAGCTATTAACAGAGTCACTGTGATGCAGGCTGACGGTGTGCTCCCCCTCTTTAATGGTGGCACTCCCCACGGACACTGTACACGGAAAACACTCGCTGGGGCCGTGGGAGGACTGAAGACAAGGACAGGGAGGCACAGTACTCACTGACAGCAACTGCAGCGTGGACCAGAGATCAGCGGTGCACAGCAGGGAAGGTGATGCGGCACCGGAGGGTCAGAAATGGCGCCGGCACGTTCGCCTTTCACTTTCTTGTATGGGTGCGCTGGAGCATTGCGCTCAGCATTCTGGGCTCTCCTAAGATGGCGAAAGATGGGTCTCCTGGCCTCATGGGCAGTGCTAAAAATCTCCCGCACTTTTGCAAGGTACAGTTAACCCTTTGTGGGCGTTCTTACACAGCGATGTGGCGCAGCAAACAAGTCCTGGGCGTTTTAACTCTTCCAGGGCTGTAACACACTGAGAGGACAGTCTTTAGGGCTTACTTCAGGGGTATAGGGCTCCCCCCTCTTTGTGGCAAGCACTCTCAGGGAATAAACTTGATCTTAGCAAAGTCCACAATAAAGACCGATGCTCTGGAGACAATTTGGCGCACTTTTCGTGGCGACTTTCTCAAAATGGCACACACCCGTATCCTGTTCGTGACGCCAGTTTTTCTTGCGGTGACCAGATGGAAGGTAACGCTGCAGTTGGGATTGTGGGGTGCAAACAGCGCAGACTTGTCACGGTCTCTGGGCACGAGGGCGCAGCGCTGGTGCTGTCCCACGTTACCACCACTGGTACCGGTGATGAGGGGGCTGCACAAATGTTGGTGGTGATTGTTCCCCCGGGGCGCTTCCCCTATACTGTGCCGACTGGTGGTGTTTGGGGCGCCCTGATGTTGTCGGTGCAGAGTCAGACACAGAAACGGTTGTAAAGTTGAACTTTTACTTCCATTGGTGTGGAGGCACAAATGCTTAAACAGTTTCTTCAATACAAAACAACGGGGTATGCCTGGTGACACAGCAAAGTCCTGGGGTGCAGGGTAGACTTGATGAAAGGTGTTCCTAGCGCCTTATACTTCAGTGTTACAGCCCTAAGGTGCGTCTGGGCTCCTATTTGGCACATAGGAGGATGCCCACCATGATACTAGTACATAATATTCCCCACTCACGTTATGTGGTCCTGATAGCTCAGAGTTTCGGGGTGCAATAGTCAGGGTGGCAGGATATTCCACAGGTCTGGCCTTGGCCCCTGGATCCTGTGATACTTGCTATGGAGCACGTGTTCCAGAATGTTCTCTCCACAGTCTCATGCTGACAAGATAATGATGCTTGACTTCCTTCAGGGCGATGGCTAGGAAGACAGGATCTTCTGAATAGCTGGAGTATGTCAGCTCTCCAACCTTCCTGGGCCTGTCTAGGACTTGAGATTCCTGCACTAAACTCACTGCTTTCTTCACAGGACATCACACTTATCTCCTCACCTCCTCCTCCTAACACTCCACACTTCTAACTCCTCACACGCAGGACCTTCCTGCAGGGGTGTTACCATGGGGACCCAGTGATCAGCTGACTCCTCCCCTTTTCCCAGGCGATGTCCTCCCATTGGACATTTGGTTACTATTCAATCCTATGGGAGGTGTAATGCATGTGTGAGGCTCACTAGGTGGCGCTGTGTTGTGTGAGACTCAGGACCCCCTGCTATGTCACACAGGCTATGAAGCAACAGGAAATAATACAATGCACAGAGATCACCCTCAGCCCAGCCATAGCCAGCTCTGGGATGCCACACAAGGACAAACCAGCGGAGCGGTCAGAACTTAGACAGTCCGCCACTCCACCCACTGCCACTCAATGGAGGAAGGATGCTAGAACCTGTTATAAATGTGGTCAGACGGGCCATACTGCCAGACAGTGTACGGAGGACAGTGAGGGATTGAGACACAGTGCTGTCTTCTCTATTCAGAATCAAAGACACCGAAGGAAGGCGGGCCGAGTAAAGACTAGAGGCGCTATCGCGGGCTCCAGGTCCGTTGTCAAAGTCACTGTCAATGGTCATGCCGCTCCTGCCCTGTTTGATACAGGATCTCAAGTGACCCTGATTTATCGCTCGTTCTACCAAAAGTATCTGAGGGATATACCTCTTCAGTCTACAGGACAAATGAAATTGTGGGGGCTTAATTCAGGATCATATCCTGTAGATGGCAGCCTACAAGTAGTTATAGCTGTCCCTGAATTAGAAGATCAGAGTGTCGCTCCCATGAAGATTACGGCTCTTGTCTGTCCTGATACAGGGGATTCTTGTGCAGCTCCTGTGATACTTGGCACTAATTGTCCCGCAGTGCATTATGCTTTTCAGAAGTTTCTTGGAAGAGATTGGAACCCTGCAGCTCAGCCGGTGAATATATCTTCTGATCTTAGAGAACTCTGTGATGCCCTGTCTACTGGCTATCGACATGGAATGGTATATCATATCGGTGAGAGAACCGTGGAAGTTCCTGCCGGCGGGGAGAGAATTCTGAGAGTAGCCTCCAGCATTGCTCCCGATTTGCTTGAAGGGGGGAGTTATGTCCTTATGGAAACCCCTGAAGAAATGATTAACCAGAATGGCTGGATGGTGATCCCAGAGAGAAAGGACTGGAGAAATAAAGTGGAGTTATCTACCTGTGTGACAGTGAGGAACTGTTCACCGCATCCGATTGTAATTGGACCATACCAGAATGTGGCCCACTGCTACCCTGTGCTTGGAGTAAATCCATACGCTGAAGTGTGCAGGATTCAAATCCGAGATGCAATCCCTAATCTCAATCTTGACTTGAGTGATCCACATTTACCAGAGGCCTGGAATCAGCGACTGACACAGAAGTTGTCTGAATTATCGGAAGTGTTCTCCATGGATGATATGGATGTAGGTTGTGCTAAAAGTGCTCAACACACTTTCCGATTGACCGATTCTACTCCCTTCCGGGAGCGACCACGGAGAGTTGCTCCAAAGGATGTTGATGAGTTAAGACAGACTCTACAGCAAATGAAAGGTCAGGGGATCATTGTGGACAGTAAGAGCCCCTATGCCTCACCTATTGTGGTGGTAAGAAAAAAATCTGGAGCAATTCGCCTATGTGTGGATTACAGAACTCTGAACCGGAGAACCTTACCTGATCAGTATACACTGCCGAGAATTGAAGAAGCTCTGGAAGCTCTGAATGGAAACTGTTGGTTCACAGTGCTGGACCTAAGATCGGGATACTATCAAGTCCCAATGGCACCTGAGGATCAGGAAAAGACAGCCTTCATATGCCCCTTGGGTTTCTTTCAGTTCACTCGTATGCCGCAAGGTACAAAAGGTGCGCCAGCAACGTTCCAAAGGTTGATGGAAAGAGTGTTAGGTGATTTAGTGCCCCGGGAATGCCTTGTATATCTTGATGACATTATTGTGTTTGGAAAGACACTGGAAGAACATGAAGAACGACTCATGAGAGTACTCCATCGCTTAAAAGAAGAGGGGCTGAAGTTGTCGGCTGACAAATGCAAATTTTGTAGATCTTCGGTCACTTATGTAGGTCATATTGTTTCTGCTGAAGGAGTTGCTACCGATCCTGGTAAGATTGAAGCTGTGGTGAATTGGCCCCGACCGCAAAATATTACGGAGTTGCAATCTTTCTTGGGGTTTTGTGGATTCTATCGACGATTTGTGGAAGGATATTCAAAAATTGCTCGAGCCCTCCTCGACCTGTTGAAGAGTGATGCAGGAGATCCGGGAAAGAAGAAAGGGTCTTCCAAAAGCCTTTTTGGCGATAGGTGGACTGCGGATTGTGAAGAAGCATTTAGGTTGTTGAAGAAGAAATTGACAGAAGCTCCCGTTCTGGCTTATGCTGATGCACAGAAGTCATATGTGCTACATGTAGATGCCAGCTTTGAAGGATTAGGTGGCGTGCTGCACCAAGAATACCCGGCCGGGTTACGGCCCATAGCTTTCATAAGTCGAAGTCTTTCTCCCAGCGAGAAAAATTATCCAGTACATAAATTGGAGTTTTTGGCGCTCAAGTGGGCCATTGTTGATAAATTACATGACTATTTATACGGAGCCACGTTTGAAGTAAGAACAGACAACAATCCACTGACATATGTTTTGTCAACTGCTAAACTCGATGCTACAGGACATCGCTGGTTGGCAGCTTTATCCAACTACCAATTCACACTCAAGTATAAATCGGGGCCTAAGAACATTGGGGCAGATGCTCTATCAAGACGGCCTGGATTACCTAGTCCGGAAGTAGTGGATGAATGGGAAGAAGTGCCAAGTCCTGGAGTAGGAGCTTTGTGTGCCATGGCTGCTGTAGTTGAAGACCGAGTAGCCTTTTCTGAAACTCGGCTTATTGACTCTATTGGGGGAGGTCCCGAAGCTGTACCAGACATGTTTGCCTACCCTGCCGCTTTAGGATCCTTTGAGCGTTGTTCTATATCTTCAAAGCGAATGATCTGGAGTCAAAAGACTGATCCTTTAATTGGACCTCTTTATCAAGCAGTGAGTTCTCAAGACAGAGAAATGTTAAAGACATCCCTACCCTCTGAATGCAGTCAACTTCTACGAGATTGGGAGAAGTTTGAAATAGACAATGGCCTACTTTATCGTGTGGTGCTGTATCATGATCACCCTGGAAGGCGCCAACTAGTTATTCCAAGCTGCTTTCAGAAGATGATTTTCCGAAGTCTGCATGATTATCATGGTCATTTGGGACCTGAGAAGACTTATGGCCTAATACAAGATCGATTCTACTGGCCCAAAATGAGAGATACCGTGACTTGTCTGTGTAGGTGCTGTCGCAGATGTTTGCAGAGGAAGACTGTCCCGGTTCGAGCGGCCTTCATGGGACACTTGAAGAGTTCGGGCCCCATGGATCTTGTCTGCATAGACTTCCTTTGTATTGACAACGACTCCAGAGGATTTGGAAATGTATTGGTGGTGACTGATCACTTCACACGATATGCTCAAGCCTTTCCGACTAAGGATCAAAAAGCAGTCACTGTTGCAAGAGTGCTTTGGGAAAAGTATTTTATCCATTATGGCTTACCACACCGGTTGCATTCTGATCAAGGCCGGGATTTTGAGAGTAACCTGATCAAAGAGTTACTTCAGTTGTTGAACATCCGCAAAAGTCGGACGACGCCTTACCATCCAGAGGGAGATGCCCTTCCTGAAAGATTTAACAGGACTTTACTTGATATGCTTGGTACCTTACGAATTGAGGATAAGCGATCCTGGAGTCGAAAAGTGGAGGCTATGGTGCATGCCTATAATAGTACAAGGCACGAGAGCACAGGATATTCACCATACTTTCTGATGTTTGGAAGAGAGCCTAGGCTACCTATTGACATCTTGTTGGGAGTCTCTACCGATGGTATCAGTCATCGAGATCATTACCGATACGTGGCACGTTTGAAAGAAACGCTTAAGAGTGCTTATCAGCTGGCTGAGGAAAATGCGGCCAAAGTGAATGAAGGAAATAAAAGGAGATTTGATCTTCGAGTAAGATACCGAGAATTGAACCCTGGGGACCATGTTCTGCTACGGAATTTGGGAGCATCTGCAAAACATAAGCTGGCTGATCGATGGCGGAGTGAACTCTTTACAGTGGTAGATCGGTTGCCTGGAATACCAGTCTACAAGATAAAAGGACGGGACGGGAGGATCAGGACTTGGCATAGAAATCATTTGTTGCCTGTACCTCAGATTGATGGTATGGATATCTCCAATGATGGCTCGGCCTGCGATTCTCCACAGTCCTTAGCCGATATTCCACCTGACCTTCCTGAAACTCCTGAGAGTGATTGGACTGTGGCTCCTGAAGTTCCTAGATCACCAGTATCTTCTCCTTCAGGGAGACCTATGAACCCTCAAACTCCAGAATTCGTACCTAGATCTGTGTCTACAGATGAGCAGGGATCTAGCTCTCCTACGCCACCAGCACCATCCCCTCCCATGGCAGACAACCCTAGTTTAGGGCCTGGACATGCTAGTTTACCTCAGAGAGAGGTACGGAGAGGAGAGAGAATTAGACACCCTCCACCTATGCTGACATATGATAGTTTGGGGGACCCCAGATTTACTACTCAGCCTCATTTATACCATGCTTGGGTGGGTGCAGTGTCCACTTTGGTCAATATGTTACCAATTTTCGCTCCTGCTGGTATGTATACCTATTAACCTGTTGTGACTCTGTAAATGCAAAAGCAACCATATTGATATTGTCATTGGTAAGGTTGACTGTATACTATGACTTTGTATGTCTTTGACGTGACGTAAAGATTTCACCAGAGGGAGAGTGTAGGGAACTGCCATTTCTACTAGTATATAATGTATCTGGCTTCTTTGCCCCTGCAGTTTGGCTTCAGAGACCCCAGGCATTTAGTGCAAGTTTTGTTTTGTAAATACAGTGAGTCAGACACATGTGAGGCAGAGCTGCTGGGGGGAGAGATGTGAGCAGAGCTGCTGAGACAGACATGTTATGTCTGGGGGAGTCTAAGAGCCACTTGTTCCTCTTTACTTCACAGTATATAGTTAGGTATGTGTTACCCCCTATATACTCACAGGACCTAGCTAGTAACCGTAGTTAGGGATCCATATATATATATAGTTCAGGGCAGTGATAGGTTAGGCTTCCGAAGGCCAACTAGCTAGTTAGAGGCCCGGTGGCACTAGTAGTTTAGCTGGCAGGTTAAGGACTCAGTGTTAGGGTAGTCAGGCCTGCATCTACTGCCGTCACCGTCGCCCTGTTTGCTGCCTGTGAAGAATCTCACCATCATCATCATCTCCTGATCGGCTGTCTGTCATCTCCTGGAGACATCCGAGGATCCACAGTCATCCACAGGGGCCCCTGCATCTCTTCTGTTGCCTGGAGGTATTGTGCACTGGACTCTTGCTATATATCTATATATATACCCGGGTATATAACCTAAGACGGTTGAGGACTTGCTGGTTGTTGTAGTATTGCTGTGTTCTGAGTATATTCTATGTATGTATTATTACCCTGTTGATTCTTATAAAGCTACTGTTATAACCTTATGTGGTATCTGTATGTATTCTTCAGACTGTGAGATTAGTACAGTGATCCTTGTTAAGGCTACTAACTGTACTTCATGGGTAAGTCCCAGGACGAGATCCTCCCTGTAATACAGAGGCTCTATCCTGGGTGGAGGCACTGATATATTTCATATATGTTCCCACTCTTCCCTTCAGCGAAGGCTTCAGGTCCCATTATACACACAGGTCAGCGCCAGAGTCTGTTGCGGGAGGGATAATACTCATACCCCCCCAAATAGGGCTACAAATGTCAATCTGTATTCCCTTAGTCCTGACAGCAGCACAATATGGGGTATCTCTGCCCCTGTGTGTTGTTTAGGACGGTGGAACCTTTAATTAGCACCAAAATTAAGAAGGTGCCTCCTACTGGCCCTATAAGAGGGCACCAGAGACCTCCCTCCCCTGTGTAAATTATAAAGTAAAAGGAAACAAGCTTCTAGGGAGGGAAGCCTTGTGCTGCTGTCAGGACTAAGGGAATACAGATTGACATTACAATCAACGATTCCCCTTACGTCCGACAGCAGCACAATATGGGGAGATAGCAAGTAATTCCCCTAGGGAGGGTTTCCTCGCTTTACAACGTCAAGGTCTGTCTGACCAAAGGCAGTTGTCTGGGAACTGCGGACGTCTAAACGATAATGTTTAACAAAGGTCAACTGAGATGACCATGATGCAGCCGCACAAATCTGGTCCAATGGTAAGGACCGATACTCAGCCCAAGAAGTCGACACAGCCCTGGTCGAGTGGGCTGTAGAAAAGACTGGAGGGAGTAACTCCTAAATAAGAAAGGAAGACTTAATTGTCTCCTTGATCCATGTGGATAGAGTAGGCTTGGAAGCCTTGAGGCCTTTGTTTTTACCCTGCATGTTAATTAGTAGGTTTTCGGCCTTCCTAAACGGTTGAGTGTGGGATAGGTAAATCCGCAGACACCTTACCACATCAAAGGTGTGGAGCTTTTCTTCCTCCTCAGAGGTTGGAGTAGGGAAAAACACAGGTAGCGAAATTAGCTGATTCCTATTATAGCATG
The DNA here is from genome assembly GCA_947044405.1 of Leptodactylus fallax. Lineage (NCBI taxonomy): Eukaryota > Metazoa > Chordata > Amphibia > Anura > Leptodactylidae > Leptodactylus > Leptodactylus fallax. The sequence goes on along the minus strand of CAMRHE010000521.1, from coordinate 1,106,590 downwards.
AGGGGACCTTAGGGTTAAACCCAGGCAAAAACCTAAGGTGCACCCTATCTGCAAAAAACAAAATGTACGGTTCTCTAGAAGAGAGGGCCTGGGTTTCCCCCTACTCTTTTTACAGATGTAATAGCCAACAAAAAAGTGGTTTTGTAGGCTAAATATTTTAGCTCCATAGTCTCCAAGGGTTCAAATGAAGGACTGCACAGGCCTGCAGGGACTACTGCAAGGTCCCACTGGGGAACTGGAGATGATACTGAGGGCTTTAGCCTCATTACCCCTTTAAGGAACCTTGCAACCAGAGGATCCTGAGACAGACGTCTGTTCAAATGAGCGGAGAGGGCCGCAATCTGCACTTTCAATGTGGCAGGGGCAAGGCCCTTATCCAAACCGTCCTGAAGAAAATTTAAAATATCAGCCATTGAAGGTTGTAGATTATTAATACCCTTCTTGGAGCACCACTCCATGAAAATCTTGGCTGTCTTCTGGTAGTTCTTATTGGTAGAGTCTGCTCTTGCAGAAGAAAGGGTCTTCAGGACGGCCTCTGACAGTCCTCTATCCTGCTGTAGGGACTGCTCAACCTCCAGGCTGTCAGGTTGAATCTCCAGAGATCCTGGCACTTCAGAGATCCTTGGGAAACCAGGTTCTGGATGGGGGGAAGCCTCCAATATATCCCTTGACTCATCTCCATGAGTTGGGAAAACCAAGCTCTTTTTGGCCAGAATGGAATGATGGCTATCACAGAGACTTGGTCCTGTCTGATTTTCATCAATACCTTCAGTATTATTGGAATTGGAGGGAAGATGTATGCCAGCCTGGACCTCCAAGGGATGGACAGGGCATCCACTGCCAAGGGATTGTCCTCCTGGTAAAGGAGTATTGCAATCCAAACACATTAGGTGTTTACGTTTAGAGGACTTTTTCCTCCTAAGCCCATCGCCGTTACCTGATGCAGAAGATGACATCTGAAACATCAAAAGCCACATGACAATGTAGAATGGAAGATTGCCAAGCATCGCACAAGAAGAAAAAAACCAAGGGGTAACTTACTTTTTTTAAATCGGTCACTTGAAGAGAAAAAAAAGATCCCGTCAGGAAAAAAAAAACAGACACCGCAAACCGCAGCAGAGGAGCTAGAAACCACGAGCTCACCAAGTAAAGGACTGAGGACCTTTTAAATGTAATACAGCAGCGAGGGGAGGAGCCAAACAAAGAAAACATTCATACAGCACCAAACCAGGTCAAATGCCATAATGGAACATAGAGGAGCATAAGCCTAAGCCAGAGGCTCAAAATATAAGCAGCAAAAATCAATTCTATATTTTGCCTTTAAATTTTAAATTTTCAAACTTTTCCGAGAAAACCGGAAGTAGGCCGCGGTGGTGCGCAAAGGCTTCCTTCTCCGGGGAACATGGGACCGAAGAAAAGGTTCTGGCCGAAGAGGTTCCCTGCTTACTTCCGGGATCGCGCTGCCTGCAGTGCGATGAGCCAGGTAACGCTGCGCTGCGGAGCGGAAAAGGCCCGAAGGACCGGAGGCTTTTTGGGACATCAGAAAGGACCGAGGTGAGCCAGGAGTAGGAAAAACCCCTAGCAACGGGATGTCACCAGAGACCTCCGTCCACCTGTCCCACACAGGACAGAAAAAAACACAGGGGAGGGAGGTCTCTGGTGCCCTCTTATAGGGCCAGTAGGAGGCACCTTCTTAATTTTGGTGCTAATTAAAGGTTCCGCCGTCCTAAACAACACACAGGGGCAGAGATACCCCATATTGTGCTGCTGTCGGACATAAGGGGAATCACTTTTTGAGAGTGTATGTACTTTTTTATCATTTACTTATTTTGATCTTTTATTTTTTTCCCTATATATACATATATATGGCGTGTTTTTGCAGAATTAGTTATATTATTTAAAGAAGCTCTGCCATCACACAGACACAGTGCTACAACCCCTTTATTTTGAGGATTGGTGGGGCATATTGTAGCAATATAGAATACCTTTCAAATAGAACTATTTTGAAACACATCAATCTGAAATCAAGAAACTAAAAACATTCAGTTTTTAGACATTTTCATGGGGTAATTAAAAAATTGTACAATTTGTTTCGCAAAGCCATCATCTGACTCTGTGAACTGAAAAATTAAAAAGTTATAGCTCTTGGAATGTGGGGAGGGAAAAACGAAAATGCAAAAACAAAAAATGGCCCGGTCATTAAGGGGTTAATTAATAAATGCTATTTTATGGTAAAATGTATAACATTTTTGTCCCACCAGGTCACACATACTGCATTACAATACCTCTGAATTCCAATGCATTGAACCTTTTAAGCCATGCCTAAAGCATAGCCTAGTAGTCAAATACTTATGGCAGCCATGGCAAGTTTTTGCTATACCCTTGGCTACCATGACTACTTTTAGGTAATGGAGATGATGCTATGGGTTTGAACTCCCACAATCTGACTTATTGTCTATCATCCTCTAACTGGCCTCCAACATTAATACCACAAATGGGCTATAACCATAGATTTTCAGTGCAGAACCATATTCAGTTTTAGAATACAAATTTTATGATTTTAAAGCTATAAGTGACTATTTTAAAATACTCTTTGATGTCTAAGATGTATTTATGATCTGAATTGACCCTATGCTTACGCTATCTCAACCTGGCCATTCAATACTCAGTTCTATACTGTAGCTTGATCCAACAACAAGGCAATAACCTGGCCATCTGACATTATAGATAGTCACTTATAATAACTGTGCCACTTATAATGCATGCAGCATTATTATGATTCTATTCATGTTCCCAGTTGTACAGAGCTGTGATACAGCAACCTAAGACTTCTATGACCCCTTTAGTATACCTCTGTATGACTCTGATTTCATATGGACGCATACAGGGTTTCTATCTCTGATTTACATGTCTTTTGAGATAAAAAATATCATATCATGTTTTATCAAATGCCTTATTATAGAGGTATTCTCCTCAACGAGCATTCCTTCCATTGCTACCTATCTGCATATAGGACAGTGAGTGTACAGTGAGTCATGCACTGCTCGTGCAGGGGGCAGCTCCATATAAATGTATAGAGGTTGGTGGTTATTTTATTTAATTACAAAATAATATAAATAAAAATTTATACTGAAAATTTGAGGGGTTGAAATGTCTTCAGTCATATTACACCAAATATGTGTGTAAAAGTCTTTGGCTTTACTGTCAGATGTAATTATCCCTTATTATTGATATTCTGTGCTTGTGTTCATTACAGCATTACCAGTTTTTTGCACGCATGCATTTTAATGTCAGTAATTTGCTTTTAGTTCATTTAGAATGGGCAAAACATCTTCCACATAATATTTCCAGTGATTTCACTTTTCATGCTTGTAATCGCAGCTGTCATGACTTCATAGCTGTGAAGCAGTAATGTGTTCATTTTAATAAGCTCCTGAGCTGCTGGAGGTGTTCTCAACAGGCCTTGTGAGGCAGCTCAGTCATTTTACTATTCACAGTCAAGTTTGTTCTGAAGATGTTTTTTATACGGAATCAATCTGTGAGTGAACCACTTCTTTATTTATGGAAAGTTAGTGAATTTCTTTCTGTGTGGTTGTTGCCTTTTTGAAAATTAAAATGAAAATACGCTTTACTAAATATTTAATAAATATTTCACAAAGAGGTTGTACAGGCATTTTTTTTAATGCCTGGACAACCGGGGGAAATGAAAAAAAAAACCTCTTTCCCCAATGCTCTGGTATCCTCCTCTGAAGCCACTGATTGGCCTCAGCAGGCCTCAGGAAGAGCCCCTTGATGTCACAGGTAGAGATTGAACTCAGCGGTCACGTGTGGCTGGAACTTCCGCCACACGTCAGCACGGAACTGAGAAGACTGGACCGCGCTGGGAGGTACCGGAGCACCATGTAAAGGTGAGTATGAATTTTTTTTATTTTTTTCACTACCTCCATTCGATTTACAGCTTAAAGGGAGTCTATCATTCAGAAAACACATTTTTCACTAACCCTATGTTGGAATAGCCTTTATAAAGGCTATTGTTTGTTTTCCAGGCAGTGGTTTTTGTGTAAATTTGTTTTTTACAGATATGCAAATGAAGATCACAGAGCACCTTTGTGCTCTGAGCACTGCAGCGCCATAGCCTTCAGTGTGTTTGCTCCCTCCTCCTGGCCATTGTATTCAGGCCCCCTCCGATGATGAGCTCCCTTGTTTTGCCTCCTCTTCTGCTGCGTCATCTGTAGCATCGGTCTTCAGCGAGACCACAATCTCGCACATGCGCTGTCAGTTCTTCCACTTCGGGTTCAGGCAATATTTATTTTTAATTAATGCATGGGAATATCAATGCAATCTCCTCAATCTGACAATCAAAACTTTATTTTCACATAGGCATTTGTTTTGTGGCCAATTCTTAGGCTACATTCACACACATTTTTTTAACGGACATCACGCGGCAGTATTAAATTCAATATCAGTGAATGGCGGCTATTCACATCACAGTTATTTTGACAGTTTGTTGTAACAGACCGTCACAATTTAGGTCATGACCTATTTTTGTCCGTTTTCACGGATCCCTCCATACACTCAAATGTATGGGAGATCCGTGAAAACAGGTGCCCCTCAAGTTCCAGATGGCCATGAAAAATGGATGTTTTTCACAGCCGTTTTGTACCTCTTATGTGTGAATCTAGTCATTTTTGAATATAAGTAAGCTAGTATTTAAGGCTAACGCTCCACGTAACGGAAGTTTCCTCTGCGGACTTTCTGCTTCCATTATACCTATAGGGAAATCGCCAGTGTTTCTGTAGGTATAATCGACATGCATCACGTTTCTTTCCATAATGCTTTTCACAGAAAGTCCTAGAGGAGTTTTTCAGGACTATATGTTGGGTTTTCAAATTATATAGCATACAGCTGTAACCCCTTAGTAACCATCAGTACGCCTTTTTATAGCAATCACTAAGGGGCTTTATTCGAGTACATTTGCCTTTTTACAGTGCATGTTTTGGAAACCAATCCAGGAGTTTTGTGCCGGGTGAAACTGGTGCTTGACTGTGAATTCACAGCTGGGCACCTGCTCTTAATATTCAGGATTAGCAAAACTCCAATCCTCAGAATTTAACCCTTTCAAGAGTGAATAGTGACCATGGCATTAAAATGTTTTTGGAGGGAAGGGGCATCTTCTGTCAGACATTGGGACCCCCCACAAACGTGTTCACGGGTTCCTGATAATTGAAACAGCTTCCAAGCGTCAAGATCGCAGGAGATGTTTGTATAATATGGCAGCCGAGAGCCTACTGAAGGCTGCCAGGCCTGCCATAGTAATATAACTATTGAGGGCTGTCTGTAGCAGGATTCAATAATTATACAGGAATTTTAGCAAACTTGAAGTTCCACTCTTCTTATCCTCGGATGGGTCAGAGCAACTGTAGTGTAAAAATAACCTAACAACTAAAATTCTGAAAGTACTATAAAGAAGTGCAGTAATTGTTGCCCATTTTACTAATTCATGTAACTTATTACAAATAAGTAGCAATGTAATAAATATGTATGGAATAAATGCAAACTTTAACAGTGTATGATATTATTAGAGCTCACAGCTTTGGCTTTTGACCTTTATCCTTCAACAAATTCATACTTGTTATGTATGCAAACCCCAATACCTCAGGTCTATCTGTTCTAGTGTTTGACAATTGGACAGTAGACATCTGCTAGGACCTACATCTTGTAGTAAACAGCAGAAGGAAATGCTTGAGTTATTGCCAGATTCTTTGCTAGCAGACTAATTCTGTGATTTTATTTTCCATAACTTACTGGAAGTGTTATTGCAAGAACCTCACAAGAAGCTAAAACTAAAAGAGAAGGCACATAGAAATGAGTCTAGTAATAGTCTAAAGTTTCATGTATATAATTTAAAAACTCTGATTTATACCTCAACTATGCTTAAAATTAAAATGTTTATTCTTTTTTATTTTTAAATATTTTTTTTATCAGTTACAGTACATTCAAAGTGAAATGTTACAGTTTATGTCCCAATCCCAACTGGTGTCCTCATTTCTTGCTTTCTCCTCTCTGCACCATTCTCAGAAGGCCATGGCTTACAACAGTGGTGCTGAGATCTCAGAGAATTGCTGGTTGCTAGGTAATGAAATTTCCTATCACATGGCCAAAAAGAGAGAGTTAAAGTGTAGCAGCCCTTGGGATGAGTCCTGTGATACTGATGGGAGGGTGGCATATAAGAGGGGTCTGAGATATTGTCCACTAAAGAGTGAAATAGTACACCTCAGTGAGTTCCCCTTATAGTAAATCTCTATTTCCGCAACAATGTGTGAACTTATCTTTAGGGCAAACATGTCCAAAGACTGGACTGTGGGTCAAATGCGGCCCGTGTTCAAATTTCACCTGGCCCGACAGCACTGTTACCTTTAGGGGATCTTACCTGACCCCAACTGCTTTTTTAATAGGCAGTGGAGGTCCCTATTAACTTACCTATCCCCACTCCTCCTTGCGGCTTCCTCTTCCCTCTTCAGCCACCAGGGGAGCCCCCATGCTATGCACATTATGTCATCACAGGTCCCATTGAAGGCTGAAGAGGGAAGGTCAGGCCACGAGCAGGAGCGGGAGTGGTAAGTGAATGCACCCTGCTTCTCCCCAGTTCTTCTAGTTGTTAAAACGGGATTGGCTTAACTGGGTTCTGCTACTGCTAGATTGAGCCTGTGGCCTACAAGCTAAGTACCAATACTCACCTGTCTGCTCTCCGTCGCCTCCTGCTTCTTCCTCCTCCGGGCACACATGATATCACAACAGTGCACCCTGAGCAGGTAGACATAGTGGAAATGGGGAGCAGACAGGTGAGTAATGACCTAATACTGCTATAGGGGAGACCACTGAAGGGGCCACTGTATGGCCCATACAGTGGCCCCTTCACTATTCCTCCCCATACAGTGGCCACTCCACTGGGTTCCCCCCCATACAGTGGCCTCTTCACTGGTCCCCACATACTGTATGCATGGGGACCTTTATATTCTGTGGGGTCAGAGATGGGGACTAATTTTTGAGCTCTGTGAGAAGAAATTAAAAGCATGCCATTTTCAATAAAAAAAATTCATAAAATAGTTAATTTGCATTTAGTGTTATAGAGGACCTTTCATGTCCTATACCGTTAGAAGGCCAACAGTGAGCTGAATCTGCTGATACCTGAACCTTTGTTCCTTCTGTAGATATAACCAATGCCAGAGGTGTCTGCCAGAAAAGTCTTCACAAGGTTGGCACACACTGTTGTTGGTATGTTGGCCCATTCCTCCATACAGATCTCCTCTAGAGCAGTGATGTACTTGCTTATACTCCTGCAGTAAACATACCTTCGGCTGATATAAGGATCCTTGTTTATCAGGGAAGGTACAGTATGTGTTTGCCGTGAAACCATATTGCCTTTGATTGATCTGTCAAATGAAAAGCTAACCATTATACAATTTAAGTTGGCCTTAGGCAGTCATGTAACATTTTTTGTTGAAGATTTTGCTGCAGGTTTTTTTTTTAACCCAAGGAATGGGAAGAATAAAGAAAGCACTTATACTTATGCCTTCTGCTAAAAACATTCCTGGCTTTGTCTCAAAAAAATTCAGCAAAATCTGCAACCAATAAATAAAGCAGCTTTTCCGCAATGTGTAGCCTGATAATAGGTGTTTATTGTAAGGCCAGCGCCCAACGTTGCGTCAGTATTATCCTGCTGATATTTTTATATAACAATTAGAGATAAGTGAATCGAGGCTGCAGAAGTGGAATTCGATCCGAATTTCAGGAAATCTTCGATTCGCAAGGAATCTGGATTTCCTGATGCTTCGCGGTAACGAATATTTAGTAAGGACCTTTGTGACATCAGACGGTCACAAGATATTCTCTAGTGATGTGATTGGGTAGGTGTGTCTTTGCTTGTTAGTAGATCCTTCCACATGAATAAAAGTTGTGCGTGCTGGAGAGAGAGAGAGAGAGAGAGAGAGAGAGAGAGAGAGAGACATGACTGGGGCATCCAAGGGCTTCTGCCATTTTGCCACCCACCCCGGCTCTCTGCAGACAGGAAATAACTGTTTATTCGTCGCGAATTAATTGAGCGAATTTTCTGATACGATCACTCTCTTAATGAGTGGAGGACAGAGGGGCCTCTTAAAGAAGAAGTTACAGGTCTGTGAGAGCCATAAATCGTGCTTGTTTGTAGGTGACCAAATACTTATTTTCCACCATAATTTGCAAATAAATTCTTTAAAAAATCAGACAATGTGATTTTCTGGATTTGTTTTCTCATTTTGTCTCTCATAGTTGAGGTCTACCTATGATGTCAATTACAGGTCTCTCTCATCTTTTTAAGTGAGAGAACTTGCACAATTGGTGGCTGACTAAATACTTTTTTTCCCCACTGTAATTTATTACTGATTGTGCAGTTTTGCTGGGTTTACAGTGTGCTTTTTTATACAGTTCTTTGAAGAACTACGTGTGTTTTTTAATTGCAGTAATGAGTTACACGTTACTATAAATTTCACGTGTATACTAATGGCCATTACATTGGTTTCCTGGTCATTGTCATATGGGTGAGATGCATAGCAACATGTGCTACTACTTGCTGAAATTATAACCTGAATGCAGTTCTTCAGTATAAAGAAAATAAATTAATAAATAATAAAAAAGCTATGTATATCCAGCCTGAGGCTAAGGCCCACAGCCAAAAAGTGCTGCAGGAAAATTATTGGTGGAAACGCATTGCGGTTTTTCCTGCAGCACTTTTGACAGAAAGTCCGCCGAGTTTTCCTCGGCGGACTTTCTACTTCAATTATACCAATACGGAAACTGCCAGCATTTCCATAGGTATAATTGACATGCTGTGAATTACAAAAACGCAACGGTTTTTGAAATCGCAGCATGTCCACTGTGGATATTTTTCTGTAATGTGTGTATGGGATTAGCCAGAATCTCATCCACTTTGCAGGTACAGTAAAATGCTCTCAGTGAAAATACTGATGTACTGCGTTACCACGTGGTCAACAAATAAATATAACTGAAGTTATTTGTCGGTGCTCTAACTTACAGAGAAGTGAAGGCAACGGTGTCCCAAGGACTGCATCTAGGTACATCACCTGACACCACCTACTGAGCAGCCAGAAACGAGTAATAGTCTGTTATTAATCTGTGTTTCACTTTCTTATAAGAGAAAGCACCTGTGGGCCCAGCACTGAATGCGGTTTTAACTGTGTTCGGAACACTGTGTGGCATCACCCTAACTTAATCATCGAATCAAGGTGTCAAAGCAATAAATGAATAACCTTACCTTGCTATGTCAATAAACTGTACCATAAACAATTATGCTGAGTTAGGGTCCTTTTATTTATGCTGACCGAGGAGACAATGATTGGGAACAGATGTTCCTAGCAACTTTCCCTTCCGATCATGGCCAGCTTCTTTTCTGCATTTACATTTACAGCTGCTATATGGGGATGAACAAATCACTCATCCAAATCATATAATTTTCATTTGTTGGCAGCGAATTGCCCCATTTCCACAAGGAAATAATAATTACAATAATTTATGGTGGCGCATAAAAGAAACATTCACACAATAAACTATTGTTTCCTCATTTGTTGGGTGATTGCTGGCCCCTTTACATGACCTTTCCTGATGATTGGCCCAATTTTCATCCCATGTAGAAGGGCCAATACATATGTAACTTGTAATCTCTCTAATATCGCCGTGCGGACAGCTGTTACTGCATAACATAGGAATGTATTGCATTTACCTCTGCTTCATCTGTATATGAATATTTCCAGGTAACAGACACATTTTAGACTGCCTTTGTTTTTATGGTTTCTAGGTAACAATAATATTCTTTCAACCTCTTTAGCCTAGGACCCTAGAGAACTTTTTCCCATCTGCAATGCCAAGTAAAGAAATTGATTTTCCTTCTCTTAAAAAAGTTACTAGTATTATTGCAGCTGGCCAGTAAGCACTGCCAATAAATGATGATAGGCTCTTGAAAAGTATGGAAAATATGTACATAGCAAACAAACATTTTCATTTACCAAAATATTGTTATGTTATACATGTGTCAAGCATGGCAGCCAGACTGTATGGGGTGCCAATAAAGGACACATATACAATTGCCCTTTTAGTGCCCTTAAAACTCAGATACAAATGAAGATAGAAGCAGCATTTGCATCACATTTGCCTTACTAGGCACCTTGCACCACCACCATTCTCTGTTATATAGACAGTGCAATGATGTCTTTGCACCATCTGTGTTGTCCACAAGTGGAAATGTCAGGAGGTAAGTATTCTACGCTGGGGTGGCAGGAGCTTCTTTTACATATAGGGCACAGTAGGGGCAATTTAATCAGGGTTCGCAGTGATTGCATTTTTTATAATCAATGGGGCACAGTGTTGGTATTTTTCTATTCAGCAGGCACAGTAGGGGCATTTTTCATAATCAGTGTGTACAGGGCAGTCATTTTTATATCAGGGACACAGTGGGGGTATTTTTTAATTGGGGTACAGTGTGGACTTTTCTTAAACCAGGCTACAGTACTTAGCACCATTTTTTTTTTTGCTGTTTTAGGTTGATTTGATACCATATTTATGTTTCTTATTCCTGGTTGCAGTCATTTACTGTGCTTCGTTCTGGTGCTGTATATATGTACTAAGGTGAGGCATGGAACTTTATTTTTGTTATATGTATTGAGGTTAGGTATGGTACTTTATTTTTGTTATGATCTTGGTTCTGGTACTGTATTTTTTCACTGATGTTAGTTCTGGTGTGGGTATAGTACTACCTTGCTGCTGGCACAATCAAACTATAGGTGGGCTGATCATCAGTGCAATACACATACATATTATAATATGTATATATATATATCTTTTTCTTATGACAAGTGAGGGGCACCAAAAGCAGATTGAATACAGGGCACCATCCAACCAAAGGTCAGCCCTGGTGTTCAGTACTGTGTATTCATGCCAGATACAATGCTGTTGTACAGTTGTAATAATGTATAATGTGTAATTACACAAAGCTAATTGCATAAACAAAATGTTCCTTATGAAATTATAAACAATTTGTTGATTACATATAATAAATTGTAAACTTGCAAACAATAGATAGCCATATACACACCAATCATCCATAACAAAGTGTACATCCATATATGAATAGTACAGGTTAATATATGAAACTTTGTAATATATCTTAGAAAATAAATATGTTTTAGTCTTCAATTTTCAGGCAGTAACTTTCTACATATTATTCTATGAAGAGGGGAGGGGTAGGATTAGGCTGCTACAAAAGACATTCAAATAATTGCTGCTATTACATTCTGCCACTCTGCGCTCTTTTAACACTGCTAGGTAGTAGATATGAGGCTACTAGTGTAAAGAATGAAAATAAATCAATTAACCATCTGGCACAAGCCTCCTACTCCAATAGAGCTCTATGTGTGAGGCTAAATCTATTATAAACAGGCAAATTGAAATAAGGAGCAGGAGAACAGCTTAATAAATAGAGAGGGAAACAGATATTGTTAATAAGATATATTATACAAAGTTTGTATTACCTGTTCTATTCTATTCTATTATATATTTATGAAATGTTGTTTATAACTGGAGGTATGCTTTAAACCCTGCTGTGTAGATCCTTCAAAACTACTAAACAAGCTATTAACACATGGATTCCACAAGACCTCTAAAGGTGTCTTGTGCTATCAGACAGCAAGATATTAGCAGCAGATCCCTTAAATGGATTTTCCTGGCTAAAAATATTGCTGACCAGATCAATGGAGATCCAACACCCCCACCAATTGACTGTTCTCAGCAGCTAATACACAGAGGATGGAGCAGGAAGCAGATAGTCCTGTTCTCTATGTAGTGGCCAGACAAGGTACTGCAGATCATGACCCATTCAAATGAATCACAATTAAACTGCAGTAACTTCCTGCTCCATTCTCTGTGTATCAGCTGTGGAAAACAGCTGATCGATAGGCATGACAGGTTTCAGACCCCTACAGAGCTCATATTAGTGACCTATCCTTAGGATAGGTCCTCAATATTTTTAGCCCACAAAACCCTTTTTTTCCCCTTCACGCAAAGTCATGTACACTACCGTTCAAAAGTTTAGGGTCACTTAGAAATTTCCTTATTTTTGAAAGAAAAGCACAGTTTTTTTCAATGAAGATAACATTAAATGAATCAGAAATACACTCTATACATTGTTAATGTGGCAAATGACTATTCTAGCTGCAAACGTCTGGTTTTTAATGCAATATCTACATACAGTGCTGGCCAAAAGTATTGGCACCCCTGCAATTCTGTCAGATAATACTCAATTTCTTCCAGAAAATGATTGCAATCACAAATGCTTTGGTAATAATATCTTCATTTTTATTTTGCTTGCAATGAAAAAACACAAAAGAGAATGAAAAAAAAGTCAAATCATTGATCATTTTACACAAAACTCCAAAAATGGGCCGGACAAAAGTATTGGCACCCTCAGCCTAATGGTAGCACAACCTTTAGACAAAATAACTGCGAACAACCGCTTCCGGTAACCATCAATGAGTTTCTTACAATGCTCTGCTGGAATTTTAGACCATTCTTCTTTGGCAAATTTCTCCAGGTCCCTGAGATTTGAAGGGTGCCTTCTCCAAACTGCCATTTTGAGATCTCTCCACAGGTGTTCTATGGGATTCAGGTCTGGACTCGTTGCTGGCCACTTTAGAAGTCTCCAGTGCTTTCTCTCAAACCATTTTGTAGTGCTTTTTGAAGTGTGTTTTGGGTCATTGTCCTGCTGGAAGACCCATGACCTCTGAGGGAGACCCAGCTTTCTCACACTGGGCCCTACATTATGCTGCAAAATTTGTTGGTAGTCTTCAGACTTCATAATGCCATGCACACGGTCAAGCAGTCCAGTGCCAGAGGCAGCAAAGCAACCCCAAAACATCAGGGAACCTCAGCCATGTTTGACTGTAGGGACCGTGTTCTTTTCTTTGAAGGCCTCTTTTTTTTCCCTGTAAACTATGTCGATGCCTTTTCCCAAAAAGCTCTACTTTTGTCTCATCTGACCAGAGAACATTCTTCCAAAAAGTTTTTGGCTTTCTCAGGTAAGTTTTGGTAAACTCCAGCCTGGCTTTTTTATGTCTCTGGGTCAGAAGTGGGGTCTTCCTGGGTATCCTACCATAGAGTCCCTTTTCATTCAGACGCCGACGGATAGTACGGGTTGACACTGTTGTATCCTCGGACTGCAGGGCAGCTAGAACTTGTTTGGATGTTAGTCGAGGTTCTTTAGCCACCATCCACACAATCTTTCGTTGAAATCTCTCGTCAATTTTTCTTTTCCGTCCACATCTAGGAAGGTTAGCCACAGTGCCATGGGCTTTAAACTTCTGGATGACACTGCGCACGGTAGACACACGAACATTCAGGTCATTGGAGATGGACTTGTAGCCTTGAGATTGCTCATGCTTCCTCACAATTTTGCTTCTCAAGTCCTCAGACAGTCCTTTGGTCTTCTTTCTTTTCTCCATGCTCAATGTGGTACACACAAGGACACAGGACAGAGGTTGAGTCAACTTTAATCCATTTCAACTGGCTGCAAGTGTGATTTAGTTATTGCCACCACCTGTTATGTGCCACTGGTAAGTAACAGGTGCTGTTAATTACACAAATTAGAGAAGCATCACATGATTTTTCAAAGGGTGCCAATACTTTTGTCCACCCCCTTTTTTATGTTTGGTGTGGAATTATATCCAATTTGGCTTTTTGACAATTCTTTTTGTGGTTTTCCATTGACGACAAATTAAATGAAGATATTATTACCAAAGCATTTGTGATTGCAATCATTTTCTGGAAGAAATTGAGTATTATCTGACAGAATTGCAGGGGTGCCAATACTTTTGGACAGCACTGTAGGTGTATAGAGGCCCATTTCCATCACTCCAGTGTTCTAATGGTACATTGCGTTTGCTAATTGTGTAAGAAGGCTAATGGATGTTTAGAAAACCCTTGTGCAAGTATGTTAGCACAGCTGAAAACAGTTTTGCTGGTTAGAGAAGCTATAAAACTGACCTTCCTTTGAGCTAGTTGAGAATCTGGAGCATTACATTTGTTGGTTCGATTAAACTCTTAAAATGGCCAGAAAAAGAGAACTTTCATGTGAAACTCGACAGTCTATTCTTGTTCTTAGAAATGAAGGCTATTCCATGCGAGAAATTGCCAAGAAACTGAAGATTTCCTACAATGGTGTGTACTACTCCCTTCAGAGGAGAGCACAAACAGGCTCTAACCAGAGTAGAAAGAGAAGTAGGAGGCCCCACTGCACAACTGAGCAACAAGACAAGTACATTAGAGTCTCTAGTTTGAGAAATTGATGCCTCACAGGTCCTCAACTGGCAACTTCATTAAATAGCCAGTGTCAACGTCTACAGTGAAGAGGCGACTCGGGGATGCTGGCCTTCAGAGCAGAGTGGCCAAGAAAAAGCCATATCTGAGACTGGCTAATAAAAGAAAAAGATTAATATGGACAAAAGAACACAGACATTGGACAGAGGAAGATTGGAAAAAAGTGTTATGGACAGACAAATCGAAGTTTGAGGTGTTTGGATCACACAGAAGAACATTTGTGAGACGCAGAACAACTGAAAAGATGCTGGAAGAGTGCCTGACGCCATCTGTAAGCATGGTGGAGGTAATGTGATGGTCTGTGGTTGCTTTGGTGCTGGTGAAGTGGGAGATTTGTACAAGGTAAAAGGAATTTTGCAACGCCATGCCATACCCTGTGGACAGCGCTTGATTGGAGCCAATTTCATCTTACAACAGGACAATGACCCAAAGCACACCTCCAAATTATGCAAGAACTATTTAGGGAAGAAGCAGGCAGCTGGTAATGGAGAGGCCAGCGCAGTCACCAGATCTCAACCCCATTGAGCTGTTGTGGGAGCAGCTTGACCGTAGGTAAAAAGTGCCCATCAAGCCAATCCAACTTGTGGGAGGGGCTTCTGGAAGCATGGGGTGAAATTTCTCCAGATTACCTCAGCAAATTAACAGCTAGAATGCCAAAGGTCTGCAAATGGAGCAATCTTTGACGAAAGCAAAGTTTGAAGGAGAAAATTATTATTTCAATTAAAAATCATTATTTTTAACCTTGTCAGTGTCTTGACTATATTTTCTATTCATTTTGCAACTCATTTGATAAATAAAAGTGTGAGTTTTCATGGAAAACACAAAATTGTCTGGGTGACCCCAAAGTTTTGAACGGTAGTGTAAATATACATTGAGCCCTCAACATACACGGCTGATACTGGCTGTATAACACAGCCAGCACCCACTGGTGCCAACACCAATCATAGCTGTTAACACTTTAGATGTCACGATTAAACGCGACCTTGGCATCTAAGGTGCGCAGGTGCCGTGGACACTGCCATCTTTGACCAATCGTTGCCCTCTGGATCATCATTGGAGGGCGGAGATCAGTTGCCATGACAGCCTAGAGCCTATTGAAGGCTCCCAGGCTTGTCATTACATCAGTTCTACTACACGCTGCCGTAGGCAGTGAACGGATTTTCCTATACACTGCAATATATTAGTATTGCAGTGTATAGTATTAGCGATCAGACCCCCTAGGGTTCAAGGTCCCTAGGGGTTCTGAAAATAAAAGTAAAAAAAAAAAAAGTTTTTAAAAGTATAAAAAAACACACAAAACACAAAAGTTCAAATCACCCCCTTTCCCTAGATCACATATAAAAATAAATAAACAATAATAAACATAAACACTTTAGGGATCCCCATGCCCAGAAATGTCCGAACTATTAAAATATAAAAATATTTATCCCATACAGTGAACGGAGTAGCGGGAAAAAAAATCAAAATGGCAAATGGCTGCTTTTTCAACACTTTGCCTCCTATAAAAATGGAATAAAAAGAGATCAAACCATCAGAACTTCCATAAAATGGTATCAATAAAAACGCCATCTTGTCCCGCATAAAATGACACTATACCCAGCTCCAAACACAAAAATCTAAAAAAGTTACAGGTGTCACAATGTGGCGGCACAATTTTTTTTTTCTATTTTGCAAAGTTTTACATTTTTTAAAAGGTATCAAAACATTACAAATACTATATAAATTTGGTATCGCTGTGATCATACTGACCCACAGTATACAGGTAACATGTCATTTTTATCACATACTGAATGCTGTAAAAATTAAACCCATAAGAAATTGGCGCAAATACATTTTTTTTTCAATTCCATCTCATTCAGTATTTTTTCCAGCTTACCAGTACATTGCACAGGATATTGAATAGTGCCATTACACCATACAATTTGTTTCGCAAACAATAAGCCATCATGTGACTCTGTGAACTGAAAAATTAAAAAATTATGGCTCTTGGAATGGGGAGAGGGAAAAACGGAAATGCAAAAATGAAAATTGGCTGAGGCATGAAAGAGTTAAGGACTTGTAAATTGTGAGGTGGAGACTATGGATTAAATTTGTTTTGATGACACATTTCATAAATTGTATTGATATCTGGGGAACTTGGAGGCCAAATACATAACTAATTTTTCTCAAATTGTTGGACAATTTTGTGCAATGTGGCTGGGGGTATTATTCTGTTGAACTATGCCACTGTCATCATGAATTTTTGGGCTCCATACAGGCAAATTTTGTGACACACATTACCATTTTCCATTTATTCCAACAATTATAAATTCATAATTCCATATCGCATATACAACAAATAGGTGTAATTTTGCTGTTTGATGAACAAAAAGGACCTGTAAACCTGCAGTTTTTTTTTCCAATTCCACCCCATTCTTTTTTCCAGCTTTCCAATACATTGTTTGGAATATTTAATGGTGCCACTGTGAAGTACAATTTGTCTCACAAAGGTGTTGAGGTGTGGGGTATAAATTAGAAAGGCAAAAACCCCGGGTCTTGAAGGGGTCACAGGACACATCTACCCAGTGGGAAGATCAGGGTAGCCAGCTTCCCGCTACAACTTTACTTCTCAAAATTATGGCTGAAAAACAAACCATCACTCCCAGAAATTGATTCCCCCAAAAGGCACAGAAAAACATCTAAGGCCGGGGCCTAATGTGGCGTAAACGCAGCGTTTTGCAGTCATAGCAAAGTGGATGGGATTCTAGTGAATCCCATCCCCACTTTGCGAGAAAATACGTGCAGCATTTCAATTCATTTCAACACTGGCGGTTTCCATATAGGTATAATTGAAGCAGAAAGTCCACAGAGGCGTTGCCGCCACGGTTTTTACCGCAGCACATTTTTGCAGTGGGACACCACGTGGGTCCTTAGCCTAAAGGGGTTTGTCGGCCCCAAATAGATTTTTCATATTGATGACATATCCATGGGATAGACTATCAGTATATGATTTGTGGGGGACACACCCTACGCAGAGTAAATGCCACGATTTTACCGTGGCGTAAACGCCACGGCAAAAACCGCAGGGTTTTCCAGTATCTGCAAAGTGAATGGGATTCTGTTTAATCCCATCCACACATTGCAGAAAAATATCTGCAGCGGAAATGCTGTGATTTCAAAAACTGTTTAATTTTTTTAAATCACAGCATGTCAATTATACCTAAGGAAACTCTGGTGGGGTCTGTATAGGTATAATTGAAGCAGAAAGTCCGCGGAGGAAAACTCGGTGGACTTTCTGTGAAAAGTGCTGCAGGAAAAGCCACAATGCATTTCTGCCTCAGTTTTTCCCACAGCTATTTTTGGCTTTGGCCCACTACATGGGACATTAGCCTAAAGGGGTTTTCCAGTCCCATATAGATATATCATACTGATGACCTATCTACAGTATAGACCATCAGTATAGATCAGTTGTTGCAGCAGATTTTTTTTGTTGCAGATTTTGCGGCGTTTTTTTTTTTTTTTAAGCCCAAGCCAACAGTGGATTGAACAAAATGGAAAACTATAAGTACTTCCCTTATATTCCCAATCTCTTTACAAGCCTTTGAGTTTGGATCAAATGCAGCTGTAAGGGAATTGCTAGAGGTGCGATTCCCCAGTAGCGGCTGGTGAATCCTGGGGGGGAGGGGCACAACAAGACAGTGAACCCTAAGCTGAACCCCCCCCCCCACTGTCTCTTGCTACTTGCCTGATCTGTCCTAGGCAACAGCCAGAAACTGGTCGACAGTCCCTTCTTAATATAAGTGACAACCAGAACGCAGACAGGACAAACAACAAGGAAGGGAGGTCAGCTAGCCAAGGGGTCAGTAACAGTCGAGCAATGCAGTACAAAATCACAATCCAAGAGAATAAGCAGAGACAAAACCAGAGGTCAGGAATAGGAATACAGGTAACAAAACAGCAAAGAGTAATAGCCAGTACGCACGAGGCAATAACAAGCGCCAATGTGAATGTGAGCAAACAATAAAAAGGAAGGAAGAACCTGTCCCAGACTTGATAGGACGGTAGGCTGTCAATCACACAGGTAAGGCTAAGATTAACTATTAGTGGAGCAGAGGGAAATTAAGGTAAAGGAAATGGGTGTGGTAGAAAATCAATTAAGTAGGTGAGGGAATAGGACAGTGTTCAGATAATACAAGAAAAACCCAAAGGAAAGAATCACATCCGGAACCGCCTCCTGCGCCGCAGCATGCGGCCAGATGGCGCAGAAGTTTGAACGGGCGTGGACATAACAGCAGCAAAATCTGCAACAAAAAAAGCAGCTTTTCTGTATTGCCCAGGAATTGGACAAACTATGGAGGAGGCCAGGGGAGGTGTAAGAAAAAAAAATTCATACTAACCTGTCTCCAGTGTTTTGTTGTCTGCTGCCACTGTCCATTCAGTCTCTTGCTGTGCCCTTACTGCTGGAAGTCCTGTGCCCATGTGATCACTGAGATTAAACAATGGCTTCAGAACAGAGGCGTAGCTAGGGGTTCAGCACAGGGGGGCGAACATGTCCAAGTGGGCCCCCAACTTAGGTATACCGATATTATCACTATACGGTGACCGTATAGTGGTATATATCGGATCTACACAGGGCTCTGCAGATGATTTAGGTAAATACAGTGCAGTAACATTTAGTGACTTACCGGTGACGTCTCTGACTAATCGTTCACATTACCCATCTCTTTCATCTGAACCGCCATGACCGTTTCTTCCAGTCTCTGTAAAGTTTGCAGCACAGACATTTTTGGCTCCTTACTTTTCCAGGCACCTGACCCACATTATCCTCACCTACACAAAGCCCCGATCCTGCTGCTACCCCCAATTATAAAATGTAAAATATACCCCCCATAATAATACCCACAAGTGCATCTTTAAATTAATAACTTCCCTGTGTACCCACTTTAAATAGTGCCCCTTATTAATAATGCCCCAGGTGTTTCCTAATTAAAAAGTAAACAAAAGGTAAAAATAATTAATGGGGTTCCAATAATCGGGACCCCCAGGATAAGCCGTTTGAATGAACCGTGGTACCTGTGTAAGCGCTGTGACCGCTTCTCTGTTTACATAGTGTCATTCATCTCATAGAGGCCATGTAATGTAACTACAGCCTCGTCCTATACACGTCTATGTGACAAGACTGTAATTACATCACACAGTCACTATAAACAGACAGCGTGTGATATAAACAGGCGCCATGGCCCCTTCATACAGCTGATCACTGGGGAATCACTAGTCTCTTATTGATGATCTATTCTGAGGATAGATCATCAATTAAAAATGAGCTGGAAAACTCTTTAAGCCTAAGGCCCCTCGTGGCGTCCCGCAGCAAAAAAGTGCTGTTCTTCCTGCTGCGCTTTGCACAGAAAGTTCGCAGAGGTTTCCTCTGCGGACTTTCTGCTTCAATTATATCTACAGGGAAACCGGGAGCGTTTCCATAGGAATGCTGATATTTCCAAAACCACGACTGTTTTGGAAATTGCAGCATGTCCACTGCACATATTTTACCACAAAGTGGGGATGGGATGGGGCCCCACGTAGCAAAAACGCCACAGGAAAAAAAAATGTCACATTTTATAGTTCCTGCAAAGTGGATGGGATTCTAGCAAATCCCATCCACACATTGTGGAAAAATGCGTGCCGTGGACACTGCGATTTCTAAAACCGTTGCGGTTTTGGAAATCGCAGCATGTCAATTATACCTACGGAAACGCTGGCGGTTTCCCTATAGTTATAATGGAAGCAGAAAGTTTGCAGAGGAAAAATCTTTTATTAAATTAATTGCCCCCTCATATTATGCCCCTAATTCCCCCTGACATAAATACTGCACCTCTAATGACCCCTTATATCGATGACCACCCCCTTATGTTCATAATACCTCCTAATATAAATAACCTTCCCCCTAATAACCCTTATATAAATGACCCCCCTTATGTTCATAATGCCCCCCTCCCTTATAGTTATAATTCCCCCTCCTAACAACCCCTTATACTATTAAAATACCCACAACTAAGCTAAAACAAAACAAATATAAGTTATACTCACCTACCAGCGACCATGACGAACTAAGTCATCGCTTTCTCTTCTTGACCCGCGCTCTGCGCGCAGGGTCCACGCACAGGAAGTCAGCGTCTCAGCGTAGGAGGCGCGATGTTGTGACGTCATCGCGCCGCCTGTGCTGATGACTGTTTTCGTTGTCATGTAAACCGCAGGCTGCAAGACAGCAAGTGACAGGAAGCGTGTTAACTAGATCGGTGTCTGCAGACACCGATCTAGTTAAAAGTAAAAAGATGTATTAATGGTTGCCCCAGGGTGGGCCCTAAAATGTCAGTGGGCCCGGGGCAGCCGCCCCCTCTGCCCCCCCCCGCTAGCTACGCCTCTGCTTCAGAAGCCTGTGGAAAGGAGCATCATTCACATACATCACCAGTTCCATTCCCTTCAAGCGACCGCTAAGGCCACTCATGTTTATTTTAGCAGGTTTTCCTCCAATGTATAGAGATTTTATTTACTTTGCTAGTACTGTAAAATGCAGGGTTTTTTCCGTTGCATTTCTGCAATGTGGGGTATAGCGTTACGTAGTTATTGTTTATGTCATTACCTTACATTAAAAAATTTCTGTGCATTGCCATATTCTGACCCCTTGAACTTTTTCATATTTCTGTGTATGGGGTGTTATTTCTGTGTATGGGGTGTTTTTTTGGCAAAGTTGTACTTTTTATTGCTATCATTTTGGGGAATATATGATCTTTTGACTACTGTTTATTAAATTTTTTGGAAGACAAAGCGCAAAAAAAGACAATTCAGACATTTTGATTTTTTTTTCCCAGCATGGAGTTCATCGTATGGGATAAATATTTTTATATTTTAATATTATGAACATTTTTGGATGTAGTGATACCTAATACCAATTTTGTTTGTTTATTTAGTATTATGTGTATTCTAGAGTGACGAGTTCTGGTGGGCTCAGTGCGAGGAACCCTTGTGATTCGCCAAAATGTTTGTGAGGGGCTTTGAGGTTTTAGTGTGGGACATTGGACTTGGATGGTGTCTGAGAAGGTGGATTTGAGGCTAGTTAAGCTAGGCTTCGACATTAGGTGGGATGTGTCATGAGATGTTTGAGGGAGCTGATAGGATGGTGTGATCAGGTGGTAGCTTAGGGATATAAAAGCTGAGAACAAAGAGGGGTAGTTAGTACAGTTTTTCAGTTGCTCGCCTTCACACCCTGAGTTTTAGTTTTCAATGTATTTATTTACTATGTTATCTGAAGAATATCTGTTACAATTAAATTTATGTAACATAGAATTGTGGTGCTTCAACCAGCAAGGTGAACACCTGGTGGCCTGTTGGCAGCAAGGGCACTGCCTGGGTGTCATGCCCACAGCCATAGGAAGGGGGGCAGCTTAAGATTCTTACTCAAGGGAATTGGCTGAGAACAAGGAGGTCAGTGGCAACATATCAGTTTGAGGATCTGGTAGTGTCCAGCCAGCAACATAGTCTGGTTGAAATGCCGCATGTATATTTGTTTCTACATACAAATATAGCTTTTCACTGGTGGCTTTCCATCTTTTCACTAAAACTTGTGTCCTAATTGTTTCATTAATGGGTGGTGCTAATATTGCAGGGAAGAATGACATGTTCGTTCCTTAAGTCTAATGCCCCACGTAGCGAATCGCAGCAAAAAAGCGGCTCGGGAAAAACCTCAGCGGCAACGCAATGCGTTTTTTCCCACAGCGCTTTTCACAGAAAGTCTGCAGAGGTTCCCTCTGTGGGCGCTTTTTGTTTAAATTATACCTATAGGGAAACCGCGAGCGTTTCCATAGTTATAATTGATATGCTGCGATTTCCAAAAAAAAAAATTTCCCTAGAACACATATAAAAGTACTTAAATATTGTGAAACACATACACATTAGGTATCCCTGTGTCTGAAAATGCCCGGTCTACAAATCTATAAAAGTATTTTTCCCGTACGGGAAAAAAAAATCAAAAGTGCCAAACCATCGTTTTTTCACTGTTTTGCCTCTGATAAAAATTTTAATAAAAAGTGATCAAAGCAATAGCAATTCTCCAAAATGGTGTAACTACAAAGTACACCGGGCCCCGCAAAAAAAGACACCCTATGCATCCCTGTACACAAAAGTATAAAAAAAGTTATGGGTGTCAGAATATGGCGAGCTTTAGAAAAGAAAATTTTTTGCACAGTTTTGGATTTTTGTTAAGTGGTTAAAATGTAAATAAAACCATATAAATGTGGAATCCCTGGAATCGTACCGAACCATAGAATACAGGTGACATGTCATTTTGGCTGCACAGTGAACGACGTAAAAACAAAGCCCGTAAGAAAGTTGCACAAATGAACTTTTTCTTCAAATCCACCCCATTCTGAATTTTTTTCCAGCTTCCCAGTACTTTGTACAGAATAATAAACGGTAGCATCATAAAGAAAATTTGTCCCGCAAACATTAAGACCTCATATGACTCTGAGAGCAGAAAAATAAAAAAGTTATAGGGTTTGGAAGTGGGTGTGGGGGGGGGGGGGGTAGTCAAGAACGAAAAAATGAAAATCAAAAAATTCCTCCAGCGGGAAGGGGTTAAAAAAAATCATTAGATTGCTTGCTCTATATCTTGCAATACTACTGTTTTTGCACTCTATGGGAAAATTGCTATATTATTATTGAGCACTGCCACAAGCAGAGCTCAATAGTAATGTAGCAGTGGCAGGCTTGGGCAATTTCAGAAAACTCCAGATTCTATGACAACCGCAATCTCGCTGAGGGGGAAGTGATTCAACTGCCAAATCAAAAGTGAGCATCTGAGGGGTTAATGGTTTGTGATCAGAGTTCTCTGTTCTTTAGGTCTTTAGAGCTATGGTGCACGCTAAGCTCCTGAGCAGGTGCCATGTTTTAAAGACCCAACATTCACATGTACAGCAGATATTGCGAATGGGTTAATGCTTTGGAATATCTGTGGCATAAGCACTATGGGATGTGTGGATGGAAGGATTAGCATTCAGCACCAAAGTAAGGTAAGATATCACACCAGGAAGAGCCTGCTTACTAAAAACTCAGGGGTGTGGCTGAGCATAAATTGCATCATATTTATCAACTTGTGAACGGAACTTTTGTACTTGACAGACAAAAGCTATTACCAAACAATATACTGTATATGCATACTTCCCAACTTTCAAAGGACAGAAAGAGGGACAGAATGTGCAACGTGCTGGGGCTTATTTAGCTCCACCCACTTCTATGTTTACTCCACCCATCCCCATCCATTTGTTTTTGTGCCCCCACACAGTATAAATCCAACTGAAATATGATTGACCAAAAGGTGATTATCCACATAAACAGTAAATCCAATATGATAATCTGATAAAAAACATAACTTTTAATATACAGTGTGCAAATAAAAAACATGAATTAGAAAAATTTAAAAATCCTATAAGGCATATGACCACCCTATCGTAAGTTCAACCATGAAAAAAAGAAGCCAATACAATTGACAATAGGCATGGCGGCCTAACAATAAATAAAGCCTATAGGCCTTACAGTGCTTCTACTGCGAAGATGGCGAACATTGAAGATAATATAGTGTGAAACACCATGTGATGGTCAAATATGTATCAAGAGGGACCGTTAATGTAAACATATGGCTAGCACCATCAAACCATGCCAAACTCAACATGCATGTTTCATCTGTGTAGAAAACACTAACTCATCATGGGATAAAGGCAAAACTGCAGCCTGTCAACAGACACTTCCTCTCACAAACCAAATGACTCACACATCAACTTAAAACAGAAAAGTTAAAGGGAATTGAAAGTAAGGAGCGGATGAATGTATAATACAAACAGACAGCGGTGCTGTACACACCGCCTCATGTATCCTGAGGCCATTTCCCCAGCAATCCTATACACCTCAGAAGTCCCACAGACCAAGGTCCATGGCGGACCAAAACGTTCAGGTATTATTATAGAGGACATATCTTTTCAACATGCAGTATGAACAAGTGTTTTAATTTTATATTGGAATAAAGTTTTCTTGATCTTCAACTTGTTGAAGTGCTGAAGTACTACTTTATATCATGTATCCTGAAGTGCCAACAGATATACATACGGTCTGGAGCCCCCACACAGTATAATTTTCCTACAGACACCCTAACATTAAATGCCACCAAATTATAATGCTGCCCTCCAATTGCCCACATAGTATAAAGTACTTCTCCTAGTGCACCCACAGCTTAAAGTCACCCTCCAGCTGCCCCAGTTTAATGTCACCCTCCAGCTTTCCCGAGTTTAATGTCCTCTAGCTGCACCCAGTTTAATGTCCCCCTCTAGTTGCATCCAATATAGTGTCAGCCTCCAGCTGCCCCAGTTTAATGTCACCCTCCAGCTGCCCCATAGTTTAATGTCCTTCTCCAGCTGCACCCAGTTTAATGTCCCCCTCCAGTTGCACCCAGTATAATGTCACCCTCCATCTGCCCCAGTTTAAATTCACCCTCCAGCTGCCCCAAGTTTAATGTCCTCCTCGTGCTGCCACCAGTTTAATGTCCCCTTCCAGCTACCCCCAGTTTAATGTCCTCCTTCAGCTGCCACCAGTTTAATGTCCTCTCCATCTGCCACCAGTTTAATGTCCCCTTCCAGCTACCCCCAGTTTAATGCCCCCCTCTAACTGCCACCAGTTTAATGTCCCTTGTCCAGCGACTCCCACAGTTTAACATAAAAAACAGTAATACCATTCCTCACTTCCTTGCTGCTCCGTCTGAAGTCTCTGCTCTTGGAGGCTTCAGGGAGTTACAGACGTGATGTGAGTGACATCATACCATCGTGCCTACAGCTCCTGAAGCACACAGGGGCTGAATGGTGAAGCAGGGAGCGGACAGCTCCTGTTTCTCCATTGTATTCAACTCCGGACGCAGATGAATTGAAGCTGAGACATACCTCCCGCCGACAGCGAGGCAGAATCCGGGACTGTCCCGCTGAATCCAGAACAGTTGAAAGGTATGTAAATTATATAATTGATGTAATGGGAGTAGAAGTAGAACTCAAATATTTTAGATTTTAAGTGTTTGCAACATGTGTTACATCTAAGTCTCCTGCTTTCATATAACATGCTTCATGTTGGTCTAGTAAGATTATTAATCTTTAAAATTGCATTTGCTGCTTCACTGGGGGATGGAAAACGTTTTATTGGCTGCCTAGAAATATTTCTTCTTTAATGAAGCCCTGTGGCATTTCCATGTGTGAACATGTCCAGTCTTTTAGATTGAAATTGCAATTGTTCACCCATCTGTTCTCAATTTCTGAGGACAACAATGTAATCTTTATATGCCCCTTCTATATTCATGTTGGCAGAGTTGACTCCTCATTTTAGAGTGTTTTACTTAAAACTGCTTTCTTGTGAATATTTAGATTTTTTTCACTACACTTTTATTTTACTGTGGGTATAGTAAAAAGGGTTAAATATATTTGAAATTGTATTTATTGCCTCTTAAAATTGTATTTTGTTCGGGTGCAGTCCGTGACAGTAATGTTTTTGTCATATGACCCGTAAGCCTAAACTGTTAGTTTCACAGGCAGGTTGAAAAAGAAAGGAAAAAAAGCATACAAGCATCAAACATACACAAAATATGCACAAAAACACTGCCCTGTGATTGCATGAGAATTAAGAAGAAATCTGCATTGTATCATTATAATGACCCGCAGTTAGGTAATCTAAGCCTAACATCTAATTATCATAACCTCTGATCTCCTGGGTCATGAAAAGAAGGAGAGGAAAATGTATTCAAGCTTGAAGAGTTCCCACAGCACAGACTTCTGACACACTGCTCCCTGAATTCAAAAGAGCATAACCCCCTACTGGAAAAAAGGTAAGAAAGGGCAAAAAAACAAAAATGATAGACTATGAACCATTGTTTTTAAATATCTTTTTATTGACAATACACATAACATACATATTTTCACACAGTTACATGTTCTGATTCTGATCTGATGATATTAAAAGATCATCTTCCCTTATTATTCTCTTCTCCACTGAACCTTTTCTTTCATATTGCAAACAAAACTGTGAAATTTTAAAAAGTGCTCAACATATCAACCATTTTTACCTCCATCTTTCTCCAAAACTTTAGGCTAGGGCTGTATGGCAACTTTGGCTGTGACTCCAGCTGCATGACCAAAGATTGCCAAGTCAGCCTGTGACTCCTTCACTAATGTAAGTGAATGGAGTCGCATTGTGACCCTGATGGGGCTGAGACTGTGACCTATAGTCACAAAAAGATTGAGAAGTCAAAGCACCCTCAGGGTTGAAATGTGACTCCATTCATTTACAGTAGTGAATGAGTCACAAAGCGACCCAGAAATCTTTGGTCACATGTCAGAAGTTGTGGCTAAAGTCACATTGTAGCCCTAGCCTTAGATTAGACCTATCTCTGACTATAAGGCTAAGGCTACATGGCAACACGTGTTGAGTGACAAAGAGCTGCAGAGAAGTTGTGCAACAAAAATTTCAATGTATATCTATGGTGTCACAACTCAGATGCATATGCACAAAACCCAAATCTGTTGGATTTTGGTTGCACTTTTTCACAATAGAAAGATGGAAGAGTTTGAGACATAATGCTATATTCAGACATCCGAATTTCACTTATGTATGCCGTCAGTATTTTTTGTAGACGGCATACATATACATCCATTTCTATGTCATCATTCAGACATCAATTTCTTTTCACGGAGTATTGGCCAGCAAAAAAAAAAAAAAATACAGAGGCAGGTTTGTTTTTTTTCACTGATCATAGAAACAGTACATGCGATTTCTATGTAACTATTTGATATACAACACATGTTGCCAGTGGCGGAACTACCTTAGGGGGTCCGGTGGGCCCCTGTTGCTTTTTTTTTCTAAATAGGCCGTTACTTTCTGGAGTTACTGAACAGCACCAGGACATCGGTGATAGCGACATGATATGGGACGCATTGGGGCCCCTGGAGGGCTGAAGGGGAAGCGGAGGCAGCCATGGGCATTAGCGGGGATTGGTAAGTAGGGCCGTGGCAAGAGTATTTGTTGGATGAACCTCACAAGATTCACCTGGTGGTTTCGTTTGGACCGAACACGTCTGAAACTAAACTGCTATTATTATACTATTATGCTATTATTATTATCTCTTCAGACCCCAGAGCATAATGATTGGAGGCCCAGGTGATCAAACATAAAAAACGGTGTTACTTACCTCTCATGGACTCCGGCGTCGGGACATTATACTGTGTGTAAATGGAGTGTTATACTGTGTGGGGGACAGTAAAGGGAGCATTTTACCGTGTGGAAGCTAGGCAAGGGGGGCGCTATGCCCTGTGAGGGTGGGGGGGACAGCTAGCAGCTGTTCCCTTAAAGTGGTTTTCCAGGAAAAACAGGGTTTTTTTTTTTTTTTTTACTGGAGGTCGGGGAAGGTGAAAAATAAAAAAAGATACTCACCTCTCCCTATTTTCACCTTCCCGGCCTCCGGGAAAAAGATTATTTTTACTGGACAACCCTTTTAAGGTTACCATAAGTTTTCAGAGCTTTGTTATGCTGATAAAATCAGCAGCTGAGGAGGGATATTTAAACTCTTTTGCTGCCCACCCAGTTGCCTGCAATTATTACTTTAGTGAGGCTCCTGAACTCATATTGTTTATGCTGGATTGCTGTAATACTGACTGGTCTGTTACTGTACTGATTTTGGCTCTGACGATTCCTCTTGGATTGACCTTTTGGTTTGGACACGTTCACTCTTCTGAATCATCCCTCTGATTTAGATCTGACTTGTGAGTTCACTGTGGCTTCAGTTTGTATAGTGTTTATTTCTTCCACTAGTTTCTGTGGTGATAACTTGGGTCACAATTCAGCACAAATGGCTGGCACTGCTGAAGATGTTTGGTTGTTCAGGATCTACCTCTCAGTGCTGTGTGAGATTTAGATAGATTATTCTACTACTCTCTGTTGTCAGTCAGATCCAGCAATTTTTGATATTTGCAACCATTGCAGTAGGATATTGTATGTATATTATAGCCTTAGCTCAAGGCGGATGGCAAAGGCATAGCTTCAGTGCCCTGACATCCGTTGAACATACGACTGTTCTTGTTATTGTTGTAAGAACACTACAAATAGAAACAAGTTAGAGGTTGCTTGGTTTAGGCTTAATATATCCATTTATGTTATGCCACCCAAATAGATGGGGTAGCAAATGTGGGAGAGAAATCTGTTTCACAATTGATTTTGTCTGGCAAATACAGAAGCATGGACAAGGGGGCTGGCATAACATGTTGACAGAGAATGTCTTACTGAGACAACTTGTGAAAAGACAGTGAAGGGAGATTTTCTGGGGACACCTATAGAAATTTTGATATATTATTCATTTTTATTCACAGTAAACACACAGAGGAATTTGGAGGTGATTTTGAGGCAGATTACAAGCCAAAATCTGCTACAAAAATACCTGAAATTTGTCTTTCCTCCATTCATGTTGGTTAGCAGAAAAAAAGAAGCATCCTGCTTGTTCTTCACGCTGATTCTGCTTGAAACTGCCTGAATCTGTCTGACAGGGAGTCAGATTTTGGAGCAGTTTTTTATGCAGATTTTGAAGCTTCAGAAATCTGCTTCCAATTTCTGAAGCATTTTTTTTTCTGCCTGACCAAATTCCACCGTCTGAACATATCCAAAGAGTCAAAATGCGACCAAGAGAACAGGTGAGTGATGAAGGAAATTCTGGGATTGTGTTAAATTTTAGTGTTTTTGATTAAAATAACCTTTATCACAAAAACAACTGGACTACTGTATAAGCAATGCTACCTCATATGATGGCCCTGCTACCTTTTGTGTCACCCCCTCTACCTCATAGATTGTAAGCTCTTGTGAGCAGGGCCCTCAGTCCCATTGTGTGAATCGACTTATTAATCTGTATTGCCTCATTTTGTCTGTACTTGAACCCTACAAAAACTACTGCAGAATATATTGGCGCTATATAAATAAAATGTATTATTATTTGTGTTCCTACAGCAGAGGTATACCATAAACTGTAAAGAACATTTTTGGTATTATAGTTGTAATAAAGTATATTTGTAAACAGTAGGCTTGATGACTAAAAAAAAATCAGCAAAGAGGTTGAGATTTGGAGGCTTGATGCAGTAAAATAAAAAGAAACCACTACTAATCACCTGACAAGTCTACCCCATTCCAACACCTGCTATTGGTCCAGTGACCACCACTAGTCTGTTCATCCTTGATGATATCCCCAAATAACCACATGAAGCCAGGGATTGGCTACTGTGGTCACAAGAGTACACATCATTGCTGCAGAGCATGTCTTTGTTTTCTGTGCTGCAGTAATTATGTGCCCGACTACCAAAGTAACCACTAAAATGGTCACTGCAACACAGATCAGCATGAGAGAACCAGAGTGGTGGCAGTGGAACAGAAGAGGATTTTTGGCCTTGCCCCTATATTTGATAGTCTCAGGAAGATCCTATTTAAGTGTAGGCAGCTGCACTACTCCCAGTTGAGGCTCTCCTATGCTGTGCTGTTATTTTTAACATTTTCCAAAAGACTGTCTTTTTGGTATTTGTTTTGCCAGCATACAGTACAGACTAAAAGTTTGGACACAACTTCTCATTCCAAGAGTTTTCTGTATTTTCATGAGTATAAAAATAGTAGATTCACACTGAAGGCATCAAAACTATGAATTAACACATGTGGAATTATATATTTAACAAAAAAGTGTGAAAGAACTGAAAATATGTCTTATATTCTAGGTTCTTCAAAGTAGCCACCTTTTTCTTTGATTACTGCTTTGCACACTCTTGGCATTCTCTTGATGAGCTTCAAGAGGTAGTCACCTGAAATGGTCTTCCAACAGTCTTGAAGGAGATCCCAGAGATGCTTAGCACTTGTTGGCCCTTTTGCCTTCCCTCTGCGGTCCAGCTCACCCCAAACCATCTCGATTGGGTTCAGGTCTGGTGACTGTGGAGGCCAGGTCATCTGGCATAGCACCCCATCACTCTCCTTCTTGGTCAAATAGCCCTTACAGAGTCTGAAGTTGTGTTTGGGGTCATTGTCCTGTTGAAAAATAAATGATGGTCCAACTAAACGCAAACCGGATGGAATAGCATGCCGCTGCAAGATGCTGTGGTAACCATGCTGGTTCAGTATTCCTTCAATTTTGAATAAATCCCCAACAGTGTCACCAGCAAAGCACCCCCACACCATCACACCTCCTCCTCCATGCTTCACGGTGGGAACCAGGCATGTAGAGTCCATTCGTTCACCTTTTCTGCGTCGCACACAGACACGGTGGTTGGAACCAAAGATCTCAAATTTGGACTCATCAGACCAAAGCACAGATTTCCACAGGTCTAATGTCCATTCCTTGTGTTCTTTAGCCCAAACAAGTCTCTTCTGCTTGTTGCCTGTCCTTAGCAGTGGTTTCCTAACAGCTATTTTACCATGATGGCCTGCTGCACACAGTCTCCTCTTAACAGTTGTTGTAGAGATGTGTCTGCTGCTAGAACTCTGTGTGGCATTGACCTGGGCTCTAATCTGAGCTGCTGTTAACCTGCGATTTCTGAGGCTGGTGATTCGGATGAACTTATCCCCAGCAGAAGTGACTCTTGGTCTTCCTTTCCTGGGGCGGTCCTCATGTGAGCCAGTTTCTTTGTAGAGCTTGATGGTTTTGGCCACTGCACTTGGGGACACTTTCAAAGTTTTCCCAATTTTTCGGACTGACTGACCTTCATTTCTTAAAGTAATGATGGCCACTTGTTTTTCTTTACTTAGCTGCTTTTTTCATGCCATAATACAAATTCTAACACTCCATTCAGTAGGACTATCAGCTGTGTATCCACCTGACTTCTGAACAACACAACTGATGGTCCCAACACCATTTATAAGGCAAGAAATCCCACTTATTAAACCTGACAGGGCACACCTGTGAAGTGAAAACCATTTCAGGTGACTACCACTTGAAGCTCATCAAGAGAATGCCAAGAGTGTGCAAAGCAGTAATCAAAGCAAAAGGTGGCTACTTTGAAGAACCTAGAATATAAAACATATTTTCAGCTGTTTCACACTTTTTTGTTAAGTATATAATTTCACATGTGTTAATTCATAGTTTTGATGCCTTCAGTGTGAATCTACAATTTTTATAGTCATGAAAATACAGAAAACTTTTGGAATGAGAAGTTGTGTCCAAACTTTTGGTCTGTACTGTATGTCAGGACATATGCAAGCAAAACAAATAGCAAAAAGACAGTCTTTTGGAAAATGTTAAAAATCTTTAGGTACATTGGCATATACAGCCGTAATTGTTGGTACCCCTGAAATTTTTCCAGAAAATAAAGTATTTCTCCCAGAAAATTATTGCAGCTGCACATGTTTTGTTATACACATGTTAATTTCCTTTGCAAAGTGGCTAATCCCATCCACACATTGCAGAAAAATATCCACAGCAGACATGCTGTGATTTCAAAAACCGTTGCATTTTTGTAAATCGCACCGTGTCAATTATACCTGGCGTTTTTCATAGAGATATAGTCAAAACAGAAAGAGGAAAAATCTGCGGACTTTCTGTGAAAAGTGCTGTGGGAAAAACCGCGATGCGTTTCGGCCACAGTTTTTCCCGCAGCACTTTTTGGCCGCGACTCGCTACGTGGGGCCTTAGCCTAAGGGGTGCATATATTAATTAATTTATTTTACCTTATTTTATTATAATAAATCAGGGTTAGATTCCAGGATTAGAATTTTCAAGCTTTAAGTTTCTAAATTTAAGACAGTATTAGTAAATATGCCTCAATGTATTTTGCTGGCATTTTAATCAGATAGTTATATAATAATATTTAGATGAGAACATTTTTAATGGGCTTTGCAAGTATTATATAAATTCCTAGTGTGAAAGCGGACAGAGTTTAAAATGTTTAAAGCACTACATATATGGATATAGTTTTCATTGGAACAACAAAAAAGTATTTCACAAAATAGGAAGAAACTCTCTGATGTTCTATGAATAAACAATGGCTTATACAGAGATTAGGTAAAACACACAAATACACGTGCAGAAAACCAAAAATCCCTTGAAGGAAACATTTTATTATGTGAAGCATATATTTGCAATTTGTGGTTTGTTGTAAACTAATTCAATGTAACTTGGTGTTGACTGAAAGGATTAAGTGAAGCAATAAAAAATTCAATTAACCCAAAGCAGTAACCAATTGAAACAATCCTTGGATCAGTTTACTGTAGGAAGAATGGGAATCAATGGGTGCCACTGAAAAATACAAGTTAAAGAGTAAGTATTCTACCTGACATATTTTTATTGTAATTCTATGTTTATAGATAAAAATCTTATATGCTACTGTACATGAAAGTCATTATAAAAAACATTTATGTTTTATAAATAAGAAGTATACAGGTTTACCATGCAAAATGGTAGCGGCAATAAAACAAATATAAATTTCTATAATAAAAATGGACAATTTTTTAGCCAGTTCTACATTATTCCTTTTTTAATATTATACACTGATTGACAAAAAAAATAATGCACTAAGAAGGAGTTGCTGGAATCGAATGAAACTTTATATTTGTGAATGTAATGATGATATATGTAAGGGCAGGGGTGTAGCTATAGGGGGTGCAGCGGTAGAAGTCAGGCCCTGGACACTCTGGGGGCCCCAATGATGCCTCTGCCACATAAAATGTGCCACTATCTTAAAGGGAGTCTATCACTGCCCCTAGCTACTTTAAACCGCTCCCATAGTGCTGTAGATGCTGTTAGCAGAATAAAAACCATACCTTTCTTATGTTTCAGAGACCCTAGGATGCGTAGAAAAAAGCACTTTTATTCTTTATTCAAGTGAGAATCTTGGAGCACAGGGGGAGTTTTCTTCTATTACTAAGCTCTGCTGCCTTATCACTAAACATGCCCATCCTGCATTCAGCTCATCCCCTGGCAGTGTGAGTTGATCCTGTAGGGGCCTGCTTACAGATTTTGCATTTGAGCCCATGAGCTTGAAGTTACGACTCTGTTTAAAGGATTACAACTTCAGATCGAAAGGATAACATTATTGGGGAAAACTGAAAGGAGGCTCTAGTACCCAACAGGGCCACCTCTAGTCTAGATACAAGATGAGATATGGTTGGCCATGGAATCATACAAGTTCCATCTGTTTCAGCTGGTCCTATAGATCCTGCACACTCATAGCTCTGCCATGAAAAGCAACACATGTGGCCACAGAATACAAATACGGATACATGCCCATAAACTGATGTCCACCAGGGACAATGGAGGGGTGAATTTCCAAAATATATGAGGTTATAATCTATAATTTAGCTTGCTTAATCAGGCACACTATTGAATTGGGTCCAGAACACCAGTTTTTATTCAGAGTATGCAATGGATGCACAATTCTGTGTCCCATGGGGCCTATGTGTACTCTTGTACACCACCTCACCAGCCATCCCATCCCATGTCAAGGCCTCGCTCCTTTTCAGGGATCCTTTAATGGCAAGAAATACTTCAGCCTCTCTCACAGGGTGTCAAAGCATTTGTTCCTGTGGTCTCACAGGGCAGTAAGGGAAAACAAGCAGTTTGAAGAGTGGTGTGATAAAGATATAGAAACAGTGAAGCACTTCCTTCTCCCTACTGAGCCTTAGTGACTCACTGTGAAAGATCCTCAGTGCGCCAACACCGCGTTGGCCCACACCTGAGTCTTCTTTCATAAAAAACCACACTCACGCCAGTGAGTGCTGGGTTCACAAGATAAATACAAGACAAGCTTTCTAAATTTTATATATTTATTAACCCCTAAATGGGTCGGTATTAACATCTAACACATGCAGTTCAGAACAGATATGTAGATATATACAAACATTAACAGTTACTAGTTACAATATACAGTACAATAAAATAAAAGGGAATAAAGG
The DNA here is from genome assembly GCA_947044405.1 of Leptodactylus fallax. NCBI lineage: Eukaryota > Metazoa > Chordata > Amphibia > Anura > Leptodactylidae > Leptodactylus > Leptodactylus fallax. The sequence goes on along the minus strand of CAMRHE010000521.1, from coordinate 1,072,213 downwards.
TGAAATGATTACTTTACCACACATCTCCTTGATGTGGCTCTATAGTCCAACACTCACACATAGCATGTGGAGATCACCAGTGGAGGCAGCGGCATTAACTCCAGCATCTCAGCAACTCATCACAGCAGCCTCTCCTCATAGTAGCATCTTCATAGTAATCTCCCAGTGGTAGTCTCAGCCCAATCTCCTCCCACTGACCTCTTACCTCATCTTTTATACCCTTGATTACACCACCCAGAATGAGGTCACCGGCGACAGCAAGTCTGATTGACTAACGCACTCAAGTCCAGATTCTTTGTAAGAAGATAGGATTAAGTGAAATGATACAATGTTATCAACCATGTCTGATCAACAGCCCAGGCTGACCAATGCATGTTTATTTGATCACCCAGGCCTATGTAAGAATTCAATGGAACTATTCTGGGATGCATACAAAGCCCTATTGTTATATTGTTGCCTCTACTGATAACATACAACTAGGATTTAGGGCTGCGCACATTATGAGTACATGAAACTAAGAGGGAGATACGATACCCAGAGATCAAAATACAGCTTTGAGTTATAGCCATATTTACGTGGAATCATCACACCTCCCCCTTTTAGATGGGGCTTGTAGGAAGTAGGGGCCTGTGTCCCTCTTCTGAGAGCACCTCTGCCGCTTCCGCTTCTCAGGCTCTGGCTCCAAGGCTTCCCCACCTCCCCCGGGGTCCCAGCAAACTCGGGCCTTGTCAGACTCTGAGGGTGGTTGAGCGCCAAGCGCCTTCAATATGTCCAGACTAGGGTCATTTCTAAGGCTCAGGCCCTGAGCCACGTACACTTGGCTACCTCCTGCCTGTTCTGGGTCTGCTTTCTGAGTGCTGGCATCCTGTGGAGCCACACTCATAACCCCAGGTCTTTGGGATACCAGTTCAGAGACCCCATCCCGACGGTCTCTCAGGGTCTCTCTCACACTAGCCGCTAGTTGGGAGAGTTCTAGGGGATTCTGCACCTCCCCCTTTTCTTCCAAACCTAGGGGCACCTCTGGTTCTGGCACAGGTATGTTTGGACCCTGTCCTCCCTCCCAGACGCCTTGCCCCTTTGGGCCTACACCCTGTTCCTTCTGTACTTGGGTGGGTGATGGTGATACCTTGGGCAAATGACTGAGATCATGCTTCCCCAAACCATCCCCCCACAATACATTGACAGGTAATACATTTGACATACCCCCTTCTTGGATAACACCTCCAGTACCCCATGCCATCTGCACTTGGGCCATGGGCACTCCTGGAATAGAACTGGACAGAAGAGACGTGTATGTCTCATACCGGCCAGACTCCTCCGGCTTCAAGGAGGTGAGGCTAGTCATGGCGGTCTCAGCACCGACTCCAGGTGGTGTAGGCAACGGTTCAAGGGTCGGAACGCTCTCCACCCTTGTAGCACTCTGGCTGCGGGCTAACACCGCACTACCAGCAGTCCGTCTCTCACCTGGATCGGCCATGAGATCCACATAGCCTACCTGACCACCTGGCACATGGTCAGCAGTTGGGTGCTTATCGGATGCACTGGGCGAAATAGTAGAAGTCGCTTCCAGTGACTCAGAAGAGCTACCCTGTACATTTTCACAACAAGCATTGGCAATTACATTGACAGTACCTTCATTAGCAATTGTTAATTCACACCGGGCCTAAATGAGATTTGTGGTAGACATATTAACAAGCTGGGAGGGAGACGCCCCCGCAGATGTGGGTGTGTCTACAGACAAGGTCTCCCTGGCTCCTAGCACGGGGTTGAACAAAGCATCAATAACATTTTTGCTGAGCTGGGTTGCAGGAAGCTCATTTGCATCTTCCCTGCTCTCAGCTGAAGGCAACTCATTAGCATTTACATTGACTGCCATGGGAAGTATCTCAGAGGGGGGATTACGGGCCCTCTCTGCAGATATGACAGACACATTATCAACATTAATCATAGACAGTTTATCACAGTAAATTGGGGTGCTTCCCACCCCATATTGGGACATCATAGGTCCTAAATCAGTTCCCAACAGTACATTAGCAGGCAAATCAGTCAATAGTCCCACAGTCCGCATTCCTTTTCCTGCACCCCAGTCCAGATACACAGATGGGCCACCTGATGTGGCTTGGGAAGCAGGGAAGTTCTCAGGGTGGTTGGGGCACTCCTCCTTGAAATGTCCTGTCTGGTTACAGGCCTGGCACTGCCGCACCTCCCCTTGGGGTTTGGGGAAGGTCACTAGGGTGCCCAGAGTTCTTGGGACAGAGGAGGGACCACCTGGGGCATAGTTTGTCTCACCCGACCTGACAACAGACGGCTGTGTTGAACTCCGGCCTGGCTTCTCCTTCCAACTTGAGGGTCTCTGCAGGGTTGTTGGAGTTTGCGCAGGGGCGGTTTGTACCTGCTGGGAGAGCTCCATCGTTTTGAGCTCAAGCTGATACTGCCGTTTTGCGTTCTGCTTCCTCACGATCAGCCTGCCGTTCTGCTGCCTCACGATCGGCCTGCCGTTCTCGTTCTGCTGCCACACGATCGGCCTGCCGTTGTGCTGCCTGCCGTTCTCGTTCTTGTTCTACAGCTTCCTGAAAACAGTATAACACCTGCAGGTATGTGTTAGGGTCACTGGTGCCTACTTGCTGCAGGGCCGTTTGCCAGTATGAAACCATTCCCCCCACAAGGCCGGGGCTACTGGTCCCTCCTGGTGAAGTAATCCTTGGGACCGGGCTGCTTGCTGCACTTCCTGGCCTAGCCCCAAAATCAGGACTCTGCTCGATTCTCTGCATGGCTGTGGCTGCCTCCATTTCAGCCATACGCTCAGGATCTCCAAAAGCCTGGTTCAGCAATTCTTGAGCTCTGCTTCTGAGCCCACTAGCCATCCACTGGTATTTGCCAAATAAAAGATAGGATAGAATACAAAGAGTAAGGGAGGGGAACAGCACTGTATCAAACTTTCACTGTATCTTAATGCTTGCTTTAATACCGAGCTTGTCTCATAGGATTACTACAATCCCCAGCGTCTGAGTGATAAAGGTCACCAACACATGCTGTTTATCCTAAGATCCCACCGCTGCCACCAATGCGAAAGATCCTCAGTGCGCCAACACCGTGTTGGCCCACACCTGAGTTTTCTTTCATAAAAAACCACACTCACCGCCAGTGAGTGCTGGGTTCACAAGATAAATACAAGACAAGCTTTCTAAATTTTATATATTTATTAACCCCTAAATGGGTCGGTATTAACATCTAACACATGCAGTTCAGAACAGATATGTAGATATATACAAGCATTAACAGTTACTAGTTACAATATACAGTACAATAAAATAAAAGGGAATAAAGGTGAAATGATTACTTTACCACACATCTCCTTGATGTGGCTCTATAGTCCAACACTCACACATAGCATGTGGAGATCACCAGTGGAGGCAGCGGCATTAACTCCAGCATCTCAGCAACTCATCACAGCAGCCTCTCCTCATAGTAGCATCTTCATAGTAATCTCCCAGTGGTAGTCTCAGCCCAATCTCCTCCCACTGACCTCTTACCTCATCTTTTATACCCTTGATTACACCACCCAGAATGAGGTCACCGGCGACAGCAAGTCTGATTGACTAACGCACTCAAGTCCAGATTCTTTGTAAGAAGATAGGATTAAGTGAAATGATACAATGTTATCAACCATGTCTGATCAACAGCCCAGGCTGAACAATGCATGTTTATTTGATCACCCAGGCCTATGTAAGAATTCAATGGAGCTATTCTGGGATGGATACTGTAATGCTAAAAACCAAAATGACTGTCCTTGATAAAATGGCTGACAAGATGTTTATAGAAGTCAAGTCATGTAACCTTAACTTCAACTCTGTATGGTGTAATATCTAGCTAAACAGAAAGAAAGATCAGAGTTCAACTCTGTTCTATGTGATGTTTACATGGACAGCTTGAAGGTTCAGCTCTGTTTGACTTTGTCTACATAAGACATAAAAATCAACTCAAAAGTGCAACTCTGTTTAACTTTATGTTTACATGTCCATAAACGCCAGCTTAACAATTAACTCTGTATGATGCTAAGTGTCACAAGACATATACTGGTGAAAACTGGCCTCTTTCGCAAGAATGTGAGCTTGGAGATGAGTAAAGCCTTATAGAGGTGTATACACTTCTGTAACTCACCCACTCTATGACACACACAAAGTGTATATAAAGACAGATGATATCCCCCAGCCATATGTTGCAACCTTAACAGCAGATTGGGGACGCCTGATGCTGCAGACCTGTCACAATGGCTTGGTGAGATTTTCCTGAAGATACCCTGATCAGAATTCATCAATGAAGCTTGGCAGTGTTGTAAGTGTTGATTTAATATACCTTTCAATATACTTTTAAGTGTGGATTTGATTATATCATAGTTTGCTTAACTTTGATTATCTTGCTATACCTTGCTTTATTGCAGGTTTTGATCATAGGTTGATTAACCTTGATATACCTTCTGATATACCTTTAAGTGTTGAAAGTGTGGATTTAATTACATTCTAATATCTTTTATACTTTTCCATGTTGTAAGACCTTTTTGATATCTTCTTATACTCTTAATAAATTGTTAAACTATTGTTGATAGTCAGGTGTTTTATTCTGTAACTTTATTCTATTATACAGAATCCAAAGAATCTGTTTTCATTTGGCAAAACAGATACAAAGCCCTATTGTTATATTGTTGCCTCTACTGATAACATACAACTAGGATTAGGGCTGCGCACATTATGAGTACATGGAACTAAGAGGGAGATACGATACCCAGAGATCAAAATACAGCTTTGAGTTATAGCCATATTTACGTGGAATCATTACACTCACTATGCAGGAATTAGTGTCTGCTTATGATTTGTACCCTTTCCATCCAGTACATCCCTACTTTGTGATGTTAGAAAAGTAGGGATGAATGGATTGGAAAAGGCTCTTTTTTTCTCGCACCAACGCTATCCAATTCAAACCTTCAGTGTATTTAGAGGCGATCTGACATGACTATTTCCAGACCCATTCTTTAGGTCCTGGAGTGACAGTTGTAGGATACTGAAGGTGGCCACAAAATCTTAGTGGGATGGGCCATACATGCTTTCAATTTAACTTGAAACCCTGCAAAACCACATAAGCTAAGTTCCTGCCCCAAATGTACTATCTACCATGGTCTATGGAGTTATGTGGAATCCCAGCAGTTCTGGGGTCAAAAGGGACATAGCACATAAGTTTTTGGGGCCCTTCTTGTCCATGTCCCTGATGAGCTTTTTGTTTCAATACTGGGAAGAGTCAGATTGAGGGGAGGGAAAGCAGGTGACTGTCTTGATTCTTCCATTCTCTATGCATGCTGGTGATATGAACATTCCTGTCAGGAATCTTATGTCCTATGCTGATCCACTTAGCAGCTAAGGAGGGATATTTAAACATTGTTCTTGCTCATGCCCCTGTCTGCTATTTGGTTGTACCTAGTGTGGTTTCCATTTCCTGATCATTTGTGCTGGATTGCTCTATATTGACCTTTAGTTTGTTGCTGGAAATCTGCTTGTCTTCTGAATTTGGCTGAGGTTACCTCTTGGAATGAGCTTTGGCTTTTTACTTCAAATCCGCTTGTTGACTTATGGCTTGGACATGTATGCTCTCCTGAAACATCCTCCTGGTTTTGATCTGCCCTGTAAGTTTATCGTGGGTACTGGTCAGTTTTGTAACTAAAGTCTTGTGAGCCCCAGTGCAAACTTTTATCTGGGGTCCCCTACCCCCTCCTTACAGCAAATTCTTGATATTGATGGTTACGGGTGCTGCAGTGGTATCTCGCATACTTGAAAGGGATACAGCTACAGTACCTACAAATGCAGTTATGAAGAATAATACGGTGAGTGAGCAGCACAGCGCTCATCATGCAAACAATACTAGGAGCTGCGTGGTGTGGGAAACAGCTGATCTGCAGAGTCCTAGCAGTCTAAGAGATGTAAGAGATCAGTGAGGGTCCAACACCCAGGGTCCCTGCTGATCAACTCTTTGAAGGTAATGTGGTGTTTTTGCAAGCGCTGTGACCCCTTCACTATTTATGTTGCACAGTATCTGTTTTAAAATAACCATGCAATATTGTTACAGCCTGTAAAAATAGTGCACGGCTGCTATAAAACAAATAGTGTGTGATGTGAATAGTGAAGGGGCCCCTCACAGTGTAATATGCTCCACAGTGGCCCCCACACAGTATTATACACTCCACACTGACCCACACACAGTATAAAATGCTCCCAAGAGCCCCCCTAGAGCTGTTTCAGGTAAACGCCATGAAATTCAACGAATATTCATGAGGTTCGGCCTCCACTTTAGTACTATTATTATACTCTGGGTTCTCCTCAGACCCCAGAGTGTAATAAGTAGAGGCCCGGGGAAGTGATTAATAATAACAAATACTTATACTCACCTTGCCTCACCTCTCCTGGGCATACTTGCTCCGTCCAGCTCTCTTCAGCATCTTCTTCGGTCTTTGACTTTGGTCACACACCCCAGACGTCACTGGCCTGTGATTGATTGATTACGCCAGCGTGACCACATTCACAAGCCAGAAGAGCCCCGGAAAGGATGTTGTGGACTGTCAGATACCCAGGAGAGGTGAATATAAGTATTTCTTATTTTTAGTCACCTCCCCTGGGCTGGCATCTATTGGAAAGGGGCCCGGCCCTTTCCATTAACAATATGTATAGCGGTTGGGGAACCAGACTTTCCCCAACTGTTATCATGGCTGTCCGGGGCCCCAGGGTTTGTGGAGTGTTTATTTCTTATACCAATTTCTGTGATGATAACTTGGGCCCCAAATTCAGCACAAGTCCATATGGCTTCACAACTGGTGCCGATGAAGACGTTTGGTTGCTTGGGATCTATCTCTCAGTGCTGTGTTAGATTTAAACAGCTAGTTTTACTCCCTCTCAGTTGTCAGCCAGTTCCTGCAATTTTTGATATTTGCTCCAGAGACACTATCATAAAAATTCCCATGATTGAAATGATCATCATTCAAATGAAACATTTACATCTTTAACATCTGGAAATAACACGTGTGAAAACTACTAATACAAAAAAGTTTATGGTGAAGTGGAAGGCTTTCATTATCGAATACCTGACAGATTTAGAGATCATACAATTGATGACACCTTTCACTCTCACTGAGTGGCACCTGTTAGAGGCATTACAGAGTAGCTTGGGCTAGTTGAAGGCAACCTAGAGGAAGGGAACTTTAGGAAGTAATCTCTTTTATGCTATTTTAAAGGTGAAAATCTTTCATTCTGTTGTAATTTTTTAAAATATTTTTTGGGACATAAGCATTGATATGCTTTTAAGTATTGTATGTTGAGGGTCTGCTCACGCGTTTGCTGTATTATTTTGTTCTGAAAATAAAGGAGAAAGAAAAAGTACTGCCACTTAGCAAGGTCAACTTGTACAATTCATATGGGTTTGGGGGATGCAAGTTACCAAGTATCCAATATGACAGGGAGTCCACTTTATTGAGAAGGAGGCTTTAGGCCTCTCTATATCCTGCTTAGGTAAGGAAACATTCAGCAAAGTCTATTAATTCACTGAAGATCTTGAAATTTTTTTTAAGATGTTCGAGAATCTGATCTCTCACTTGCGGCAATAATAAGAATGGGAACCATCCATGTAAATTGCAATTTTAGCTTTCAGGGTGCCATAAAGACATTGCCCTAAGGGCAATTACTAGGCATTCTATTACCAGAATATACATTTAGTAGACTGAAGAAGAGATCTCAAAGTGAGCATTAACCCTAGCCTAGTGCAGTGAGAGCAACAGTGATGTCCTCCTTGCACCAAACAACTCATTAGAATTTAAGGAAAAAGGCTAATATCTCAGCAATAGAAGCACTGAACAAGAAGCAGCATTTTTGACAGACTCCCTTTAAAGTCCAAACCCAGAATGATGGGCAGACCATCCAAAAATTACTTTAAATCTGCAGCCAGTGAAGCTGGGTTCACCTGTCCTTGGTTGGGGAATTAAAGATTTGCAATAATCAATGTCCTATGGAAAAGAAAGAGTTTAAAGGGATTCTCTGGGATAAACTGATCTTTCTAATGTAAGCTTCCGTTGCGCCCCCACCTACCTTCTAAATTACTTAGGTTACCAAAAATCTATATTTACTTAGACTGCCCCAGACATATTTTCCGTTTTTCCGGTGATGTTCCATTTCCCCGTTTCCTGAAATGGGAAGTCACCAATACTAATGCCCCACCCCCCACCCCATTATACTTATCTGTCTTCCTGTTCGGATCTTCTGGACACGGGATGTCACTTATTCTGGGCATGTCGGCACACCAACTCTATTGTGCAGGCATGGGTGGCTGGCAGATGTCAAGAAGAGGAGGTGCCGGCCACCCAGAACAAGTGAAGTCTCATGCCCAGGTAAGTACTGTATGATAGTGTGGAGGGGGTTGAGTGATTTAGGAAGGGCAAGTAGTGGGTGGGCTAGCTAGGGAAACAGGGAGGGGGTATGAGTGAGAAAGGGAGGGGGAAGGAGTGAGAAAGGGAGGTGGAGCTCTGAGTGAAGCGCAAAGCATCATGGTAGTTGTAGGAAAATAGAACAGAAAGCTACTCATGTAAATAAATGCAGAAGATGCCAAGAGCTCCCAGAGAAACCCAGAAATCACTCAAAACACTGCTAAGGGTATTTGGTTGCAGTTATTAACCTATTAATAGCACTAACAGACCTTTTTGAAAAATTATTATTTGCCCGGAAAACCTCTTTGAGGAACAAATATCCATCTGTATTTGCTCCGGTATCTAGTGTGACATGGAGGATATAGTTATGAATGACAACAGAGACCCCTTGAGTCTTAAAATTAGACAGAACAATGTGGGTCCAAACTGTATAATATTGTTTGTTTTCCTGTAGCAGGGGAACACTTGTTTATTATGTACACTGTGTAGGATCTGATTCTGTTTTCAGGGCTCATTCAACCTTTAATGGAAGTAAAGGCCTACTTGTTTACTTTTTCCCCACAGTAAAGTCTCTTGACATTGAGAACACTAACTGTAGTGCCTTGTGTGCAACATATGGTTTCTATACAGCTATGTCTAGTGATTCAGGTGACCAGAAAGTCCATCCCACCCAGCATGGCCCTGAAGGGTTGAGTAACTGAAATAAATGAAGAAGACCACATCAAGTACATGAGGAACATTTAGGAGCAAACAAAGGCTTACTTTATTATGCAAATGTGCACCATCCACACAATGTGTCAAGGCTAGACAGCAGGGTAGGGTTCATTGGTACAATGGGGGCGGTGGGTGGGGACCCTTCCAGCAGGGAGCCAAAGTGAGTTTTTATGGCCAGCTTCAACCCCTTGTGACCCACCTTTTTAGAGATCCCTAATCCTTAAAGGGGTATTCCCAATTGAAGGATTATTTTCAGATTTGTAGCTTGAGCTAACTGAAGTGTTTTACCCAATACATTTTTTTATCTATCTTCCTCCATTTGCCAGATACAACTAAATCTCTCTCCTCAGTGTTTACAGCTTGTTGTCTAAGTTACAGACTTGTTCAGATATGTTTCTTAAGTAATGCTTCTGTTACCTGTGTATGCAAATCCAGAGATAATTAATTCTTTATAACAAGCAGGAGCTCTATACTGTAATAAGCTGAAAACCAGGAAGTGGATGAGAGAGGAGACAGGAAGGCAGCTGAAATCTTGAGATGAGAAAACCTTTTTAGGCTGCAGAAACGCTGCTTTTTTTGTTGCAGATTTTTTCGCGATTTTTTGAGCCAAAGCCTGAAGTGGCGCAAAAGGTAGAAGTATAAGAGCTTCCTATATATTCCTCATTCCTTTTGAGGCCATTATTGGCTTTAGCTCAAAAAAATGCAAAAAAATCTGCAACAAAAGAAGCTGTGTTTCCACAACATGTTGCTCCTGAAATGTTTATTAATATCCAGAAGGGACATTCTGGCAATTTGCTTTGTATTAGAGTGAATCAACTGTGTTCCAGGTATTTTTCAGCAGACTCAACATGATGCCCCAGATGTTGTAGTCCCCCCTGAAAAGATTTAGATTTGACCTGTGTGTCTGCTCCAGCTGGGGGGCACACTTCTCAAGATAATCCTTTCTCTTTTCACTGGAGGACTGAAGAAGAACTGTCAGTTAATGAAAGGTGCTGGCTCTGAATGGATGCTGGAGAATAAGATCCATCCTGAGAGGAGCAGCATAGTTTGCTGCTGGAGTCTAAAGGCAGTAAAACCTTTTCCATTTGATTCGGTATTGGTGGGGGTCTCAGACCCAAGACTCAGATTAATCAAAACATCAGACATGTCAGAACTTTTCTGAAATGACAATTACAATTTAAAGGGGTTTTCCGGGGATTTTTATTTGATAACCTTTTAGAATAGGTTATTAATTGAAGATCTATTGGGGTCAGACAACCAGAACCACTGCAGATCAGCACTGCTTCCACTTCACGGCCATGTGAATCGCCACATAGCCTTATCATAGTTCAGTCATATTCAAGTTAATGGGCTGACCTGCAATATCAAGCACAGCCGCTATACAAATATATGATGCTGTGCTTAGTAAGAACTGAAGAGGCGCCAGCCTCTACAAACAGCTGACTGAGCAGGGGCCCGGGTGTCTGACCCCTGACTATCTTTAAATAATAAGCCAAAGCCAAGAGTGGATGCAAAAGGAATGGAAAATATATAGGAAGTACTTAAGCTTCTACCTTCTGTTCAATCCACTACTGGCTTTGGCTAAAAAAAAACGCAACAAAATCTGCAACAAAAAAAGCTGCATTTCCGCAACGTGGGGCCTCAGCCTTAAGGCTGAAGCCCACATACAGTACCTGCAAAGTGGATGGGATTCTGACTAATACCATCCACACATTGCAGAAAAAACCTGCAGCGGAAAATCTGCATTTTCAAAAATGCTCACGTTCTTGAAAATCACAGCACATCAATTATACCTGCAGAAATGCTGCCATTTTCCGTATAGGTATAATAGGGGCAGAAAGTCTGCAGAGGAAAATTCTGCAAAAATGCAATGAAAAACAATGCATTTCCATTGCCTTTTGTTCTGCAGCATTTTTTTGCCTCATCTCACAACCTGGCCCCACGTTACTGAAAAGCAGCTTTTTTTGTTGCAGATTTTGCTGCATTTTTTTGAGCCAAATCCAAGAATGGCTACAATAGGAATGGGAAATATTTAGGAAGAATTTATACGTCTCCCTACTTCTCAATCCACTCCTGGCTTTGGTTCAAAAAAATGCAGCAAAATCTGCTTTTCCACAACATGGAGCCTCAGACACATGATAGGTTCACATCACATTTTGCATGTGTGAACTGCTATTATTTGCTAGATGTATGCTATTTTGGCATGCATTTTGATTTGTTGGCACAGCTTTGCCTCAACTGTGTTGAAAAGTGTAGCCGACTATATAAAAGCCCTATATTGTGCAGTAGATGTATTTTTTTCATGACAGTGACTGGCAATCTATGCAACTGTAAAAGGTACCCAGCTGCATGTCTGTGGTATACACTAGGTGGACTGTCTGAAATGGTACCACCCACATATAAATATTGCTTTACTGCTGTAAATCCAAATTATTATTAAAATGATTTCAAATGCAAAACTGCTTCAAACATTTAAATTATGTGACAATTTCAGCGACTAACCCAAAACCAATAAATTTGTTTGTTAATATTAGATTATCGTCTGATATCCTGTGTGGTATTAAAGAAGTCACTAAAAGATTAAGAGTTATATTTTGTTGTAATGTTTAAGGCTGGGTTCACACCAGCGCTTGAACTCTGTTCGGGATTTCCGTCCCCGAACCTGCTTAAAAAATGGCAGAAAACGTCTATATAGTCTATGGGGTCCGTAGGTTTCCGCAGGTAACCGCTTTTTTAAGCGGATTAGGTTTCCGTTCGGGGGGTCCCCAAGTGGAACCCTCCAAAGGGAAACCCGAATGCAGGTGTGAACTGAGTTTAAGAGGTTTAATTAACATATTCAATGTCTTAAAAAAAGAGCAAAACAAAATAATGTAAAATAAACTGTTCATTAGTTCATCCATGAAATGACTCTTATGAACAGTATCCCAATTCCCTATAAAGCAAAAAGAGAAAATTGTCATTTGTTCCGGAAATTATTACTTACATGACAGGTTAGGTTAAGAATTCTAAATCCTGCGATGAAAGGCGACCATGTTGTACATTGAAAGCAACATTAAAGGAGAGCTGTATGCTAACATTCCTGTGGTGAGCTTCTTTTTGAGATAATCACTAAACAAACACTGCTAGTAACTTTCTTTGTTATAATCTCTGTAATCTTAAATAATTTATACACTGAGGTTTTAGGGAGAATATCTGAATGAAGGACTTGATACATGTGATTATAGCCAAACAGAGCAAACAAAGCTTCTGTTATCAACCTTTACCACTCAGGACTCATTATTTTTGGTTTTGTGTTTTCATTTTTTACTTCCCAGCTTCCAAAAACCATATATTTTTTTAATATCTCATTCACCGAACCCTTATTTTTTGCGAGACAAAATGGCCAGCTGGAAATGGCTGGGGCCCCTGACTACCATTGTAGTGGTCTGGGAAAGCCTTGTTACCCGACCGCTATACCTATTGTTAATTTCCCATTTCCATTAGATGCCAGCCCAGGGGTGGTGACAAAAAAGCTTATACTCTCTTGTCCTGGGCTTAGCATCCTCTTTGGCGGTCTTCCGGAAACTGACTGAGGTCAGGCCTCACTACTAGGGCCCGTGATTGGGCCCCAGCGGTCACATGGGGCACACCAGCGTAAAGATGTCATCGCGCCCCATGTGACCGCTGAGGTCCAATCACAGGCCCCAGCGGTGATGTTTGGGGTACAGGACGTAGGCACCAAGGAAGATGGGAATAACAGCAGGACGGAGTGAGGATGCCCTGGAGAGGTAAGGCAAGGTGAGTATAAGTGTTTGTTATTTTTAATCACTTCTCCTGTGACTCTACTTATTATATTCTGGGGTCAGATGAGACCGCAAAGTATAATAATCGCACCAGTTCTAGGAGGGGGGAGCCACTGTGAAGCACCTAATACTGTGTGGGGGCCACTGTGAGCATATAATACTGTGTGGGGGCCACTGTGGGCATAAAATACTGTGTGGGGGCCACTGTGAGTGTATAATACTGTGTGGGGGCCACTATGGTGCATATAATACTGTATGGGGGCCACTGTGGGCATATAATACTGTGTGGGGGCCACTGTGGGCATATACACTGTGTGGGGGCCACTGCGGAGCATATAATGCTGTGTGGGGGCCACTGCGGAGCATATTATACTGTGTGGGGGCCACTGTGGAGCATATTATACTGTGTGGGGGCCACTGTGGAGCATATTATACTGTGTGGGGGACACTGTGGAGCATATAATACTGTGTAGGGGCCACTGTTGAGCATATTATACTGTCCCAGTATTGTTTACATGCCGGGCGCTGTGCTGCTGTACATGCCGTATTCTTGATAACTGCAGTTGTGGGTACTAAAGCTGTATCTCTTTCAAGTATCTGAGATATTGCTGCAGCACCCGTAACCGTCACTGTCAAGAATTCGCTCTGGGGCCCACAAGACCTTAGTTACGCCACTGGTGAGGTGGCATCACCACAGTGAGAAAACATCAAGAACAATACAATAAAAAAGTAACAAATCTCTCTTATTCCAAAGCTAAAATGGTACATTTTGCCATTCTCATTCCTATACCCTTATATTAGGAGCAAATCGAGGAGTGAATAGTCTCTTAAATTCTCTCCATTTCCTATCAACCCCTCTACTGTCAACCTCCCGAAAGTATAATAATCAATTTGCAATCGACCCAGGGTTAGTTTTAACTGCTCCAAGAGGTACCATTGTGTGAGAGTGAAAGGAGCCATTAACTGTCTAGTTTTGTCTACTGACAAGTGGGAAACTTTCCATTTTTTGAAAAATTGTGCCATGTTGGAAGACTTCCTTCTTTACATGTCAAGTCTTTCTATATGCATAAGGTGTTATAACTCATTAAAGATCTGTTCCATACTCGGTACCTGCAGATAAAGTCAATACCACAGGATACAGCTGTAACATCTTTGCCCATTTGGGCCTCTGCACCATCTTCCGGTCGCATGCTACGGAGCAGGAGGTTGTGTCCATTTGTTATTCTTTGCTACTGCTGTTTTAGCAGAACTGGGTATTCGTTGCTGTGTGTCAGTTCAGCCAGTGCTATTAGTCCTCTGGTTACGATGGAGTTAAAGTTTGTAGCTATTTGATTGACATTCCTCCTTGCCAATCAAGCCTAGGGCAGATTTCCTTTTATAGTTTTCCAGCCCGCTCCTTGATGCTTGCTATTGCTTCTCTGTGCGTGCTGGCTTTATACTGTTTGCTGTTTATATATATTTCTGACCTTGGCTATTTTCTGTGACTACTCTTTTGGATTCTGATTCTGTACTTCACTGCGCGACTGGTTCTGATCCTTGGCTCTCTTTACTACCCATTCCTGTTTGTTTGTCCTGTGTGCGTTTTGTGTCTTCACTTGCATCATAGGAAGAGAATGTCACCCAGTTGTCCTCTACCGCCTAGGATAGTTGAGGCAAGTAGGCAAGGACTGTGGGTGGGTTCAGCATTAGGACTCACTGTCAGTGGCATAACGATCGCGGTCACAGGGGGTGCGACCAAGACCAGGCCTGGCAGGGTATGGGACCCGTGGCCAGCTGGAGATAGCCGGGCCCTGGACCACTATGATAGCGGTCGGGGAAAGCCTGGTTCCCTGACCGCTATACATACTGTTATAGGAAAGTGGCCTGATATATTGCAGGTCCCTTTCCAATAGATGGCAGCCCAGGGGAGGTGACTGAAAATAATAAATACATATTCTCACCTCTCCTGGGCACAGGGTTCTTTCCAGCGTTCTTCTGTCATGTGACTGAGGCCTGTGATTAGGCTCCAGCGGTCAGATGTGGCGCGGCCGTGTAATAACGTCAGTGCGCCCCCAAGTGACCACTGAGGCCCAATCACAGGCCTTAGCAGCAATGTCTGAAGTGGGCCTGAAGACGCTGAAGATGGCAGGATGGAGCGAGGATTCCAAGGAAAGGTAAGGCAAGGTGAGTATGAGAGTTTGTTATTTTTAATCACCTTCCCTGGGCCTCCGATTATAAGGAGACCCCAGAGTATAATAATAGCACCGAAGCGGAGGGGGGCTGTTGGGACCATATACTGTGTGGGGTCCACTGTAGAGCATATACTACTGTGTGGGGGCCACTGTGGAGCATATACTACTGGGTGGGGGCCACTGTAGAGCATATACTACTGGGTGGGGGCCACTGTAAAGCATATACTACTGTGTGGGGGCCACTGTGGAGCATATACTACTATGTGGGGGCTACTGTGGGCATATAATAATGGGTAGGGGCCACTGTCGAACATATAATATTATCCAAGACTCTGAACCAAGATTTCCTTAGTCGCTAATTCAACATCGGAATGTTTGGGCATGCTGATTGATTAAGTAAGATTTTGTCCAGCACATTCATTGCCACCTCTGAGAGCAGGTGCTTTGAGATGGCATACGATAGATGCAGCGTTTTACGGATTGCCTCACACGGCAATTGGATCTCTACATTAATAATTTCTTAATGTGTTGGGGCAGGGCTTGCAGGGATGAATGGAGAATGCCCCCAGGGTCCATGATTGAGCAAATTCCCTCTCAAAAAGACTATCTGGTAACTTATTTTTATAAGCAGAGAGGAGATTCTCTTCATAGTTACATAGTTAGTATGGTTGAAAAAAGACATATGGCCATCAAGTTCAACCAGGGGATGGGAGAGGGCATGACATTCTATACATCAATGCTATTTTGCTCTGAAAAGGCATCTAATCCTTTTTTGAAGCTGTCAGTTATGACTGCTGTGACCAGCTCCTGGGGTAGGCTTTTCCACAGATTTACAGTCCTTACAGTGAAGAAGTCTTGTTAGCTCTCAGAAGGAGAGAGGGCCCCTTTGTCTTTTGAGGGGATTTTACTTGGAACAGCTTTTCTCCATATTTATTTTATGGGCCATTTATATATTTATAAAGCTTTATCAAATCTTTTAAATGCTTCTTCTCCAGACAATACAGATTTAACTCCTTTAGTCTCTCCTCAATAACTGAGGTCCTCCATGCCCCTTATCAGTTTTGTGGCCATTTGTTGAACCTTTTCCAACTCTAGGATATCCTTTCTATGTACTGGTGCCTAGAACTGAACTGCATAATCCAGATGGAGCAGCACCAATGACCTGCGACTGAGACCAAGCTTTCTGACACTGGGCAGCACATTTCTCTCTAGAATCCCTTGATAGTCTTGAGATTTCATTGTACCCTGCACAGATTCAAGACACCCTGTGCCAGATGCAGCAAAGCAGCCCCAGAACATAACAGGGCCTCCTCCATGGACAGTGTTCTTTTCAAGATATACTTCATTTTTCCGTCTGTGAACATAGAGCTGATGTGGTTTGCCAAAAATTTCAATTTTTGTCTCAACTGTCCATAGAACATTCTCCCAGAAGCTTTGTGGCTTGTCAACATGTAGTTTGGCAAATTCCAGTCTGGCTTTTTATTTCTCTGACCATTGTGGGTTTTTCTTTCATTAAACGAGGGGTACCAACAATTTTGTCCACGCGTGTATGTTCCCTATGGGTATACATTTTGCTTTAGATTTGCTCAATGTAGATTTAAATGTCTCCCACTTAACCTCTGTATCACTATATGACAATAGCTGACCCCAGTCTATATCTTGAAGTTCAGCCCTTAACCTGGGAAAATTGGCCTTTTTAAAATTAAGGGATTTTACCCTCCCAACCTTTGTTTGTTTTTTAGAATTTAAGTGGAATCTGAATAGATTATGGTCACTATTACCAAGGTTTGCACCAACAATGACATTTCCAACAAGTCCCGTATTATTAGAGATGATCAGATCCAGCAGAACATCTCTTCTAGTTGGATCTTCTACAAGCTGGACCATAAAATTGTCCTTCAATAAGTTGATGAATTTCCTCCCCTTTGCAGACAATGCAGAACCATGACCCCAGTCAATATCCTGGTAGTTAAATCTCCCATCAAGACCCGCCTGTGCCGCCCACTCAATTTCCTTATGCAACTGACTCTCTAACTCCCCAGTTATGTTGGGGGTCTATAGATTATAACATAAAGTATATTATCAAACTATTATAACATATAAAAACTATTTGGTTGAGGTGGTCCTTGCAACAAATTATCTGTCTTCCTGATTATAGGATGCCCTATAACCACTAACTGCCTTGCCCTACCTAAACTACTGTACCCCCCTCCTACTACTAGCTAGACTGTCCTCTCAGCTGTTAGAGAGAGCAGTATGCGTTAGGTCTGCCATTTGTTCCACTGATATCCTTAATCGTCAATTGCTCTCAGTGTTGCATTCTGCTCTTCCAGATCTCTAATTCAAGCTTTCAGATGGGCAACATGCTCACATCTGCCGCCCTGGAACTCTTGCTCCTGCCATATAACATACTGTGCACTGACATATATGACCAAGCTTCCTAGCCATTATCCAAAGCTTGCAAAAAATTAATAGGAGTTCCAGGCTTTATGCTTTAAAAAAATTTAAAATACCCTCTTAGGGAATACCAACTTAATAGACAGTCTTTGTTCACATCTAATAATGTCAAATAACCTGATCAGCGAGCGGCTACAAAAATGGTCTCCGTAGAGGTATAATTGAAGCTCTGGAGCTCCAATGCAAAATCTGTAATGGTGCCCTTACCTACCCTGTGCCATATAGAATAGTCTCTCACATCAGAGAAAACAACATGTCCATGCATTACATGGTGAGCTCATTGATTTAAAAGAAAACTATGCAATGCTACATTTGTGGTGACACTGCAGGAGAATTGAATACCTGCTGCCAGATTAACACACAGATAACAGAGGAGCACTGGGGGTCCCAGCAGTGGGGCATTTGGCGATCAGTTTATTGACCCTTCTAAGTAAAACAAATTTTGAAAGTTTTGATATACAAAGATTACCAGTTTTAAGCCAAAAAATGTAGATCAAATGTAGTCAATCACACAGTAGGACTCTTTCATTAATTTCCATTAACTCATTCACGCTTATTAGAAAAACCTGCTCAGTCATATATTTTTTAAATGAGTCAGGCAAGTGCAAACAGATCGGGATTTAATTAATGTATATTTTTATGTCTGAGTAATTTTATTACATTGGTTTAAATTCACCTACAGCAATTTCCTGTTTAGTGCTTGGAAAGTGTGAAATGCTTCAGGTGAGGCCTGTTTTATACTATCTCTCTCCAGTTCTCCATTTTCCCCCTATGCTTTGAGTAAACAATGCTAGAAAATGTAATATAACATTTTATTGTGTGCATATAAGTAGGAGCATTCATAAACTTACTCTAGTAATTAATAAAAAGTATCATAGTGACTCTAGCCAAAATGTTTTACACTACATTAAGGTTGAATACATAGTGTTTGGTTCATGGTTTCACCCCAGCTTTCATCTTTACATTGTGTGCTGCTGCTAAGGACCTGCATTGCAGATCAATTTACTGTGCGAATTAGATTTTCTACTGTCCTTTGTATACCTATAGAAAATCACAGATAGTAGGGCCAAGGTATATAGATAAATAATAAAAAGTCACTTGAAACATATAACTGCAAGTCATAAGCAGAGATGGACGAACCTCTCAAGAATTGTTTTGTGTTCAGCGGCTCAGGACCCTGATTTGTGTTGGGACAAACAAGTTCAATACAAACTTAAATTGGCTTAAAACAGTAGTGTAGAACACTCTAAGGGCTCCTAGGAACCTATGTATGTGTAACTTCTAGCTCTCTAAGGCAAACACAGCCGAAGTTATGTCAATGTGAAAGTGACATTATTATAGTCTGGGGTCTCTTCAGACGTTTTATAATGTCCGAGATACAGTGCCTTGAGAAAGTATTCAGCCCCCTTGAACTTTTCAACCTTTTGCCACATTTCAGGCTTCAAACATAAAGATATAACATTTTAATTTTTTGGTGAAGAATCAACAACAAGTGGGACACAATTGTGAAGTGGAACGAAATTTATTGGTTATTTTAAACTTTTGTAAAAAATAAAAAATTGTAAAGTGGGGCATGCAATATTATTCGGCCCCTTTACTTTCAGTGCAGCAAACTCACTCCAGAAGTTCAGTGAGGATCTCTGAATGATCCAATGTTGTCCTAAATGACTGATGATGATAAATATAATCCACCTGTGTGTAATCAAGTCTCCGTATAAATGCACCTGCTCTGTGATAGTCTCAGGGTTCTGTTTAAAGTGCAGAGAGCATCATGAAGACCAAGGAACACACCTGGCAGGTCCGTGATACTGTTGTGGAGAAGTTTAAAGCCGGATTTGGATACAAAAAGATTTCCCAAACTTTAAACATCCCAAGGAGCACTGTGCAAGCGATCATATTGAAATGGAAGGAGTATCAGACCACTGCAAATCTACCAAGACCCGCCCGTCCCTCTAAACTTTCATCGCAAACAAGGAGAAGACTGATCAGCGATGCAGCCAAGAGGCCCATGATCACTCTGGATGAACTGCAGAGATCTACAGCTGAGATGGGAGAGTCTGTCCATAGGACAACAATCAGTCGTACACTGCACAAATCTGGCCTTTATGGAAGAGTGGCAAGAAGAAAGCCATTTCTCATAGCTATCCATAAAAAGTCTCGTTTAAAGTTTGCCACAAGCCACCTGGGAGACACACCAAACATGTGGAAGAAGGTGCTCTGTTCAGATGAAACCAAAATCAAACTTTTTGGCCACAATGCAAATCGATATATTTTACGTAAAAGCAACACAGCTCATCACCCTGAACACACCATCCCCACTGTCAAACATGGTGGTGGCAGCATCATGGTTTGGGCCTGCTTTTCTTCAGCAGGGACAGGGAAGATGGTTAAAATTGATGGGAAGATGGATGGAGCCAAACACAGGACCATTCTGGAAGAAAACCTGTTGGAGTCTGCAAAAGACCTGAGACTGGGACGGAGATTTATCTTCCAACAAGACAATGATCCCAAACATAAAGCAAAATCTACAATGGAATGGTTCACAAATAAATGTATCCAGGTGTTAGAATGGCCAAGTCAAAGTCCAGACCTGAATCCAATTGAGAATCTGTGGAAAGAGCTGAAAACTGCTGTTCACAAACGCTCTCCATCCAACCTCACTGAGCTCGAGCTGTTTTCCAAGAAAAATGGGCAAGAATTTCAGTCTCTCGATGTGCAAAACTGATAGAGACATACCCTAAGCGACTAGCAGCTGTAATCGCAGCAAAAGGTGGCACTACAAAGTATTAACTTAAGGGGGCCGAATAATTTGGCACGCCCCACTTTTCAGTTTTTTATTTTTTACAAAAGTTTAAAATATCCAATAAATTTCATTCCACTTCACGATTGTGTCCCACTTGTAGTTGATTCTTCACCAAAAAATTAAAATTTTATATCCTTATGTTTGAAGCCTGAAATGTGGCAAAAGGTTGAAAAGTTCAAGGGTGCCGAATACTTTCGCAAGGTACTTTTGCAAGGCACTGTATAACTGTACATTTTACACAGCCCCCTACATCATACACAGTAACATTCAGTGAGAGACAGAAATAGCTCTCAGTCCAAAATTTTAGTTACGCTTTCATGTTTTCAATTTTTTTTTATTTCATTGAAGCCTACATATATATTATTATGTAATGCATTGTTTAAGTGAAGACCATTGGAAACTATTGTCATTGGCAGATGGGCTTAAATACAGTTTGATCAAAGTGTAAAAACCAAGCCCATCATTTTCATGTGTATATATATGTATTTGCAGTAATGCTCTTGGTGTTAGGAGAGTGATTTTTCAACTTGTGTTTGCATTGGAAACTGTCATAAATCATATTCTATTTTTATATTCAAACTAGATGCAACATGTAGGGAGTTTGCATGAGTTTCCTTCCATGCTCCAAAACCAAACTGCTAGGTTAAAGGCTATGTACACCTTTAGGGTAAATTTATTATTGTTGCATTATATATATTATTGCCTAAAAATATTTTCAAATAGATTTGTATTAAAACATGTGATTCTGCAGACTTCACTTGCTTTCATATAATGCAAGCTGCTCTGTCCCCTTTTCAGAGATCCATCTAAGAAGCTATCTGATGGCTTTTTCTGTGACTCTTATCTGTGTTCTCAAAACTGCTCATAAATACTCATTCAAGCTGGAACACAATCAATTTGTAAAGCGTCCGAAAGAGAAAAGGACAGATTTCATTATATGACAGAAGGTGAAGGTAACAGAAGAAGAAGAAGAATTTTTTTTTAATAAAAACCTATTTGAAAAATGTTTTTTGAAATTAGATTGTGAGACTTATTAGTGACAGGGATTGATTG
Organism: Leptodactylus fallax; assembly: GCA_947044405.1. Lineage (NCBI taxonomy): Eukaryota > Metazoa > Chordata > Amphibia > Anura > Leptodactylidae > Leptodactylus > Leptodactylus fallax. Next base: position 1,050,778 of record CAMRHE010000521.1, on the reverse strand, counting down.
GATAATTATTTATATATTGTAGAATGTGATTACAATGAGTAATCCTATATTTTTATAAGATCCTCACAATATGTGTTTAAAAAAAATAAAGGAATTTTGGTCAGCCAATGCTAAATTCAAGTTAGGATAGCTTTATGTTATACAATATTGTTGTAAGGAAACAATAAGGTAAGGAACGCCCTCCCTGACTGTACTCGTCCCATAGCCCTGTACTGTCAGAGGGGGTGTTCCTTACTGCCCAGTGATGACGCTGAGCTGTGAGGAACGCCCTCCCAGTACAGAGCTATGGACTAGTACTGTCAGGGAGGGTGTTCGTCACAGCCCAGCTAGACTGTCAGGAACGCCCTTCTGATGGTGAATGGTGAAACTAAGACCGCCGATGTCTCCAGCCCTGGGGCACATAACGGGAAAGCCGGCAGTGCGCTGAATTCAAAACCGCATATACATGAGGACGTGAAAGGTCCTCTTTAAGGCTAAGGCCCCACATTGCAGAAATGCAGCGTTTTTGTTGCAGATTTTGCTGTGGTTTTTTTGAGCCAAAGTCAGGAGTGGCTTGAATAGAAATGGAAAACATAAAGGAAGCACTTAGATTTTTCCCTTCTGTTAAATCCACTCTTCACTTTTGCTAAAAAAATTGCAGCAAAATCTACAATAAAAAATGTTGCGTTTCCTTAATGTGGGACCTTAGCCTAAAACAAGCAGAAAGATAGGTCAAACTTTTCTCCCAAAATCAGTGCAATTTTGGCCAACAGCATAAAAGGACTCCAGAGCTGCAAGGCTTCAGTGCTAACCACCGAGCCATTATGCTGACCATATAATATAAAATATAAATCATTGTGATAAGCGAAGTAAAGGATTATGTGTAAGTATTGAAATCCAATTAAATCTGGATAATTTTCTTTCCATTTTCTAAAGTCCCCAATTGTTGGTGTATTCCTTAGGTACTTGTACCATATACACTTACAAGCAAAATGGTAACAATGTTTTGAACTTTTGACTTTCAGGCTCCATATCTCCATATCTATAGACAATCATCTTGACTATCTCATACATAAATGTAACTTGCAACTATTTAGCATATGATTAGCTATGTAGATTCTTGTCATGTAACTGCATTGTTACTGCTTTGCTCCTGGTAGTGGAAAAATCCTTTTCTTCTTGTATACTACAAATTATAACCTGTTCTCACAGTTCCTAATAGATCAGTGTGTTATTAGTTTGTTTCCCATGCAAAAAGTCACTGGTTCAAATCAAGGATCAACCATGAAGTAGATATCCCAAGAAAACAGAAACATCATCATCCAGTTCCTCAATAGCGGTCTTTCGGCCAAGAAAATTGCCAAATTGCATCATGAGGGCCAACACAGTTGGAAGAATACGAAATGAAGTCTGTCCATCCATTCAAAAGCAAAGAGGTGGAAGTCCAGGCAAAATATCAACAAGTCAACAAGTCAACTCATCACAAGGTCTATCAGTTCTGGTGTGACAAACACAGCAGTGGAGGTGGCTCGTATGCTTTGTAATAGTGAGATCACAGACGTCCATGCAAGAAACGCGCGTTACACAAGTCTGGAATGGTGGCCTGAAAAAAGGTGAAGAAGTCTCGACTTCAATATCATCATAAGAAGCATCGGCTCGAGTTTGCAAAAAAATACGAAAAGTGGACAGTAGAGGATTTGGAACGATGAGATGAAAGTCAATAGACTGGGCTCTGATGGGTGAAAATGGGTCTGGAAGAAACAAGGGAAAAGGTGGCTAACGCATTGAAAAATTGAAGGAAATGTGGAGGAAGCCTGATGATATGGGGTTTTTTCACAAGCAAAGGCATTGGATATGTGGCCAGTATTGATGGTGGTCTCTATGCTGAGCTATATGTGAGTATCCTACAAGACAAGTTACTTCGTACACTCGAGTACTATGGGTATGAAATGGACAACATAGTTTTCCAGCAAGACAATGACCCGGCATGTCAAGATTAGTGAAGCATAGGTTGAGATTAACAATGAAGTAGAGGTGCTGGATTAGCCCCCACAGTCCCCAGACCTCAATCAAATTGAATACTTATTTTTCTTTCTTTGTCTGTTTTTTTTTTTTTATCTCTCTACTTAATGGACTTTACACTATGAAGAAACAAAGATTTGGAATTGGGCCTTTGTGATACTTTTTTTTGTTTTTATCAATCTTTTTACAGAGAAAAAAACAAACTAGCACTAAAACCTAAAATATAACCTTTAATAATCTGATTAAAAAGTGTACAATGCACTACAAAAAAAAAAAAAAAAATGACGTCTGTAGTTGGCTCTCTTAGTACCACTGTCCACCATCAGGACACTGGGAACTGCAGTTATTACTGCAAATTATCTCAGTAAGCTTGATATTATCTATATCTTTACCTTCTCCTGATGAACCCTTCTTATCTCTGGGGGAAACGCTTTGAGGATAGTTTTATACAAATAGGGGCTCTGTTTACATTGTTATAAGCCTCTTAGAGGATAGCTTTATACAAACAGGGGCCGTGTTGATATTGAGATAAGCCTTTTAGAGGATAGCTATATACAAACAGGGGCTGTGTGGACATTGTGATAAACCTCTTAGAGGATAGCTTTATACAAACGGGGGCTGTGTTTACATTTTGATAAGCCTCTTAGGATAGATCTATTCAAACAGGGGCTCTATTGACATTGTGATAAAGCCTCTCACATGTTGCTGATTATTGAGCACTTAGTTTAGCTGTTTTTCAAACAGAGGCTTTATGGACATTGTAAAAGCTACTTATGTGCTGTTGTCTGCTTAATGCCACATGCAGCAACACTACAGACGTCCTTTTTTTTTTTTTTGTAGTGGATTGTACACTTTTTAATCAAATTATTAAAGGTTATATTTTAGGTTTTAGTGCTAGTTTGTTTTTTCTATTTGATAGTATATTTGAGCACGATTAGTTACTCTACATTTGTTTACTTATCTGTCTTTTTGTTCTGCTGAAATGGGAACTCTTGTGTCTGCAGACATTTCTTTTGTCTACACAAGAGAGAAACTCCTGCAGCTTAGAGTCACAACAGGGCTGCATACCATTTGCCCACCCATCCCCCAAGAACTCTGGAGAAAGAAAAAGCGGGGGAGGGGCTGCAGAGCAGGAACTCTTCAGAGGATTAAAAAGAGGCGTTACCGACCAACTGTTTCCTCCATCATTATGGGCAATGTGAGATCTCTTGCAAACAAGATGGATGAACTAACAGCGCTCACCAGGCATCAGCAGGAGTTTCGGGTGTGCAGCATGATGCTACTTACAGAGACTTGGTTCACTGAAGTTACTCCTGACCCTCTGGCTCCTTGGATGGTTTTAAACTCCTTCGGGCAGACAGGACAAGGGAGAGCGGTAAGAGGAAAGGAGGGGGGCTGGCAATGTTTGTGAATAATAGATGGTGCAATCCTAGGCACATTGTGATTAAGGAGCAAACTTGCTGTAAGGACATTGAACTATTAGCTGTGAGCATGAGACCTTTCTATCTACCAAGGGAATTATCGCATGTCATCATGATAGCTGCATATGTCCCCCCCTCTGCGAAAGCTGACGCTGCCTGCGAGGTCCTACAAGCCACGCTGAGCCAGTTACAGTCTCAGCACCCCGAGGCCCTCCTTCTTGTGTCTGGCGATTTCAACCACGCCTCTCCATCATCCACACTTCCCAGTTTCACACAGTATGTAACCTGCCACACAAGAGACAACAAAACACTGGACTTGTTCTTTGCCAACGTGAGGGAGGCATATAACTCATCAGCCCTACCGCCCCTGGGAAGATCGGATCACAACCTAGTGCATCTCCGACCTGTGTACAAGCTACTTGTACGTAGAGAACCAGCTGTCACCCGCACAGTGAGGATATGGTCCGAGGAGAGTGATGAGGCTCTGAGGGATTGTTTTGACACAACCGCATGGGAAGTTTTGCAGGATTCGTATGGAGAAGATATAGAAGGACTCACACAAGGGCTTAAGTCAATTTCGGGTCATAAACAGTCTGTCTGCCAGATTGAGGCAGATGTTAACTGGCTTAATGAACTAAACCTATTCTTCAACAGATTTGATCACACACCAGCTCCTCCCACCCCAGCATGTCCTTCAGCTCCCCTCACCACAATGACTTCACCCCATTCACCCCATGTGGCTACTTCCCAACAGACCAGTAAATCCAGAAATCTGTCTTTATCTGACCACAGTCTGACCTTCACACGGGCCCAGGTGAGGAAGGAGATGAAAAAGATCAATGCGAGGAAAGCCGCAGGGCCAGATGACATCAGTGCAAGGCTAATTAAGACTTGTGGGGACCAGCTGTGTGGTATAATTACATATATGTATAATATGAGCCTGAGGCAGGAAATAGTCCCTGAATTATGGAAATCTTCTTGTGTGGTACCAGTTCCAAAGAAACCTCACCCTATGGACCTCAACGACTACAGACCTGTAGCACTGACATCCCACTTGATGAAGATCTTAGAGAGATTGGTTCTCACACATCTTCGCCCTCTAGTGAGCCCTGCTATGGACCCTCTCCAGTTTGCTTATCGACCGGGCATTGGGGTAGATGATGCCATCATCCACCTTCTGCACAGGGCTCTGTCTCACCTGGAAAAACCAGGGAACACGGTGAGAATAATGTTCTTTGATTTCTCCAGTGCTTTTAACACCATACAGCCCAGGTTACTGAGAGACAAGCTGGGCCTTGCTGGAGTGGACCACCACCTCTCCAACTGGATCCTAGACTACCTCACAAATCGACCTCAATACGTGAGAGCCCAAGACTGTGTGTCAGGTACCGTGATCTGTAATACGGGGGCACCTCAGGGTACGGTTCTCGCCCCTTTCCTCTTCACACTGTACACTGCTGATTTTAGGTGCAACTCATCTAGCTGCTACCTACAGAAGTATTCTGACGACTCTGCAATAGTAGGCCTCATCACAGACGATGATGACAGGGAGTACAGAGAACTGAACCGTTTTTTTGTGGACTGTTGCCACCAGAACCACCTGAAGATTAACACGGGGAAGACCAAGGAGATGGTGGTGGACTTCCGTAAAGGCAGGTGCCCTCCAAAACCAGTGGACATCCTGGGGACGGGCATCGAGATTGTGAACACCTATAAGTACCTGGGTTTGCTCCTTAATAATAAGCTGGACTGGGCAGATCATATGGAGGCCCTGTACAGGAAGGGCCACAGCAGGCTCTACCTGCTTAGGAAGCTGAGAGCCTTTGGAATCCGGGGGGCACTTCTTAGGACTTTCTTCAACTCGGTAGTGGCATCAGCCATCTTCTTTGGAGTGGCCTGCTGGGGGAGCAGCATATCAACCAGGGACAGAAATAAACTTGACAAGCTGATTAGAAGGGCCAGCTCTGTCCTGGGGAGCCCACTGGACCCAGTGCAGGTGGTGGGTGACAGAAGGATACTGTCCGTGGTGAGCTCCATGCAGAAGAAGAAGTCCCATCCCATGCATGAGACTGTGATTGCGCTGGGCAGTACTGTCAGTGACCGACTGCTCCACCCTAGGTGTGAGAAGGAGTGCTATCGGAAGTCTTTCCTCCCCACCGCGGTTAGGCTGTACAACCAACACCGACCTAAGCGGAGATCATTACATACAGAGAACTGAAATATCTCTCTGCCTGTTAAACCCCCCCCCCCCCGCTACGTCCTATCTGTCTGTCTGCTATTAATGTAATGCCTCTCACCTTGGAACATTCCTGTACATGTTGTATTTGTATTTGTATCTGCTTATCTTATCATATCTTTGCTGCTGTAACACACTGAATTTCCCCATTGTGGGACTATGAAAGGACTATTATTATTATTATTATTATTATTATTAGAATTGAATAAAAAGCTGTAATCGTACCCAGTATACATCAACATTGGGAACTAGTAGAATGGACTGACACATGCATGATGCGTAATTAGAAAAATTGTCCACCATCTAGGCCATTCTGGCCTGTTATGGATGGGCTTCCAAGTGGCATTTTTCAATGTTCACCCACATACAGTGGGGAAAAAAGTATTTAGTCAGCCACCAATTGTGCAAGTTCTCCCACTTAAAAAGATGAGAGAGGACTGTAATTGACATCATAGGTAGACCTCAACTATGAGAGACAAAATGAGAAAACATATCTAGAAAATCACATTGTTGGTCTGATTTTTTAAGAATTTATTTGCAAATTATGGTGGAAAATAAGTATTTGGTCACCTAGTCATTTCTAGCTCTCACAGACCTGTAACTCCTTTAAGAGGCTCCTCTGTCCTCCACTCATTACCTGTAGTAATGGCACCTGTTGAAATTGTTATAAGTATAAAAGACACCTGTCCACAACCTCAAACAGTCACACTCCAAGCTCCACTATGGTGAAGACCAAAGAGCTGTGGAAGGACACCAGAAACAAAATTGTAGACCTGCACCAGGCTGGGAAGAATGAATCTGCAATAGGCAAGCAGCTTGGTGTAAAGAAATAAACTGTGGAGCAATAATTAGAAAATGGAAGACATACAAGACCACTGATAATCTCCCTCGATCAGGGGCTCCATGCAAGATCTCACCCCGTGGGGTCAAAATGATCACAAGAACGGTGAGCAAAAATCCCAGAACCACACAGGGAGACCTAGTGAATGACCTGCAGAAAGCTGGGACTAACGTAACAAAGGCTACCATCAGTAACACACTACGCCGCCAGGGACTCAGATCCTGCAGTGCCAGACGTGTCCCCCTGCTTAAGCCAGTACATATTCGGGCCCATATGAAGTTTGCTAGAGAGCATTTGGATGTTCCAGAAGAGTATTGGGAGAATGTCATATGGTCAGATGAAACCAAAGTAGAACTGTTTGGTAGAAACACAACTCGTCGTGTTTGGAGGAGAATAAATGCTGAATTGCATCCAAAGAACACCATACCTACTGTGAAGCATGGGGATGGCAACATCATGCTTTGGGGCTGTTTCTCTGCAAAGGGACCAGGACGACTGATCCGTGTACATGAAAGAATGAATGGGGCCATGTATTGTGAGATTTTAAGTGCAAACCTCCTTCCATCAGCAAGGGCATTGAAGATGAAACGTGGCTGGGTCTTTCAGCATGACAATGATCCCAAGCACACCACCAGGGCAACGAAGGAATGGCTTCATAAGAAGCATTTCAAGGTCCTGGAGTGGCCTAGCCAGTCTCCAGATCTCAACCCCATAGAAAACCTTTGGAGGGAGTTGAAAGTCCGTGTTGCCCAGCGACAGCCCCAAAACATCACTGCTCTAGAAGAGATCTGCATGGAGGAATGGGCCAACATACCAGCAACAGTGTGTGCCAACCTTGTGAAGACTTACAGAAAATGTTTGACCTCTGTCATTGCCAACAAAGGATATATAACAAAGTACTGAGATGAACTTTTGTTATTGACCAAATACTTATTTTCCACCATAATTTGCAAATAAATTCTTTAAAAATCAGACAATGTGATTTTCTGAATTTGTTTTCTCATTTTGTCTCTCATAGTTGAGGTCTACCTATGATGACAATTACAGGCCTCTCTCATCTTTTTACAGTCATATGAAAAAGTTTGGGCACCCCTATTAATCTTAATCATTTTTAGTTCTAAATATTTGGGTGTTTGCAACAGCCATTTCAATGTGATATATCTAATAACTGATGGACACAGTAATATTTCAGGATTGAAATGAGGTTTATTGTACTAACAGAAAATGTGCAATATGCATTAAACCAAAATTTGACCGGTGCAAAAGTATGGGCACCTCAACAGAAAAGTGACATTAATATTTAGTAGATCCTCCTTTTTCAAAAATAACAGCCTCTAGTCGCTTCCTGTAGCTTTTAATCAGTTCCTGGATCCTGGATGAAGGTATTTTCAACCATTCCTCTTTACAAAACAATTCCAGTTCAGTTAAGTTTGATGGTCGCCGAGCATGGACAGCCCACTTCAAATTATCCCACAGATGTTCAATGATATTCAGGTCTGGGGACTGGGATGGCCATTCCAGAACATTGTAATTGTTCCTCTGCATGAATGCCTGAGTAGATTTGGAGCTGTGTTTTGGATCATTGTCTTGCTGAAATATCCATCCCCGGCGTAACTTCAAATTCGTCACTGATTCTTGTACATTATTCTCAAGAATCTGCTGATACTGAGTTGAATCCATGCGACCCTCAACTTTAACAAGATTCCCGGTGCCGGCATTGGCCACACAGCCCCAAAGCATGATGGAACCTCCACCAAATTTTACAGTGGGTAGCAAGTGTTTTTCTTGGAATGCTGTGTTTTTTTGATGCCATGCATAACGCCTTTTTGTATGACCAAACAAGTCAATCTTTGTTTCATCAGTCCACAGGACCTTCTTCCAAAATGAAGCTGGCTTGTCCAAATGTGCTTTTGCATACCTCAGTCGACTCTGTTTGTGGCGTGCTTTCAGAAACGGCTTCTTTCGCATCACTCTCCCATACAGCTTCTCCTTGTGCAAAGTGTGCTGTATCGTTGACTGATGCACAGTGACACCATCTGCAGCAAGATGATGCTGCAGCTCTTTGGAGGTGGTCTGTGGATTGTCCTTGACTGTTCTCACCATGTCTTCTTCTCTGCCTTTCTGATATTTTTCTTGGCCTGCCACTTCTGGGCTTAACAAGAACTGTCCCTGTGGTCTTCCATTTCCTTACTATGTTCCTCACAGTGGAAACTGACAGGTTAAATCTCTGAGACAACTTTTTGTATCCTTCCCCTGAACAACTATGTTGAACAATCTTTGTTTTCAGATCATTTGAGAGTTGTTTTGAGGAGCCCATGATGCCACTCTTCAGAGGAGATTCAAATAGGAGAACAACTTGCAATTGGCCACCTTAAATACCTTTTCTCATGATTGGATACACCTGGCTATGAAGTTCAAAGCTCAGTGAGGTTACAAAACCAATTTTGTGCTTCAGTAAGTCAGTAAAAAGTAGTTAGGAGTATTCAAATCAATAAAATGATAAGGGTACCCAAATTTTTGCACCGGTCAAATTTTGGTTTAATGCATATTGCACATTTTCTGTTAGTACAGTAAAACCTCGTACATTCGCGAGGTTAGGGTCCAGAACCGGTCGCGGATCGCGAGGAATCGCGAATGTTTGGTACAAGCGCTTAGAAGCGCTTACAATGCCGATTTCTAATGTTTAACCCCTAAATATCAATAAACTTTACCCTACAGTACTGTACAGTATACTAAAGTATACTGTACAGTACTGTATATTAATACATTCATTCATTTTTCTTATACACTCACAGTAAAATGAAACTAATTACCGGGTACGTAACGAACAGGACGCTACTACCCAATAGCGAAGGTGTTTTTTTTTTTTTTAAATTTCACAGATCTGAGAAAAAAGAGCAAAATCTATATATGTTAGTTGCCAAAAAAATATCGCGAATCTGTGAATTCGCAAATTTGGAAACGCGAGTGTACGAGGTATTACTGTACAATAAACCTCATTTCAATCCTGAAATATTACTGTGTCCATCAGTTATTAGATATATCAAATTGAAATGGCTGTTGCAAACACCCAAATATTTAGAACTAAAAATGATTAAGATTAATAGGGGTGCCCAAACTTTTTCATATGACTGTAAGTGGGAGAACTTGCACAATTGGTGGCTGACTAAATACTTTTTATCCCCACTGTACAGCAAGGGTTTTCCAGAAATGTCTCCAACAGATTACAATACTTCACTATATTACTTTGATTAGGGAACTAGATTAGGGGATCTTTTGATAGATCCCCTAATCTTGTAGAATGCACTCTAGAACTAATGTACTGTAGTTTATTCTGGCTGTTAGCATGTGGCTGAAAGCCAGGCTAATTAAGTCCTTGCTCCCGCCATCATCTCATGGTGATATAAACATAACAGAAACCCATAAGTCAGACATTAATAACAGAAGCCTAAAAGCCACAGCAGGGGCATGACTAGCAAAGTTTTCTATGGGTCCCCCCATGGCATAGTGCCCCCTTTCCTGACCCCCACACAGTATAAAACCCCATTTACACACACTATAATATCCCAAAATGGCCTCCAGGCAGTATAATATCCCATTGTGGCCCCTCCACCCAATATAATGTCCCATAGAGTCCCCTGCACACAGTATAATGTCCTTTAGTGGCCCCTCCACACAGTATAATATCATATAGCGGCCCCTATTCACAGTATAATGTTCCATAGTGACCCTCCTCACAGTATAATGTCATATAGCAGCCCCTCCACACAGTATGATGTCCCATATTGGCTCCTCCACACAGTATAATGTCCCACAGTGACCCATGCACTCAGTATAATGTTCCATAGCGCCCTACATACAGTATTATGCCCCATAGTGGCCCCTCCACTCAGTATAATGTTCCATAGCGTCCTCCATACAGTATAATGTCCCACAGTGGCCCCTCCACACAGTATTATGTCCCATCGTGGCCCCAACGGTGTTTGTTGCAAATATTGCAAAAATTTCAGTATCAGTAGAACCCAAAATTTTTGGCGAACACCACCTATGAACTATTATTATACTCTGGGTTTTTTTCAGACCCCCAGAGTATATTGATCAAAGGCCCAGGGGAGGTGACAAACATAAAAACCAGTGTTACTCACCACTCCTGCTTTCTGGCGGGACTCTATGCTATTTTCGGCCCTCTTCAATGATGTTAAAGATGTTGCGACGCCGGCCTGACCACATGATGTCACTACAGAGGCCCGGAGACAGGGGAGAGTCGCACCGGATCCCAGGAGAGGTAAGTTGGTAATGTTTGCTCACCTCCCCTGGGCCTCTGATCATTATACTCTGGGGTCTGAAGAGATAGCCCGTGGCCTTACTTACCAATCCCCACTCTTGCTCACTGCTGCCTCCACTTCCGCTTCTTCCCTCCAGGGAAGTGATATGTGAGGGGCCCCTGGAGTGCAGAAGGGGAAGCGGAGGCGACAGTGAGTAGGAATGGGGATCGGTAAGTAAATAGGGCCCGTTACCTGCTGAGGTTACTCCAACAGGTAATGCCCTATTAAAAAAATAGAAGCAGGTGACCACCGGGGCCACTAAGGTCATGGGTCCTGTGTCAGCCGCTACGGCTGCTACAGCGGTACTTACGCCACTGGACCACAGGAAGCAGAGGTTCTAACATAACAGAAGTCTGAAGGCCACAGGTAGTAGAGACACTAACAAAACGTAAGCCTGGAAGCTACAGGTAGCAGAAGTCCACAAGGACAAGGATACATGGCAGAAGTACAATAGTGTCCACAGAATTACAGACATGACTTCAGCATGAAACAGAAACTAAACAGATGTAAAAACATCATGCATGTGTCCAAACAACAGATAATGAAACAGACATCTCAGACACTGCAAAAGCCAGGCTTTGGCTAGAGAAGCAGACTTATATGCACATAGACAGACCATACAGAAGGAAAAAGAACAACTCCAATCAGAGGAGGTGTCACCTGTGAGTCACTGGTTTTATAGAAGTTCTGTAGGCTCTCCTGACATGTCAGTTTTAGTAAATACTTGTACTGCACACAATGTTCCCGTGTGTCCCACACCTAATTACAACCCCAAGCCTAATTTCTCCTTGTAAATAGAATGTATCTCAACATAGTCTGATACTGTCTGTGATGATGCGACACTGTGAGTCTGTAGGGGCGCAATCATTTGACAATAGAAACAAAATAGCTTAACTTTTTAATCTGAATGAAACCTTCATACTCAGAATGGTGTAGATAATAGACAAGCAAGTTGGTGGTGGAGAAAGGGTAAGCCTAGGTTTAGTTAACAGCACAGGGTCTATGGTGAATCTAATCTGACACTGAATTCATTGCATATTAAAATAAAGGGAAACTATCTAGAGTCAAATGAAAACTAATACATTGAAATATTTCTATTGAATATTTTCCTAAACAAGACACAATCTTTAATTGGTTGACATTCCATTGCTAATCCCAGGAATCTCTTTGACCATGTCAACTAAGCAACACAACACTCAAGAGGAAAATCTAATTGGCAACTAAATGTACAGAAAACTAAAGGTTTTGAGACTCTCGGTACCATTAAGACTATTAACAAATAATTCAACCTTTGGAAATAATGAGAAATATTAATGAATTCCAATGGAACATTTTCCTAAGTAATATCCACTGATTCACTCATAATTAAAGAAACATGACATGCCTTGGTAATTGTGGTATCATAGAATTAGCAACTGACCAAATAAGTCAAATACAGTATATTTCTCATTTCCCAGGGCTTAAAAAGTGCAAGGAAAAAATTATGGATTATTCTTATTTTAGAAAACAGATTGTAAATAGATAGAACTGAAACTGACCTGTTATCTTCACAATATTGCCTTGTTTTAAATCTCTTATGTTAAAGATAATTTTTAAAAATTTTTCCATGTTACTACCTTTATTATAAAAGTACTGAAATATGGCTGTATTCATCCTGGCAACTGAGCCTCGCAATAAATTTGACTTGACAATATAAAGCTTTAATTAGAATTTTGTTGCAATTTTGCAGACGACCGTGCTGCAACCGGCCTGCCATGATTTAAAAGCACGGGCTGCACGGAGGACATAAATAAGACAGGAATAGGACATGTCCTATTTGATGCGGCCCGGACTGTCAGCCCGCACACGGGACCGTGAAAATCACAGTCGTGTGTACGGCCCATAGAAAAGAAAAGAATGGGTCAGTGTGCTCTCCGTGAAATACTGACCCACAGCACAGTCGTCTGCAACGGTTCTTACACTGCACTCCTTGCACTTAGTATATGATTATTCACAGATACTGGCTGGTGATGGGTTCATACAGCTTCAGTTACATAACCTTTTCTATTAAAAGATGACTGGACCATGGTAGCAAACAAGTCCTCTGACCTCTTATGTCCCCCTATCTCCTCACAGAATGTAAACTCTTGCGAGCAGGGCCCTCACCCCTATTGTTTGATATATTTATTTCTTTGTCACATTGTAACGTCTCATATTGTCTGTTCATGTGTCCTCTGATTTGTAAAGCGCTATGGAATATGTTGGCGCTATATAAAGTTTATTATTATTATTATTAATTATTATTATGTACAGTATGAAGGCAGTTGTTTTGTTTTTTTTTTTTTTTTTTTTTCACAAATTAAGCCACAATTCTGGCTCATTTATCTTATTCAATATGCCCCATTGTTTCAGTAAGCTTCTCCTTATAAACTGCAATGAGCATAGGAAGAGCACAATGGTACAGACAGGAGAGGACATACCATTGGTTTACAGGGGCCCAGTTGTCAAGAGGCTGTATCACCTTACCAAATGCTTTCTACCATCTATTATATTATGGATAAAAGCCTAAACTAATTAACTTAATGGCAAAAGATTACTGATTATTAGAGAAACATAAAGTGGATTCTCTATAGTGCAATATTTGAAAACAAGGGGCAAAGAAGTCGAAAGAATAAAGAAAATTAATACAAGGTATACACTACCCAAAGATAATGAAATATATGATTTTTAAAAGAATATCTTAAAGGGGTCATCCAGGATTAGAAAATATGGCTGCTTTCTTTCAGAAAACGCTCCACTTCCTCGTCTCAGAAAGTGACATCACATCTGTTGGTCCCATGCTACAGCTCATACCCATTCATATAAATTTCTGAATGAAAGCAGTCGTATTTTCTAATCCTGCATAGACCTGATATACATAATTAACCCCTTAACAACATATGACATACATGTACATCATAATGTTGCACTGGGGTATGGAGCAGCAATTAGTGCCTGCACTAATCGCTGTTGTTAACCCCTTAGATGCAGCCATGACATCTACACAATGGTGGCAGATTGCGCTGCCATATTGGAATGGATCGCAACCCCCCTCCCCCCCAAACATCACCAGGAGACAGCTGGGTGTTTATTGACAATCATAGGCAGCATGAAAAAGAACTGCAGGTCTTTTACAATATACTGCAATACAGTAGTACTGCAGTATATTGTATGAGTGATCAGACCTCCTAGGGTTGAACACCCCTATGTAAATGTAATTTTTAAAAGTGTTTAAAACTATGAAAAATAAATAAAACATAAAAATGCAAATAATTTCCTTTTCTCTATATCACATATAAAAATGATAAATAAACTGTAGGTATGTGAGCCAGAGGGCGCTGTTGAGCGACCCAGGCCCAGCCCTGAAAAGGCCTTCAGCCACACCTTTGAGTGGGTGGCACGTAACTCCAGAGGGGCTGGAGCATCCTGCAGGAAGCAGGAAGTAGTGGACCAGCTAGGACAGACAGAGAGGGTCTGTGCCAGAAGGGCTGGGTCCCACAGACTCTTTTGCTAGAGCTGAGCAAGAGTCAGGCTAGTGAGGGGCTCTATAAGTGAGTTAGGGCCCTAACGGCGGCCTAGGTTTTGTTTGTTGTTTTGTTATGTTGCCCTTAAGCTGTAATAAAGCCACTTTGTTTTAAATTGGCACCGTCTGAACGCTGTCTCACCGGCGCCCAGTACCACGAACCACCGCTGTTGGGACCAGGAAAAGCCACAATTTGAGTCTAATTCCCCCAAGTTATCACATATGGTGGAGAACGCGGGCATAAAGAGATCCACGCAAGTCCTGGAAGACAAGTGGTTTGTGATTGCAGTACTGCAAAGTGTGCATTGTGGCCTACAGCTGGAAGAAATCTGTGATTTCAACTGAAGAAACCGAGGAAAGGGTGAGTGCAACATAGCAAAGTGTGTGCAAAACTGGTGAAAGTAAAACTCTGGAAGAGGAATCCAGGGAATGGACTTTGTGTATACTGTGGCACAGAAGTCTATAAAGTGCTTGCTGATGGCAAGAAAATAAGCAATGTGTGTAGAAGCTGGTTGTTGTAGTGCCACATAAACAGTCTATGTGAAAGGCTATGGTGCCATGTTGGTGTTTTCTGTGGAAGACAGAAGAAAATGCTGATTGTTGTAGTGCCACATAAGTTAACTGTGTGAATACAGGTGACTGCAGAAGATAGCAAGAAGTTGCTGCCGGTTGAACCCCAAGGTTGCTGTGGAATATTGTGTAATCTTGTTAGTAAACCATGGGCAAGAAAAAGAGAATTTCAGCTTGTAAAAAAGCAGAGAAGTCATGCACAGGTTTATTAGTGCAGAAGTCTGAATGCAGAGAGACACAAAACCCGGAACAGATCATGTGGAATGCAAGTAAAGATAATGTGTTGCATGAGAGTGACTCAGTGTTTCTAAAGCACCTCTGTTCTATGATGGAATATGTCCCTGCTGAGTGTGTGTCTCATAATGGAGTGCATGGAAGCACCAAAGATGAAAATATTATGGTGCAGCAGCTTCAAGATGAGAATAAAACCATCAGGTGCATTGATGAGGATAAAATATCTGATTGGAAACGGCAATTTGAGGTATTAGAAAAAGAGAACCTTAAGTTGAACTTGAAGTTAAAGAAAGATCTTGAATCTATGAGGAGTTCATATTGTAGTCATTGTGAAAATGTGGTACTGGATTTGCCTGGAATGGACTGTGTCACTAAGAAGGAGTTTCCTGAAATGAAATGTGCTCTGTCTAAGGAAGTTATACAGAGTGTAGAGCAAAAGCAAGTGCTTGAGAAGCAATTGCAGGATTTAAAGGAGCAGCGTGTACAAGACTCCATTGCCAAAGAGAGTGTCATTGAAAAATTGAGAAATGAGCTTGAAACTGCTAAACAAAGAGAAAGTGAACTCAAAGCTAGAATATGTAGCCTGGAGAGGGCGCTGTCAGGATTTTGTGAAGATAATGAGATGTTGTCTGTTTTGGTGCAAAATAAAGACGAAGAATTGAATAATGTCACAGGGCTTCTTTCTCAAGCAGACAGCAAGTTTATCAAACTTTCCAAAGATTTTTCTACACTAGAATCTCAGCTTCAGGACACTCAGGAACTTTTGCAAGAAGAAACCCGGCAGAAGCTTGATCTTAGTACAAGGCTAAAGCAAATGGAAGATGAGAAAAATGGTTTCCTTGAGCAACTAGAGGAAGAAGAGATAGCAAAAAGAGATTTGACCAAGCAGATTTCAACACTACAGGCTCAGGCGACTGATATGAAGAAAAAAATGGAGGATAGTATTGGGTCCTTGGACTCTGTTGAAGAACTAAAGGAAAAGTTGCAAAAGGAGCTAGAAGCTACAAATCAACGGTTTGAGGAGAAGGTTGCTGCTTATGACAAACTTGAGAAGACGAAAATTAGTCTGCAGCAGGAACTAGAAGATGTAGGTGTAGATCGTGATCATCAACGTCGGATGGTGTTAAGTTTGAAAAGGAAGCAGAAAAAGTTTGATCAGCTGCTTGGTCAAGAGAAGGCTCTTTCTGCTAGATATGCAGAAGAACGTGACCGTGCTGAAGCAGAGGCTTGTGGAAAAGAGACCAAAGCTCTTGCCTTGGCTCGCTCCCTAGAAGAGGCCCTTGAATTGAAGGCTGAGTTAGAGAGGCTCAACAAGCAACTGTGCACTGAAATGGAAGATTTGGTTAGCTCCAAGGATGAAGTTGAGAAAAACCTGGAATCTGTGCAGATATTGTATGAGAACAAATCTAATGCTTATGAGATGCTGGAAAAGGCCAAGAGAGAATTGGACCTCCAGATAGAAGACATGAGGATTCAGTTTGAAGGAAACCTGTCTAATTTATCTGCTGAGATTGTAGATCTAAAAATGTTTGTTGCTAAACTAAAGGTGCAAGTGAACAAGCAGGAGGAAATCAAGGAACAGCTGGAGTTTCAGATGGATCAAGTGAAGCGCGAGTCAGAAATAAAGTTGGAAGAGTGCACTGTTCAGATAGAAAAGTTAAAAACCGAAGTGGAATCTAAAAGAGAAGAATTGGATCGATTGCAGCAGTTTTTATCCAATACTGAACAGTCGGCATCTGCCCTATCTTCAAAGCTGGCAGCACTAGAAGATGAGAGAGACTCGCTGCAGAGCCTGTTAACCTCTAAAGAATCAGAGCTGTTATCTATGAGAAACGTGACTCAAGAGAGAGAGTCTTTATTCAACCAAGAGTAAGATAAGAGAGTCACTGAGATACGGGACTTGAATGAAAGACTTGACAAAAAGTCTGCAGATGAGCAGAAGCTGTATCTGAATGAGCTGAAGGATAAGCCGTCTTTGGTAGATGCTGACCTGACAAATGTTAGAAGACCACTGCAGTATATCCTAGAATTAGGAGACATAGTGAATAAAGAGATGGCATCTACATCTGCTGCCATAGAAGATGGCAGGAAGATTGAGGAAGTTCTGCAAGTGGCAATAGTAGAAACTAAGATTGAGGCTGCTCAGAGAAATGTGGCATTGGAGAAAACTGCCAGCGTAGAGGCAGAGGAAGCAGAGCCATTAAGGCAGCCGGGACGTGAAACCGAAAAGCATCTGGGTACTGACAGAGAAAACTGTGATGTTGAAGACTTGGTATCCCAGTCCTCTGGTGTTAGCACAGAGAATGAAAATAACTTGGAGAATGTTGAGATGACGATGTCACCAGCTCCTGTACGGTCAGAAAGGGGTTGGCACGAAAATTCTTGCAATCTATCACAGAATCGTAACATGCCTCCAGAAAGTTATGCGTATGAGAAAGAGGAGGTAAGACTAGAGAATGGAAGTGGTTGTCCTGCTGCCGTACAGGTGTGGAAGCATTATATAGAAACCATTCCAATATATGATGTGACAGTTGTTAAAGACATACCAGAAAATATAGTTCAGCGTGAGCTATTTTGTGAAGGTGTACTGTATGGCCCTTGTGCAAAAGGAGAAGATATTGCGGTACAGAGCTTGTGTATCTCAAACAAAGCGGAGAGCAAGAGGCCTATGTCTCCTAAACTTCTAAGCCTTGATGGTGATGGCAAAGTTTGCTTTGAGATGAAGGTTACAGAAAAGGTACCCGTGAAATATTCATACTCTAAAGACATTGATGTGCAGGAAGTACGTGTTAGTTTGTCTCTGAGCTACTGTGGATTCGTGATGGGTGAAGATGAGGATTCTTGCGGCTATTCACTGGAGGAATCAAAGTCGTGCAATGGGAGGTCTGAAGACTGTGCCGAGAGCTGTGATGGAAGTGATGTGATCCCCTGTATAGCGAATTGTGGAGGTGATGGAGTAGAGCTTGCCTTTGCGCAGAATGGCCAGGATCTGGGCATAGCGTTTAAAGTGAGGAGAAGATGGAAGGCTCGACTGACTGGAACTTGGAGGTTGAGACCGCCAGATGGTGACATCTGGAGAGACACTGGACAAATGTATAGCATTGAAGAGGGACGGTGACATATGTCTTGTCCCATTGTAACTCACCCCATGGGTAGTGAGCTGAGGGGGAGGGTATGTAGGTATGTGAGCAAGAGGGCGCTGTTGAGCGACCCAGGCCCAGCCCTGAAAAGGCCTTCAGCCACACCTTTGAGTGGGTGGCACGTAACTCCAGAGGGGCTGGAGCATCCTGCAGGAAGCAGGAAGTAGTGGACCAGCTAGGACAGACAGAGAGGGTCTGTGCCAGAAGGGCTGGGTCCCACAGACTCTTTTGCTAGAGCTGAGCAAGAGTCAGGCTAGTGAGGGGCTCTATAAGTGAGTTAGGGCCCTAACGGCGGCCTAGGTTTTGTTTGTTGTTTTGTTATGTTGCCCTTAAGCTGTAATAAAGCCACTTTGTTTTAAATTGGCACCGTCTGAACGCTGTCTCACCGGCGCCCAGTACCACGAACCACCGCTGTTGGGACCAGGAAAAGCCACCATTTGAGTCTAATTCCCCCAAGTTATCACAAAACATAAACAATAAACATAAAACATAAAAATATTAATCCCATATGGTGGGAAAAAAATATATTCCCATATAACGCCATTGTGGGAAAAAAATAAAAATGGCTAAATTGCTGTAAAAATTTTTCAATAAAATGTGTTGAAAACATCACATATTTCTCAAAATGGTAAAAATAAAAAGTACCACAAAAAAAAAGAACTCCATACATACAAAAAGTTATGGATGTAAAAATATGGTAACACAAGAAAATTTTTGTATTTTTCAAAGTTTTAAATTTTTGTATTGCTATTAAAACATGAGAAAATATGTATTGCTCATACTGACCCACAGAATATAGGTAACATGTAATTTTTACTACAGAGTGAATGCTATAAAGGTTAAACCTGTAAGAAAATGGCACAATTGGCATATTTTTTTAAATTCCACCCCATTCCGATTTTTTTTCCAACTTCCCAGGACATTATATGGAATATAAAATGGTACCATTATAAAGTACAATTTGTCCAAAAAAAAGCCCTCAAACAATGCTGTGAATGGAGAAATATTAAAACTTAAATTATGATTTTTGAAAGCTGAGAATAAAAGAAAAATTGTTCCGGTCCTTAACCCATTCCCAACATTCTGCCATGCTATTATGGTGGATGTTGGGTATTTAAATATGGCGGTTGCTCAGGAGTTGAGCATCCGACATAGCCCCAAGGTCTCTGCTGTATTATACAGTAGAGACTCCACACTAATGCCTGCAGCATTAAGGCCCCCGGGGCCTCAGTCAAAGCTGAGTAAGCTACCATATTTCCAAAAATGGGTTCTGCCATTTTTGGGGAGGATCATCATTTCCCAAAACGAGATCCTGGGCCAGCGATCTATTGCCATGACAGCCGGGAACCTATTGAAGGCTCCCAAGTTTGTCTGGCATTAACTTCTATTACAGGCTGCCAATAATCTATTACAAATTGCCAATAATTTGCAATGCATTAGCATCTTAATCCATTGCACTAGTGACCAGACACCCTTGGGTTGAAGACCCCTATGGTGTCTAATAAATACAGAAAAAAATAAATAAATAAATAAATAATAAAAAAAATTAATTCACCTGCCCCCCCTTTCCAACACATACAAAAGTAAAAAAGTAAAGTGAAACACATACACATTAGGCATCCCTGTGTCCAAAAATGCCCAGTCTACAAAGTTATAATTTTTTTTTTTCCTACACAGTGAACGCCGTAGTGGGAAAAAAAAAAAATCAAAAGAGCCGAAGCACTGTATTTTTGCTCTATTAAAAATAAAAAGCCATCAAAGCAATAGACATTCCCCAAAAACTAAAAAGTATATCTGACCCTGCAAAAAAAGATACCCTATGCATAGAAATATAAAAAAGTTACAGGTGTCAGAAAATGGTGACTCTGAGAAAAAAATTTTTTCAAAAAGTTTTGGATTTTTTTAAGGAGTTAAAATGTAAATAAAGCTATATTTTGGTATCCCCAAAATGACATGTATTTTGGCTGCACTGTGCCGTGAAAACGAAGCCCATAAGAAAGTTGCACAAACGTAGTTTTTTTTTTTCAATTCCACCACATCCTGAAATTTTTTCAGCTTCGAAGTACATCATATGGAATATTACATGGAACTATTATGATGTACAATTTGTCCCTCAAACATTAAGCCCTCATATGGCTCTGTGAACAGAAAAAAAAAAGGTATAGGGTTTGGAAGCGGGGAGTCAAAAACAAAAATAAAAAAAAATGCCTGTGGTGGGACGGGGTTAAAAAGGATTTTTCATGTCCTCTAAGATAGGGTAATTTCAGTTTTGCAGGTATCTGCCCAGTTCCAGAGATATTGGTGCCATTAGTTTCGGCTAGTGAGACCACTATACTGTCAGAGGGGCCGAACTTACAGTACAACATCATTACTAGACAGTTAGGAACACACCATTTCACAGTACAAAACTATAGTATACCGTCAGGGTGGGAGGTGCGTACCGCCCAGCAATGAGGCAGAAGTTTAAGGCCAGCCCTTCTGATATCAGTAGCTGAAACTAACATCACCGATATCTCTGGAATCAGGGCAAATACCTGCAAAACTGAAAGAGCATTGAGTTCAGTGCACTGTTTGCTTTGCAACAGTATATAACATACCGTATCTTGGAGGACATGAAAGGTCCTCTGTACGGGGTTAAACTTTAGAAGTGTAGTTAGCTAGCTACAGTATCTAATTTCAGGACAACAAAACACAACTGATTTACTTTAACTGGAAAGGATCTCATTCATAGGTGTATTAGGGCTCTATACAAATAGAATATGGTAAGCATTAAGGAGTTATCCAGGTAGAATAAAATATTACTGGTGGCAAGGATAATCATAACATAAAAAGAAGCTATAGTCATCCCTCCTTTCTCCATTACAGAGCAGTGGCTCAGATTTTCTTAACTGGCTGATGCTTCTAGCACCGCATCAGCAACTACCACTTCAGCCAGTCACAGACCTTAGTGGTGGTTGGTGAATTCATCAGACAATGCCAGCGGAGAAGAGCCAGAGAGCTGTATAGCAGGTGAGGTGAATAACATCTATTAGCTTGTTAGAATAACACCTATGAAGAGGTGGAATATATTAGCCAGATAGCAAAAAATAAGTCCTTGAAGTTAATGTGTTGGAAGCAGGAAAAAAGAATAAGGATCTAAGCAACTTTGGCAAAATTGTAATGGCTAGATGCCTGAATCACAGAATCTCCAAAACAGGACTTGTGGGGTGCTCCAGAATTTAGCGGCTAGTTCCTACCAAAAGTAGTACAAGGAAGGACAACCACTACATTTTTGGTAATCATATAAAGACTTAAAGAAGTTTTCATACAAAAACAAGAAAATATATAAAGTATGCCCATTCACTGCACAAAAACAATGTTATCAGACAAGTAACCAAATACGGTAGTTTTTACCAGTTTCCTACACTTTTTGTTCTCAATATCATTGTGTAGCATTTTTTATCACAGGTATTATTTTTTACTGATTTTAAGGCACAAACTGTGTATTCACATACTTTGACCAATTAAGTGCATTGCACATTGTGTCAGTGTAATAGCTGCCTTTTATTAAAAATTAATACACACGCTATGTGCCTGAATCACATCTAATTGTACTAGCCAGGGGTAATTGCTGCTATATAATACCTTCCTTTCTTTCATTCTAGATTAAAAGATTTCTAAACCAGCTTTGTTCCCAAGTAATATATCTGCTTTCACCTGCCAGGCATTGTACATGTGACCTTTCAAGAAATACTTTTGAGCAACTTCCTGTTTCCCCAGATAAACCACTGCAGATAACAAAGGGCGACTGTTTTAAATGATTTATGCCTCTCATTCTGAGAGCAGAAGCCCCTATGCCAAGAAAGCAATACTCTTCACCAGAGTCATATCTTGAAGCTCTTAGGCCCTGAGGCAAAGTCTAGAACAGGGTTCCTAACTATAATGTGATATGTAAAATACAAGTTATATGGTAAAGAGGCTATTAGATTCACTATGGCACCAGGGCCTTTAACTTTTACTAAGTCTTGCCAAAAGATGTCTATAGAAGCAATCAATATTTTTGTTCAATACAACTAGCAATATATTTCAGTAGCATGGGCGTCAATTTGAAATAATGGAATTGATTTTCTCCTATGGTACTTGGTCCTGGGTAGGATTGTACAACAGTTTTACTAAGCCTTGTCTAACGTTGAGCATAGTTGTGATATTTTGCTCCAATACAAGTACAATGTAATATTTTTTAGTAGAATGCTCAATGATCAGTTTGAATGATAGGAATCATTTTCCATGTGGAAATGTTCCAAACGTTGCATATACTTCTTGTGTATTTCTGCATATGTACTTTTCTAATGCATACTTTTCAAGGTAATGTATTTTCATTGGCTGGGATCAATCTGTTTAGTACTACTGACATAATGTTGTACAAGGCATAATAAATCTGCTCCAATGAGCACTGTTAACATAATTTATTATTCATGTTCATTGTTAATTTTTACTAGTCCTGAGTAAGAGGGTTTGAATTTCTACAGCTTGCTCTCAAATGTACATATATGTTCTGAAACCCCGAACACTATACAGGTTCATGGGGGAGGCACACCACACACATCCCTGATGAAATTTATCTAGATGGCCATGATTACAATATACAATATTTTCATGAGCCAAATGATGTTGTTTGGTAAGGGAGGGAAGATACCAAAAAAATAAAAAAACAGAGCTGACCAGTCAGATAGGAAAAAAAAAGATCTGGCAATGCCATACCTGCCTCATCCTTTGGTCATTTAGGTGTCATCAGCTTACTTTTGGGTCGTCTACTCTCCAACACGAATGGAAAGATTAGGGAGTCTACCAATGATATTGTACTGTACTCTTACCAAATTTTCTTGTGGAGTCAAAAACGTGTCCTTATTATCCATGAATAAGGCATTGATGCATATAGAGGCCCTGCTCAGAGGAACACCAATCCATATTATAAACCCATATACAGTGGGGGAAAAAAGTATTTAGTCAGCCACCAATTGTGCAAGTTCTCCCACTTAAAAAGATGAGAGAGGCCTGTAATTGTCATCATAGGTAGACCTCAACTATGAGAGACAAAATGAGAAAACAAATCCAGAAAATCACATTTATTTGCAAATTATGGTGGAAAATAAGTATTTGGTCAACAACAAAAGTTTATCTCAATACTTTGTTATATATCCTTTATTGGCAATGACAGAGGTCAAAAGTTTTCTGTAAGTCTTCACAAGGTTGGCACACACTGTTGCTGGAATGTTGGCCCATTCCTCCATGCAGATCTCCTCTAGAGCAGTGATGTTTTGGGGCTGTTGCTGGGCAACACGGACTTTCAACTCCCTCCAAAGGTTTTCTATGGAGTTGAGATCTGGAGACTGGCTAGGCCACTCCAGGACCTTGAAATGCTTCTTACAAAGCCACTCCTTCGTTGCCCTGGCGGTGTGCTAGGGATCATTGTCATGCTGAAAGACCCAGCCACGTTTCATCTTCAGTGCCCTTGCTGATGGAAGGAGGTTTGCACTCAAAATCTCATGATACATGGCCCCATTCATTCTTTCATGTACACGGATCAGTCGTCCTGGTCCCTTTGCAGAGAAACAGCCCCAAAGCATGATGTTGCCACCCCCATGCTTCACAGTAGGTATGGCGTTTTTTTAGATGCAACTCAGCATTCATTCTCCTCCAAATACAACGAGTTGTGTTTCTACCAAACAGTTCTGCTTTGGTTTTATCTGACTATATGACATTCTCCAAATACTCTTCTGGAACATTCAAATGCTCTCTAGCAAACTTCAGACGGGCCCATATATGTACTGGCTTAAGCAGGGGGACATTTCTGACACTGCAGAATCTAAGTCCCTGGCGGCGTAGTGTGTTACTGACGGTAGCCTTTGTTACATTAGTCCCAGCTTTCTGCAGGTCATTCACTAGGTCCCCCCGTATGGTTCTGGGATTTTTGCTCACTGTTCTTGTGATCATTTTGACCCCACGGGGTGAGATCTTGCGTGGAGCCCCTGATCGAGGGAGATTATCAGTGGTCTTGTATGTCTTCCATTTTCGAATTATTGCTCCCACAGTTTATTTCTTTACACCAAGCTGCTTGCCTATTGCAGATTCAGTCTTCCCAGCCTGGTGCAGGTCTACAATTTTGTTTCTGGTGTCCTTCCACAGCTCTTTGGTCTTCACCATAGTGGAGTTTGGAGTGTGACTGTTTGAGGTTGTGGACAGGTGTCTTTTATACTGATAACAATGTCAAACAGGAGCCATTACTACAGGTAATGAGTGGAGGACAGAGGAGCCTCTTAAAGAAGAAGTTACAGGTCTGTGAGAGCCAGAAATCTTGCTTGTTTGTAGGTGACCAAATACTTATTTTCCACCATAATTTGCAAATAAATTCTTAAACTCAGACAATGTGATTTTTTAGATATGTTTTCTCATTTTGTCTCTCAAAGTTGAGGTCTACCTATGATGTCAATTACAGGCTTCTCTCATCTTTTTAAGTGGGAGAACTTGCATAATTGGTGGCTGACTAAATACTTTTTTTCTGAGGAACTATACCGAGGAACTGCAATCTTCCCTAATATGGAATTCATTGAAATGTGCCATGATTTTTTTAATGTACTGATGTGTTAGAAATATCCTGTGCAAATTATGGACTTCTTCCTATGTACCTATACAAAAATAGAATAGGCAAGGATCTTTTAGTCCTTTTGATTGCACATATCTACTAGGGAGTAAAATTATCCCACATGTTTCAGAAATTCACACAAATATCTGACCCTGGCATGTTTTCTAGATAGAGCAAATTCTTTGGTCTGATGTGTAAGCTTAGATATTTGAAACTTGGAATCTAATACTGGTGAATGTAAAATATGCACAACAGGTGCAGAAGCCCAATTAAGACATCTTACTGTTTAACCCTTGATCTGAGAACTGAGCATGCTACTTCCAAGTTTAATTCTTAAGCATTTGAGATGCCATTGGATTGTGATACACTCCCTTCTCAGGCAGCTCTTTACACTCATAAATAGATGGAATGCTGAAGCTTATGAACCCTGGACAAAACAGATACAAAATTATGTTATTACAAGTTTTATATATTTTAGAAAAAGGTAATGTACAAGAAATCAGCTCATGGATAATAAGTTGTGTAAAATGTGTACATAAAATCTGAAGCATATTAGCCCTTTGTAATAGCCTTTTTGCAGTGATTGGCAATACCTTTCAAGCATAAGCCTACATTCACATGACTGAGGTACAAAGCGGCCATGAAAAACGACATTTTTCACAGTTTTACACCAAGGGGTGCCCATTTTCACAGATCCCTAATACATGGTATGCATTATGTGTATGGAGGGATCTGTGAAAATGGACAAAAATAGAACATGACCTATATTTTGAGGGTCCATTACAATAGACCCTCAAAATATTGGTCATGTCAATAGCCCCCCATTCACAATGAAATTAATTTGTCTGTGTATATGGTAAGACTATATTTAAACGACTATATACAAGGCTCGATACTGGAAACCCCAAACAGTTATTTAATACCTTTGACCACGGGGTAGGGGATAATCAATGGTTTCAGATCACTAAGGGTCTGGCTGCTTGGACCCCCAATGAGGGGGAACAGGGGCCTGAAAATCCCTCTGCGTTGTCCATATGAATGAAGCAGCAGTGCACTTGCCCAACTGGTGCTGCATTCACTTTTATGGAGCTTCCAAGACCATTCCTGAAGTCCCAAAGAATTGAATGGAGTGCCGGTTAGACATGCCCACTGGGGTGCTGTGGGTCCCAGAGGTTGGATCCCGATTGATCTGATACTTATCGCTTATGGCACATGTGGCTAGGGAATAAGTGTCATTATTGACAAAACTCCTTTAACGCCAATGCCTTCACAAGTTACCCATTGCCCAGCGAGAACAGTTTAAAATTTTAGCACTGACATGCAAGGCTATCCACAATCTGTCCCATCCATAAATCTGACTTAATCTCCCGATACCTCCCTACACATAATCCTCAATCCTCATCAAAACCTCCTTCTTTTTCTGCCCTTATCCTAGATTTCTCCAGGGCATCTCTTATGGAACTCTACCATGACATGTAAAACTGTCCCTCGCAACTGCATTTTTCAACGGAAACTTGAAAACCCACCTCTTCAGGAAGCCTACAACCTTCATTAACCCTGTTGCCATTACACCATCATCGTAACAGCTTGTACTTTTACTTTCAGGGACCCAAACACCCACTCACCACACAAGCAGGTGCGATTCTGCTTCTATACTCACTTCCACACTACCTATCACACTAGGCTACAAAGGAGTGAAGTGACCCCAATATCTGTACATCTCCACAAATAGCTGCCACCACCCGCCACTTACAGTAGACAATATACAGATATACCTGGAACACTTACAACTGCACTGCACCCTTTGGAACCACCCAGTGAACCTCTAGCATACTTGCATACTTTCTATATATTCTTGTATGGAGCTGTGTAAGGAGATTTTATTTTGAGGGGCAAGCTGGGGCAGGTCCTGACACTGCTCTTACTGACAAGTCCTGGCATGTACATGTTTTTTGGAAACTGCAATTGGCACATAAATAAATCATTTGTTATATATGTACTATGTGCAGTTTCTAAAACATGGAACAGCAATGTGGTTTGTAACTACAAATTAAGCAGAAGATACGATCCAATTTTTCTTTGCCATATGCTGATATTTTCCATTTATCTCTGTGTTCTCTTTATTTACTGGGATATTCATTGATCAATGGATTAGTAAACAAAACAAGACAAGCTACAGCAAAATCAATAAATAAATAATGCAACAATAAAATTGTCCTAAATGATGCCAAACTGGTGAATATAAACATGGGTGAACAATGAACAAAAGCAGGCAATGAAAAGCTGTTGAATGCTGTATTTCACATCTCTTCAGGATAACAATACCCCATTGCTTTTACCCATGTACATAATTACTTCTCAATCATTTCCCAAATAGCTACAGTCTAATGTGATATGCCGACATTTATCCGGCTGTCATCACGGTCTATCATGATACTGTCAATGACTGACTTAATAGGTTGTTATCCCCAATAAAAAGGGCTCTTTGTTCTTCCATGTTCTTAGGAATCTTATAGATGGTACTTAGACTTCTGCAGCTGGCACAATGGACACTGTATGACTATTTATTTAAAGAATGTCAAAAGATAAAGACTTTTAACAAAAATTTATGCAACATTAAAATAATCTCAAACATAATAGCGTCTAAAAATTACTATATGTTGCACATTTTAGTAATAGTTACCCTGTAATTGCAATTATTTTTATTCCTAATTTATATTATATATTTTATTTGCATGGTTTACTTATCTTCCATTAATTAAACTTTCTCAGAAAGACTAGTAGACAAAACATCCTTAAATTCCTTAACTACTCCCGGACAATATGCATCCAAGCGGCCCCTGCTTAACCCTGCAGAGATGTATCCATATGTCCTTGCAAAGTTAAGCAGCTGCACAAAATAAGGCAGCTGCATTAGCAGAATACTGGCTGTTACTACAGTATACAGTACATCCAATAGTGAAAGCAGGGATGCCTTCCTGATCACTGTGTATACTACACTCAATGCGCCTCCACTTCCGACCTGGTTGTCAAAGGAGTCAGGGGCTTGGAACTGTATGAGCTGCAGGTACCTGAACGACCCAATTCAGCTCTCTAGTATAGCATAGGTGGCTGCATTACTCCTGTAAATGGGGCTAATGTATCAGCTCCTGTTACAGTGAAAATCAGCAGAAAAAAACAAAAAGTGATGTTAAAATGACCCTCAAAGGTCTATTATGACCTTATGGGGGGCACAATGTATAAAAATAATAAATAAAAGGACAAAAAAAAAAAATGCAACTATCACACCCATGATACATCTTATTAAGGAGATCTTTTTCCTTCTCCACATATTAAACTATTCTCCTGCTCATCTTTAGTCTGACTTCTAGTTTACATTATATTCATCTCCTCAGCCTCACACATAGGTGCAGATTTACTAATACTGTCTAAAAGTTAGATAGTCAAAGCTGGACAGTCTTAAAATGCACCAGATTTATCAAAGTGTCTGATGCGGTTTGATAAATCTGGTGTATACCTAGACTGTGTAATTTAAGTTTACACCTTCTATTAGTTGGCTTATCAGTTCTTGGCGCACAGAGGCACAACTTTGGCCAAGCCCCTTTTCCACAAAGCCACACCCCTGTAAATGAAGCCACACCCATAGTTGTGTTAAAAAAGCAAGGAATACTGGAGTGTAACACAAGCAATTATTTGAGTATCTTTTCTCATCCCCTCCCCTCTTCATAGGCTAATATGGAAAAAGTAACTGCCTGAAAAGTGGAGAAGAGATCATATTTCTTTAATTAGATACATTACAAAGTTTCATATATTAACCTGTACTATTCATTTATGAAAAGTTTTTTATGACTGGAGGTATGCTTTAAGGAGTAGGCCTAATTTTTCAAATCTGAGTTGAGTCATGTTACGTGGTAAAAACATTGAAGTGCTTTAACTTATCAAAGTGATTTTGAGAGAGTTTGTTTTTTTGTGACACATTGTACTTTGTGTGAGAGGAAAATTTTGGTTGATATGCTTTGTGTTTCATTAAGAAAAAATAATAAATTACCAGGGACTCATCAATAGAAATGTTCTGCTCTAGGATGTATGCCTTAGCTAATTTGGCGCTGAAGTGTTCAATGACCAGCCTGTTTTTGAATAGGCAGTCAAGGTTGGGGGCATCTTGGGGTGTGAATTATCATTATAATGCAGAAACTTCAGGATCGTTACAAATCATGTCCTGGTAATGGCCATTGGATAGATTGGAGTGTTATACAAAATGTCTGTACTACAATACTGCCAAATTTTTGGTTTCCTAACTATGGCCATATGAAGCGCAAGACCCCAGAATATCTTTATTTCTGCTGCATTTACAGGGGTTCACCTCAGGGACCTATCAGATTTAGAGGTTGGCATTATGTTCAATAAATTGCTGGGCATATAAATTTGTTTGGACCACCATGAAACCCTCAGAAAAAGACTTTGAGGCTAAGGGCCAACGTTGCAAGCCGCAGCCAAAAATTGCTGTGGGGAAAAATGCAACGGAAACGCATTGCGATTTTTCCTGCAGTGCTTTTCACAGAAAGTCCACAGTGTTTTCCTCTGCAAACTTTCTGCTTCAATAATACCTATACGGAAAACACCAGAGTTTCCATAGGAATAATTGACTGCTGTGATTTACAAAAAGGAAAAACGAAATATAGAAAAGAACGAATTGAAATTTACCTATACATAGAGGGAGTCACCTCTATTTTGCGCTAATAAAAACTGTAGAATAAAAATGTATTACAGTGAAAAAAATAAAGACCCTATGCTGAAACTACCTAAAATTGTATGCATCTCTATAAATATAGAGATACAGACTTCTATCTATATACATGTAGTAACTAACTGATTGTAACCACTATTTAGATTGCCTGTTGGGAAAAAAAAACCTGATGCAAAAACTTGAGCATAGATGGTGATATCTGTAATGTACAGTGGGTACGGAAAGTATTCAGACCCCTTTAAATTTATCACTCTTTGTTTCATTGCAGCCATTTGCTAAAAGCAAAAAAGTTCATTTTATTTCACATTAATGTACACTCAGCACCCCATCTTGACAGAAAAAAACCCAGAAATGTAGATATTTTTGCAAATTTATTAAAAAAGAAAAACTGAAATATCACATGGTCATAAGTATTCAGACCCTTTGCTCAGTATTGAGTAGAAGCACCATTTTGAGCTAGTACAGCCATGAGTCTTCTTGGGAATGATGCAACAAGTTTTTCACATCTGGATTTGGGGATCCTCTTCCATTCTTCCTTGCAGATCTTTTCCAGTTCTGTATGGTTGGATGGTGAATGTTGGTGGACAGCCATTTTCAGGTCTCTCCAGAGATGCTCAATCGGGTTGTGGTCAGGGCTCTGGCTGGGCCAGTCAAGAATGGTCACAGAGTTGTTCCGAAGCCACTCCTTTGTTATTTTAGCTGTGTGCTGAGGGTTATTGTCTTGTTGGAAGGTGAACCTTCGGCCCAGTCTGAGGTCCAGAGCACTCTGGAAGAGGTTTTCTTCCAGGATATCTCTGTACTTGGCCGCATTCATCTTTCCTTCAATTGCAACCAATTGTCCTGTCCCTGCAGCTGAAAAACAACCCTATAGCATGATGCTGCCACCACCATGTTTCACTGTTGGGATTGTATTGGGCAGGTGATGAGCAGTGCCTGGTTTTCTCCACACATACCGCTTAGAATTAACGCCAAAAAGTTCAATCTTCATCTCATCAGACCAGAAAATCTTATTTCTCATAGTCTGGGAGTCCTTCATGTGTTTTTTGGCAAACTCTATGCGGGCTTTCATATGTCTTGCACTGAGGAGAGGCTTCCTTCGGGCCACTCTTTCATAAAGCCCCGACTGGTGGAGGGCTGCAGTGATAGTTGACTTTGTGGAACTTTCTCCCATCTCCCTACTGCATCTCTCGAGCTCAGTCACAGTGATCTTTGGGTTCTTCTTTACTTCTCTCACCAAGGCTCTTCTCCCACAATTGCTCAGTTTGGCTGGACGGCCAGGTCTAGGAAGAGTTCTGGTCGTCCCAAACTTCTTCCATTTAAGTATTATGGAGGCCACTGTGCTCTTAGGAACCTTGAGTGCAGAGGAATTTAGTTTGCAACCTTGGCCAGATCTGTGCCTTGCCACAATTCTGTCTTTGAGTTCCTTGGGCAGTTCATTTGACCTCATGATTCTCATTTGCTCTGACATGCACTGTGAGCTGTGAGGTCTTATATAGACAGGTGTGTGCCTTTCCTAATCAAGTCCAATCAGTGTAATTAAACACAGCTGGACTCCAATGAAGGAGTAGAACCATCTCAAGGAGGATCAGAAGGAAATGGGCAGCATATGAGTTAAATATGAGTGTCACAGCAAAGGGTCTGAATACTTATGACCATGTGATATTTCAGTTTTTCTTTTTTAATAAATTTGCAAAAATATCTACATTTCTGTTTTTTTTTCTGTCAAGATGGGGTGCTGAGTGTACATTAATGAGAAATAAAATGAACTTTTTTGCTCTTAGCAAATGGCTGCAATGAAACAAAGAGTGAAAAATTTAAAGGGGTCTGAATACTTTCCGTACCCACTGTATCTACAAATTTAAAAATGGTTATGTTCGTGGGAATACACCTTTAAGAATTTTTTTTTTCAGATTAGCAGGATCCATCACAGTTTATTAGGTGAGAGAAATAGAAAAACCCAGGCGGAATCATTGGTTTGCAGCTAGAACAGGTGTTTGTATGTATTTAATGAAAAAAATTTAAACTCTTGCCCAAAAAAACCCTTAAAAAAAAGATTTTTCACTAACAGGACTGTCTTTGTCAGTAAAAACTATGTTAAAAAAAAAATCGACAGATCAAACTACTCTATTGCAAAACAGACTTAGACAAAATTAGATTTTTGACAATGA
Organism: Leptodactylus fallax; assembly: GCA_947044405.1. NCBI lineage: Eukaryota > Metazoa > Chordata > Amphibia > Anura > Leptodactylidae > Leptodactylus > Leptodactylus fallax. The sequence goes on along the minus strand of CAMRHE010000521.1, from coordinate 1,018,932 downwards.
AAGGGTTAACTGTCCTTTGTCTGTCTGTATTACTGCTGCAGACAGACTCACACAGCGCAGATATTCTCCCTCACTCCTATCTAAGATTTCTATCACTAATCTGCCTGTAATTGATTAGATCTGACTAAAATGTGTTCTAATTTTTCTACTCCTAGCACTCAGAGATCTGTATTATGCAGTGATAAATAACACATCCATCCTCTACTTCCACCATCACTGATATGCCTCATGTTCCAACCCACACAACCTTATACTGTATATGACATCAGCATTGTAAGGTGTCCAAAAACCAATGACTATTGGCTGAGAGGCAGTCAGGTGGCACCAAAATGTCATAGTGACTCACAAGAGATGTATCTCTTGTGTATTTTTACTGTGCAATATATGTGGCAGTGGTCATTTTAGGTAGTCCAATATGATTCGCCATTTATTCGGATTCATTAAAAACGTAACAATTTTGGAATATTTGGGTCAAACCTTGTTCATGGTTAGAATTAACTAATTCTAACCACTATTTAGATTTTAAAAAAAAAAAAAAAAAAAAAACATGCAGGAAAAAATTGAGTACAGATGCCAATCAGTAATGTATGTCAGTGACTCTTGTGAGTATGTGAACCCAGAGGGCGCTATTGAGCAACCCAGGGCCAGGCCTGAAAAGGCCCTCAGCCACACCTTTGGGTGGGGCGTATCTCCAGAAGGCTGGGAGAAACCTGCAGGAAGCAGGAAATCATGGACCCAGCCAAAGGCAGACAGGGCGGTCTGTTCCCAGAGGGCTGGGGTCCAGAGAAGACTTACTGAGCCAAGCTGCTTGTTGCCCCAGAGATCAGTCAGGGAGCAAGCCATGAGTTAGGGCCTATGCGTGGCCTAGGTCATTTATTTGTTATATTCTACCTTTTCCTAAGTTGAATAAAAGCCATTTTGTTTTGAATTGGCACCGTCTGAACGCTGTCTCTCCGGCGCCCAGTACCGCGAACACCAATGTCGGGTCCAGGAGTCTGCCGCCATTGAGACTAATCCCCCCCAAATTGTCACACTATACAGAAGTACTGCAGATTATTATACAAGCGATCAAGTGATCACATGTTCAAGTCTTCTGGTTGAACTAGTAGAAAATGATAAAAAAAAAAAAAAAAAGAAGAAGAAAAATGTTAAAAGACATAAATTTTAAAATTAACAAAAAAAAAAAAGCACAATTTTCCACTAACACAGTTTTATTATATGAAAAAAAAAAATAAAAATAATAATAATAATAATAATAATAATAATAATAATAATAATAATAATAATAATTGGTACGTCCTATCTGTCTGTCTGCTATTAATGTAATGCCTCTCACCTTGGAACATTCCTGTACATGTTGTATTTGTATTTGTATCTGCTTATCTTTGCTGCTGTAACACACTGAATTTCCCCATTGTGGGACTATTAAAGGACTATTATTATTATTATTATTATTATTGCCATGTCCAAAACGAGTTGAATGCGCCCCAACATAGCAGCGACAAAAACTACAAGTTGTCTTGCAAAAATATGACCTAACAATTGATGAATTTATATTAAAAAAGTATTTCTATTGTGCAAAAGTAGTACAACGTAAAAAAAAAAAACCTTTGCAAATTGGGTATCATTTAGTATTTATTTTATTTCACAATTTGTTTTTTTATTCCCCAAAAAAAGAACATTATGAACATTTTTCAGTGCATTATATGTATGCCAAAATGGTTCAATTAAAAAATGCAACATGTGTCTGCAATATCAAGCTATGTCAAGTTATGGCTAAGTCAATGGAAAAATAAAAAAGTTATGGCTCTTGGACGATGCGGATGAAAAAAGCAAAAAATACAGTAAGTACATCCTGAAGGCCAAAATAGGGCACAATGTCACAAGTTGCTATGGAACCATGGATAAGGGATATTTTGGTGACTCAGACTGTCTTAGAATATATAGGTAGTCTGTAATAGAAGTCAATGGATTATTCACTATGCTACAATACATTAGTAAGGCAGTATATTTTACTGGTGATCATATACCCTAGGGTCCAAGTCCCCTAGAGAAGTGGTTCCCAATTGGTGGTTGCAATTGCAACCCCCTGGGGGGTTGTCTGAAGACTGCCAAGAAGTCATCAGTAGTAACTAGGGGAGGTGAGTGAAAAAAATATTCAACTCTCCTAGGCCTCCTCCAGCCTCTGACTGATGTCAAGTTCATTATTCTGCTCTGGAGCATGCGTGGGGCTACTGTGTGGATAGATATTAGCAATACTGCAGGTGCCTTTAAAGGAACTCACTTTGTTTAAGTATAATAGAAAAAAATCCAGCACTCTCATATGGTTGCAAACGGATAACAAACTAACAATACAATAAGTATTCAAAAATTGGTATGATATAATGGCCAAAACTGATGACCAAGTATAAGCATGAGAACAATAAATTAAAAAGGAATATAATAGGAGTAATCCTGAATTGAGATAACAACTACACTAACAGAATTGTATGAACATGTACAATAAACTCATTAATACAGTGGGGAAAATAAGTATTTGATACACTGGCGATTTTGCAAGTTTTCCCACCTACAAAGAATGGAGAGTATTTGATCACCTACCAACCAGCAAGAATTCTGGCTCTCACAGACCTGTTAGTTTTTCTTTAAGAAGCCCTCCTACTCTGTACTCATTACTTGTATTAATTGCATCTTTTTGAACTCGTTACCTGTATAAAAGACTACAGTCCACACACTCAATCAATCCCACTCCAACCTCTCCACCATGGCTGTCTAAGGACACCAGGGACAAAATTGTAGACCTGCACAAGTATGGGATGGGCTACAGGACACAGGCAAGCAGCTTGGTAAAAAGGCAACAACTGTTGGTGCAATTATTAGAAAATGGAAGAAAAACAAGATGACTGTCAATCTTCCTCAGTCTGGGACTCCATGCAAGATCTCGCCTCGTGGGGTGAGGAGGATTCTGAGAAAGGTCAGGAATCAGCCCAGAACTACATGGGAGGACCTGGTCAATGACCTGAAGAGAGCTGGGACCACAGTCTCCAAGATTACCGTTAGTAACACACAATGCCGTCATGGATTAAAATCCTGCAGGGCACGCAAGGCCCCCTGCTCACGCCAGCTCATGTCCAGGCCTGTTTGAAGTTCACCAATGACCATCTGGATGATCCAGAGTAGGCATGGGAGAAGGTCATGTGGTCAGATGACACCAAAATAGAACTTTTTAGTATCAACTCCACTTGCCGTGTTTGGAGGAAGAAGAAGGATGCAACCCCAAGAACACCATCCCAACCGTGAAGCATGGGGGTAGAAACATCATACTTTGGGGGTGCTTTTCTGCAAAAGGGACAGGATGACTGCACCGTATTGAAGGGAGGATGGATGGGGCCATGTATCGCAAGATTTTGGCCAACAACCTCCTTCCCTCAGTAAGAGCATTGAAGATGGGTTGTGACAGGGTCTTCCAGCATGACAATGACCCAAAACACACAGCCAGGGCAACTAAGAAGTGGCTCTGTAAATAGCCTTTCAAGGTCCTAGAGTGAACCCAATCGAAAGTCTTTGAAGGGAGCTGAAACTCAATGTAGCCCAGTGACAGCCCAAAACCTGACAGATCTGGAAAAGATCTGTATGGAGGAGTGGGCCAAATTCCCTGCTGCAGTGTGTGCAAACTTGATCAAGAACTACAGGAAACATCTGACCTCTGTAATTGCAAACAAAGGTTTCCCTACCAAATATTAAGTTCTGTTTTTATATTGTATCAAATACTTATTTCATGCAATATAATGCAAATTAATTATTTAAAAATCATACAATGTGATTTTCTGGATTTCTTTTTTAGATTCTGTCTCTCATAGTTGAAGTGTACCTACAATAAAAATTACAGACCTCTCTACTCTTTGTCGGTGGGAAAACTTGCAAAATCGCCAATGTATCAAATACTTATTTTCTCCACTGTATATGTTCAGTGATGTGTATGCTATATAAAGTGCAATAAGAGAAGTGGTGCTCTTAGTATAAAGTAGTACCATAAAGTAGGCTAGAGGTACTCTACCCAGTTTAATAGTACTCGGACAGAATAGCTACATAGGCTATAGGTGAGAACACCAAAAACTACCTAAACAATCTTACCATCACAGTAAGGTGCCCACTGCTAGCAGAAAGAGGGGAACTATGGTTTCAATCTTGGCGACTTCCAGTCGCGTCACTTGACATGCCATACATGAGTTACAATTAGGTGCTGACCACTAATAAGTGGTGGAATGCAATGTGGATGGGATACCATCACCTGTTATGCAGAATCTAAAATAAAACAAAGAGGTGGAACAAGGAAAGAGAAGAGAAGAACATGTTCAATGACCCGATACCTGAGTTGTGTAACTGAGTGTTTAGCCAGATGAAAAAGATATGGGAGGGGTAATAATAAATTCTTGGTATGAATGGTGGACTTGTGTTTGAGATCCGATCTCTGATCTCTTAGGATGTTTTACCGGTATAAGCAAGTCCACAATTTGGACTTTACAATTTATTTATTTATTTATTTATTTATTTATTTATTTATATATATATTAACTTTACATTTAATCTTGTAAACTACAAAGGATGTGTCACATGTGAAGTAATCTTTGATCCTAAAACCATTGCCAATATGGGGTATGAGAATATGTTGCCCTTCTGTACATGTGAGCAGTGCAAGCAAGGGCATTTCCCTAACTTCCATGTGTTGAGGGTTGAACGGGGATATTTTGATTTGAGCCAAGATCAGCCCTGATTAGTTTTTCCTTCGTGTTTTCAGCCCTTCTGAAGTAAGTTAAAAAAGGTTTTAAGAAGGATGTGACATTTGGATACCCTTTATGAAGAATGGACCAATGTCTATGAAAGGATGATACATATGAATAAATGGAATAGAATCTGAATTGTCATTCTTGTTCCTAGGGATATGGGATTTACAATCCAGTAATATATGTTCAGGATAACTTTGTTGTCTGAACTTTCGGTGCATGTCAACAAAACTGGTCTCCCTCAGGTTGCTGTCTGACACAATTCTCTGTACTCTCTGAAACTGTGAAATGGGTATGGACCTTTTTGTAGATTCTGGATTATAACTATCATAATGAAGAGACCATTCCAGTCTGTTTTATATAAAGATCAGTATTCAATAGACCTTCTGGATCACAAATGACTGTAGTGTTGATTATAGCAAATTGTGAACTCCAGTTCTTTCCAAATAGAATTGAGTGACTCATGCAATCTGAATTAGGTGTACAACAGACCCTGTCATACGCAAAAGACATCATCAATGTACCTTTTCCAAACCTGGCAGTGTATGTGGAACAATGTGTCACAGTAAATGAATTGTTCTTCAAAGGAAGCCGTGTAGGCATTAGCATATGGGGGCTACGTTGGACCATATAGTGGTCCCCTGAATCTATAAATAAAAGTTATCCTGAAACATAAAGTAGTTCTCTGTGAGAACTAGGCGCAGAAAAAGGACACCACAATTTCAGAATTGTTTGCCTCTGGGAGTAGAGAGTAGACAGCTTGTAAATCCTTGTCATGTGTAATGGAGGTTTAAAAGCTATTGACATCTAGAGTCACCAACCAGTGCTCGCTCTTAACCCCTTCCCGCAGGAGGAATTTTTCGATTTTCGTTTTTGACTCCCCTCCCTTCCAAACCCCATAACTTTTTTATTTTTCCGCTCTCAGAGGTCTTAATGTTTGCAGGACAAATTTTTCTTCATGATGCTACCATTAGTTATATTCTGTACAATGTACTGGGAAGTTGTAAAAAAATTCAGAATGGGGTGGATTTGAATTTGTGATTTGTGCAACTTTCCTACAGGCTTCGTTTTTACGGCGTTCACTGTGTAGAGAAAATGACATGTCAAATGTATTCTATGTTTCGGTACGATTCCGGAGATATTTCTAAAAGTCGCCATATTCTGACACCCATAACCTTTTTATACTTCCGTGTACTGGGATGCATAGGGCGTCTTTTTTTGTGGAACCAGGTGTACTTTTTAGTTACACCATTTTGGGGAATTGCTATTGCTTTGATCACTTTTTATACAAATTTTTATCAGAGGCAAAACAGTGAAAAAAAGGCGGTTTGGCACTTTTGATTTTTTTTTCCTGCTACGGTGTTTACCGTACGGGAAAAATATTTGTATAGATTTGTATACCGGGCGTTTTCGGGCACAGGGATACCTAATGTGTATGTGTTTCACAGTATTTAAGTGCTTTTATATGTGTTCTAGGGAAAGGGGGGTGATTTGAACTTTTAATATTTTTTTATTTTTTATATATATATATTTTTTTACTTTTTTACTTTTTTTTTTTTTTTTTTTTTTTTTGCATTTATTAGACCCCCTAGGGGTCTTGAACCTCAGGGGGTCTGTTCACTAATGCAATGCATTACAATGCTAATGCATTGCAGTGCATTGCAAAAAAACAGCATTTCTATTGCAGGCTACTCTATGTAAACTATAGAAACTAGTGAAAGACAGGCCTGGGAGCCTTCAGAAGGCTCCTGGCTTTCATAGCAATGGGACGCCGGCCCTGGAGCTTGTTCTGGATGTCGGCGATCCCCGGCAAAATGGCGGCGCCCGCACTCCGCTGGTAAAATGGCGCCTTGGTCAGCTTTGACCAAGGCACCAGAGGGGTTAATGCCCGCGATCAGTGCAGGCACCGATCGTGGGCATTAACACTCAATCTCTGCTGTATAAAGCAGCAGAGAATCGGTGGCTATGGCGTCCACATGACTCCCGAGCGGCCGCCATCTTTAAACACCCGACATCCGCTGTACTATTACGGTGGATGTCGGGAAGGGGTTAAAGGGGGTAGTTTTTTATTTTACTGTAGAAATGTATCATGTAAGACAGATTTCGTGTTTTTGATTAGAAGTGTAAAGATTTTTTCAAGTAAAATGGATAAGTGAGAGAGCAAAATTAGTGGAAGTCACAATCAGCATTTGTGATGAATTCTGCACTCTTGTGTGTTTTTGGCAATACATAAAAAAAATGGTATTGGATTCAACTCTAACAAAAATTCATAGGACTTAAGATCAATAACACCTTTAGAAAGGTATAAATCCACCCTTTGTTTAATTTTAGCCATAACTTGTTGAGAAGGGTTAAATGGTAATCTTCTATAGACATTAGTGTCCAACAAGTGTAGCCTAATCTCATAGTCTTTTTTTGTCCCATACAACAATAGTACCGCCTTTGTCGGCCGGTTCAATAATTAGATCCTTATAGTCCATTAGGAGATTAAGGTATTATTTTTCTACATTGGACAAGTTAGGTGCTATGATGTATCTGTACCTGAGATCGGGTCATCTTCCTGGACCTGTCACCCGTGTCTGCATTGACTGCCCTGCCTCGGCCTAATCTTGGGGGAAATCTCTGACATCCCCCTTAAAAAGAAAAAGCTGTGGCTGGTTGTGCATTTGGAAAATCTATGTCCAAACCAGATGTTGAAGGTTCTGGTGACATGTCCAACAAAACTTTTTCTTATAATTCTGAGGAAAAATAAAAGAAAAAAGAAAAAGTTTAAAAAAGTATTTAAAAGCTAGAAAATATAAAATTTATTTAAAAATTAAAAAATAAACAAACAAACAAACAAACACAATAGGTATCTCTGTTTGTGAAAATGCCTCAACTATAAACATATAAAGAAATCATAAGGTAAACTCTATAGCAGGAAGAAAATCAATACGACGAACTGCCATTTCTCCACTGATTTACCTCCTACAAAAAATTGATCAAATAGTTATCAAAACGCAGTGGAAAAGCTGTTTTGTTGTTGTTTTTTTTACATAACATTTTTTAGCTGTATTTTGCTATGTGAGTCCTTAGCCAAAATGTTAAGCAATTCCCCAAATGGTATTAATAAAAACTACAACTTACCTTGTAAAAAAGACGCTGTACACAGCTCCATTCAAAAAAATAATATAAAAACATTATTTTTGCAATATTAGTTTAGAATTTTTGTAAAGGTACTATTAAAGGGTATAAAAAACCCCAGATACATTAGGCAGTACTGTGGTTGCATCAATCCACAGATTATAGGTAACATGTAATTTTGGCTTTGCAGTGAACACCATGAAAATAAAACCCATATGAAAATACCGTTTTTTTCAATAATACCCCATTCTGATTTTTCCCCCAGCTTCCCTGTACATTGTATGGAATATTAAATGATACCATTATGAAGTGAATGTGTGAAACTCGGTCGTGTGACTGTGCAGTTAGACTCCATGCACAAAAGTGAAAAAAATGGACATCAAAACTGAATGAAACTGTCAGTATTTAATGTCCATTTTTCATCAGTGTGTAACTTATTTTTCATAAATTTTCTGGCCGCATTAACGTCCGTTTCGCATCAGTTTTTAATTGTCAGGGAATAAAACGATGAACATCATTAGTCTATTGTCATTGGTTTCTTTACCCACACTCATCTGTTTTTAATGTCAGTGACATTGATACCTCACTCAAAAAATTAATGTTAAAAACTGACTCCATAAACTTGTATTGGGTCCTCCAGGCCTGACAAAGATATAACATGTTCTAATTTTTTTTTACTAATAATATTCACTGTCTGTTAAAACAACTGACATATGTATGTACCCATTGACTCCCATTGTTCTATAAACAGACATGCAATGAACGTTAAAAAAAATGTTGTGTACATGGTGCCTAAGACACGCGAGTGCTGTTTTTTTTGTTAGCAAAGATGTGAACAGAGACTTATCAATACATTATGTTGAGTTAACCTATAACATGTGGAAAAATCATGGTTTACCAGGAAAACATAAAGACATTTTAGTTTCGTATTGATTTGCATTAACATCTTCTGTTCCAAGTGTTTTAAGCTGAAATATGTGGTTTATACTTCAATTTTTATCTATCATGTTACAAACCGTGAATGACATATGCTTCCCAAGGGGTAGCTTATCTTACATTATGACTGAATGTTACACATGGTTAAACTGTAAAGTACATAAAGATTACAATTTTAGTGCAGCTGCCTGAGCCTGTAGTATAGTGATGGATTAATGGTAAAATTGCATGGCACCAGATTTATGCCAGTATAAAGTGAGAATGAGATCAAATTAATGTTTGCAGAATTTTCGGAAACTATGTTAAAAATCAGGTACTGTGACATACTGTGTCTCATTTCAGGTTATTAATTGGCAATTATGTATTTTATTTTAAAAATAAACATTATGTCATTATATTAATAGCATGTACAGAAGGAAGGCTGTTTGTTACATTCATGTCTTTATATAAAATAGGTAGACCTAGACCCAGAATTAGCCAATTGTATAATATACCCTACAAATAACATAGTTTAGGTTTTTGTGGACCAATATAAATTAAATCATATCTATTGTTACAAAACATAACTCCCAATCAATCCTCAGGCAGCTGTTCAGACCTTGTTTTTTATCACCTTCCGATTATGCAACAGCAGAGATTCTGCCACAAAAATAAAATGTATCCACAGTCACCTATGTACCCAGTATATATGCCAAAAGAGTGTGCTTCTGTGCCTTTCTGTAAAGAAGCATACAGGAAGAAAATACACTGGGGGGAATTAATCAATCCCTTTACACCAGTTTTCTGGCGTAGTGCGATGATATTGTGATGAACATTTTCTTCAAGGCCCTTTCTTGTGCCAAAAATACGCCACAAGCCCCAATCCACACCTAGCTTGCCGCAATGTAGATCAGGGTGTTCCTTGGCTCGACTCATTCTGGCATGACTTATAATAGAAATCTACTCCAGTTCCTAACCCATGTAGATATCCATTTTGGTGCTGGGTTGTCTGACTAATTTTGAAGATGCCGCAGCCTCTTTATAAATGTCTTGGACCCTACTCCAGTCAGGCCCTTTATTAAGACTTGTGTATCATACGCCAGTCTTAAAGGGGTTGTCTGGGATAAAATCATATTTCTAAACTAAGCTAAATACCCTCCCGTCGCCTAACTTCTAACTTACTCACTTTACCAAAAATGTATACTTTCGTCACATTTTCAAATTTTCTGGTGACGTTTCGTTTCCCCATTTCAGAAAAAGGAACGTCAGCAATACTAACTCCCCCACCCCCACCCCATCGTACCTACCTGTCTTCCTGTTCAGATTTTCTGGGCACAGAACATCACTTCCTTCTGAGGGGCTGGCTCCTCCTTTTCTTGATGTCTTCCAGTCTCCCACGCCTGCACAATAAATCCAGAGTGCAGGCTGCTGGCACTCCGGTACTATTGCACAGGCGCCGGCAGACGGCAAGAGGGAGTGAGAGAGGGAGGGGGAGGGAGTGAGAGGGGGAGGTAGTGTGAGTCAGCTCATACAATGCATAATTGTAGTTGTAGGAAAAAAGAACAGGAAGCTACACCATGTAAACAAATGCAGAAGATGCCAGGAGCTCCCAGAGAAACCCAGAATTCACTCAAAACACGGAAAACCCCTTTAATAAATCTTCCCCACTGTGTTGCATACATTTTTTTATAATGTGAGCCACTGGCTAACATATTCCAGTATATGCCTATAAAGTAATTTATGGTATTTGGCTTAGTGCAGCCTGACATGTTTTGTATAACCTGCAGGTTTAAGTTGGTTTCCTCCTTTCTGCAAAATGTAAGTTTTGTATCTGCACTCATGCTTACTAATTTATGAAAAAAAAGTTATGATGATATATTCCAAAAGTGAGAAATGGGAGCACACTGAATATACTCACCATATGGGTTTTTCATAGTTCTAACACTGCTGCTTTGTTCCCACTTTCTTTTGGATCTGATGATAAACTGATGGCAAAAGTCAAAAGTATAAAAGGAAAATCAGGTAAAAAATGGCAATGCCAATAAGGTTTTCAAATGCAGTTGCCAATGACCTCAGTAGGTCATAACTCATCAGAGAAGACTATGTAAAAGAAGGCATAATACAGCACATTCATTGACAAAACAAAATAATGCACCAAGAAGGAATTGTGGGAATCAAATGAAACTTTATATGTGTGAATGTAATGATGATATATGTAAGTGATTACAACATTAGTGCAAAAAGAAAAGTGTTAAAGTTTGGTGGGAAAATGTGCGATTGAAAAGAGGTTTCTGTACCTGCTGGGCTGCCTCTAGCCTGGATACAAGATATGATACTGTTGGGCACGGAGGCCTACAGGTTCCATATGGTATCCTGCAGCAAATTTTGATCAACGGTCATATAATATGGCTCCCCATATCATCACATCAGCAGTCGGGGCAGTGTGTCACATCACAGCTGGGGCAGATGTGAAGTGCTTACCACAAAGCCTCCAAAGACATATTGATAGGGAACATAGATTGTGAGCCCTATATGGGACAATGACTGTCAATGTCTGTAAAGCGCTGGAATATGATGGTGCTATACAAGTAGGCATAAATAAATAAAGCCTCCATATTCAAACCTGACCATCGTCAAATCTGAAACACATCCTGGATTTGTCACTAAAGGCGATACAGTTCCAGTCCATAGCAGTCTAAGTTTTTCATTGACAACACCACTGCTAATAAAGGCAATGGTCTCAATGGACACGTAGTAAGGCCATGACACAAAATTTCCTTCTAATAAGCGCCTGGAAATGGTCCAGGCATGTGTATGGATCGTGAATAAGAAAACTTTTGGAGCTGTTTGTCGGCGGGTGAAATGATCCTCTCTACTGGTGGTCTGTCTGGGCCATCTGGAGCCTGTTTGCCATGTGTGAGTGCCCTCACGTAACCACTCCTCCCAACATCTCCCAACAGCTAAGTCAGAATGTCCTAGATGGTAGGCAATTCGTTGAAATGGCCATCCTGTTTTTCTCAGTCCAAAGATGCATCCCCTCTCAAAGTTTGTCAATGGGTCACAATGGACCAGATTTATAATGACTTGTACACCAGTTTTCTGGCCTATAAGGCATAAAAAGTTGCCAGTCTTCAAAAATCTGCCCCAGTGTCTTTAAGTGCATCAAAGAGGCATGTGCAGCAGTCAAAAATCTCTCACCAAGTGGTACACTATCCAAAAGTAGCCTCCGAGAGTCTTTTTATAGTGCAGTAGGGTAAGCAGTTTTACACCCTCTTGTGTAACATCAGAGTCGTAACTAGCAAAGACTGGACCCCATAGCTAACTTTTGACTTGAACCCCTCCACGGTATATCACCCCCTTATCTGGCCCCCACACAGTATAACGCCCCATAGTGGTCCCTCCACACAGTATAATGTCCAATAGCGGCCCCTACACACAGTATAATGTCCCATAGCGGCCCCTTCACACAGTATAATGTCCCATAGCGGCCCCTCCACACAGTATAATGTCCCATAGCAGCCCCTCCACACAGTATAATGTCCCATAATGGTCCCTCCACACAGTATAATGTCCCATAGCAGTACCCTCCACACAGTATAATGTTCAATAATGGCCCCTCCACTATGGAGTCGCACTGGAGCCCAGGAGAGGTGAGTAACACAGGTTTTTATGTTCGCTCACCTTCCCTGGGCCTCCGACCATTATACTGCAAAGACCCCAGAATATAATAACAGCAGTATTTGATGGGGTTCGCTGCCTTACTTACCCTTCTCCGCTCCTGCTCACGGCTGCCTCCACTTCCCCTTCTTTCCTCTAGAGGGCCCCAGAGATGTGATATTGGATGCATGGGGCTCCATGGTGGGCAGAAGGGGAAGCAGAGGTGGACGTGAGCTGGAACGAGGGATCGGTAAGTAATTAGGGCGTATAAAAAAAAAATGGCTGTTAAAAACGCACCTACATGTCTGTTTTTAATGGCCGTTTTGCATCCATTCCATTTTTGTATTAGTTTTTAACGGTCAGTGAAAACAATGGATGAATTTCATTGGCCTTTCTTTTTCAACCCGATCCACAGATCGGTTTTAATGTGAATCAGTGCATTTATTGATTTCTATTTGGTCCATGTACCCATGAAAGCAGACAAAGGTAGAGCATGTTGGGTTTTTTTGATGGCTGTGAAAAATAGTCAGTCAAAAAATGGACATGACACATTGAAATCAATGTGTTCTCAAAACAGCTGTGTGATGACCATTAAAAAAATCATAAGGCCATTTTCGATGTCATGTGAATAACACCTTATACATGTAAATATCGTACGATTACAATTTACATGAACACATCGTGAGAATTATTGCCACATGTTAAATTGGTGAATTTTAAGGCATAAATATTATTGAAGTGTAAACAGGATCACAATAAGATCTAACAATATAGTAAGTTGTCTTCACTAATAATAATTCTTATAATTCACTAATAATAATTTTTAATAATTATAATCTTTGCTTGAGGCTGCAGCTTCTTTCAGTATTACACATAACAATATTAGTCAGACAAAATTAACATACTATAGGAATTATAATTAGAGAAAAACGGCATTTGTGCAGCTTTCTTACAGGTTTCGATTCTATGGGTCAGTGTGATTCCGGAATATCGTATTTATAATAATCTTTTTTAACGTTTTAACCTTTTTTTGCAGGGTCAGATGTACTTTTTATTTTTACCATTTTGGGGAATGTCTATAGCTTTGATCACTTTTTATTCAAATTTTTATGAGAGACGAAACAGCGAAAAAACGGCAGTTTGGCTCTATTGATTTTTTTTTTCCTGCTACAGCATTTATTGTATGGGAAAAATATTTTTATAAGTTTGTAGACCGGGCATTTTCAGACACAGGGATACCTAATGTGTATGTCTTCAACTAATATGTGTTTTAGGGAAAGGGGGTGATTCAATTTTTTTTTATTATTTTTATTTTTTTATGTTTTAACTTTCTTTAACTGTTATTTTTAGACCCCCTAGGGGTCTTGTACCCCGTTGGATCTGATCACTAATACAATGCATGGCAAAGTTAATGCAATGCATTGTAAAATATGAGTACTTTTATTACAGGCTGTATAGAGCAGCCTGTAATAGAAGATATACAATGACAAGCTGGGGAGCCTCCAATAGTGAGATCTGGGGTCAGTGATCCTCCAAAATGGCGCCTCAGTCAGCTTTGGCCGAGGTGTCAGAGGGATTAATGCCTGTGATCAGTGTGGGCACTGATCGTAGGCATTGCCACAGGGCCTCCACAGTATAATACAGTGGAGACCCGATGGTTATGGTGGCCACTCAGCTCCTGTGGGGATTAAATGAAATCTCACTGTGTTGGAGTGACATCTCTTTGTGTGACACCCACCTGACCAAGACGATGGCAGTTCTGTTAGCTAGTGATCCCCAATATACAGTATAAATTTAGTGTATACATAGTCAGCTATACATTTTGAAAGGCATTTACCTGCTGCATATTTTTTAGCCAGGTCATCATAAACACAATCCTGAAAAACGTATTTTTAATAACGGTGACTGGATGGAAAGTAGAGTCTTATTTCAGCCACTATGCAACAGTAATAATTTTAGATCAATAAATGGATTGTCCAGATGTCTTTAGTCTATTTAATCACATCCCCCTAGCCTCACAAGTCTAGTTTCAGGTAATCTATCACAAAGTAATTGTAAATCAAGGCCTGAGAAAGAGCAGAATGTATTTAACTCATGCTCATTATCTGGAATCTAGCTTTAGTGATATATAGACAAAGACATAATGCATTTTGTCTGTGTTATATATTACATTTAAAAAACTTGGCTTCTAGATAAAACCTGATTTATTACTTGAGTAGAACTTGAATTGCTAGAAAATGAATATTTGAGAAGTGCGATATTGGAAGAAAGTATATTTGTTGCAGTGTAACTCCTACAAACTCTAATGAGTTTGCTTAGATGTATCAGAAAGTAAGACTAATATAAAAAGGTTTCTATGTAAAGAGCGTTTTAATTGAAACCTATGAGTGCAAACCATATAGGTAGCCAAGGTTGCTGCTATGGTGGTCAGTGATAGAAAAGTTAGCCTCCTACCTATTGGCTATGAATAGCACAGACCTACATAGGGCTTGACTTCTTTCCTACAAAATTAGCAAAAACATTAGGGTTGCAGACTCAATGAATTTCTCTTCTACAATATAAATGAAGGAAAGGAACAAATGTCTGGAGATGTGGGGCGTGATAGTGTCAATATAAACCAGACGAGAGTCTCCATTTTCACAGTTGTCGCTAGGACCCTCTCACCACACTATATTCTGGTTGTAAGAATATTACATTACTGAATGTAAAAAAAATGCAATCTTGCCCCAATTACACCACATGCTGTTGATTTAAAACAAAACACTTTAAAAAGTATAGTAAGTGCCTACAAAATGCTCTCTCTAAAGTTTGGCAATCAAACATTACATTGATAACATGTAGTATGAAGCATATTCTCCCATTCAAAAACATCTGGCCACTAGACACATGAAAATAATGTGTAAAATGTAATAAAATACTTAAAGATGACATGCAAACTGCAGGAGCAGAGAGTCAGCTGTTGTTAATAACTGGACATCTCACAGCTATGAGATATTATGTGACTTCCTCCTGTCCTGGCGGTCATGCGATCTGCGGGGTTCCAACAACTGAAGGAGCTGGGTCTCAGATCAGCTCTGCATTGTTTACTAGGAGACTGCATAAAACAAAAACGTTTTTATAGTAAACCTCTTCCCTGCTCTCCACTAATTTTTGGTTAGGCCTGGGAAACCCCTTTAGGACGGGGCCCAACGTGGCATAAAAGTTGCAGTTTGGCTATGGCGGAAATTTTGCAGAAAAAAATGCAGCATTTTACAGTCCCTAGCGAATCCCATCCACACATTGCGGGAAAATACACACATCGCACACAATTTCCAAAATCCTTGAGGTTTTGGAAATCGCAGCATGTCAATTATACCTACGGAAATGCTGGTGGTTTCCCAATAGGTATAATTGAAGCAGATAGTCAGTGCTTTTTTTTCTGTGGCCTGCTATGTGGGGACTTAGCCTCAATCTTATATCAAGGGCACATACTGTATTTCCGAATTGAGATGTACATTATAGTTTTTCCATTTTGCACAATAATGTGAATTATCGGAATAGTCTTACAGAAACACATTAGCATATAAACACATGCAGAAATAATAATACATTTTATTTATATAGCGCCAACATATTCTGCCTCACTTTACAATTTAATACTTACAACTTTCCCAATTTCTACAAAATAAACTCACAATTGAAAAATCAGTAAAATGACCATATTTAACTGAAGTTATCCAAGTAATACTGCACAAACAAATCATCTTCACAACTGAACATTTGTATATGAACTGGAAATGAGTAAGATTCATTAGACCCTCTAAATGGAACAGGTTTATGTCATGCTTAGTAATCTTTTCATTTAATAAATCTTCAGCTGGCTACACATTCATGAAGGTTGAATGTTATTACACTGGAGTGGCAATAAAAACACTGTAGTTAAGAGGAGTGTGCCAAACTCATTGGCACTGCATCACTGCAGTAACCTTGTTTGCTTGCTGCTGCTCCTGGCAACCCATACAGCTGTCAAACATGGCTTCAGGCTGTCTGACTCCCTTGGGAGAATTTATATGGGTTTTCAACTTCCTTTCCTTATTAGGAGGCAGGAATCTGTGACACCTATTAGAACAAGTATGCATAAAGGGTAATGACTCTACAATTTATGAGAGGTCTGTTCTTCTTCAAGTCAACCATCAAATCCAGGCTACATAGCACATGGGACTTAGCTGGCAGGAACTCTGTGGCTGGAATGGTCAGCGTGTCTGTATGGTTGAATCTCAGCTCCTAATATGAACTAACTGGGATGGCTCATTGCATTACCTTGGTCAGAAGGGGTAATGTGTCTCATTAGGAGGAGACCGTACAGGGACTTAGACTATGCAATTATCGGAATTGCTAAGAATTCTGGATTAAGGAATATGTAAATAAGACTTCATTATATTCCTTACCCTGCATTACCTTGGACATTGACTATGAAAGCTTGAATTATAAAGAGAAAAGTAATTTCTGATTAGATGTGAAAGTAACAAATGAAATTGCGGTGAGTCAGTTTTTCTGCTGGAGCGGAAAACATGATGTCTGTATGATGTTTGTGTTCAATATCTACCATATACAGTGGGGAAAAAAGTATTTAGTCAGCCACCAATTGTGCAAGTTCTCCCACTTAAAAAGATGAGAGAGGCCTGTAATTGACATCATAGGTAGACCTCAACTATAAGAGACAAAATGAGAAAACATATTCAGAAAATCATATTGTCTGATTTTTTAAGAATTTATTTGCAAATTATGGTGGAAAATAAGTATTTGGTCAATAACAAAAGTTCATCTTAATACTTTGTTATATATCCTTTGTTGGCAATGACAGAGGTCAAACATTTTCTGTAAGTCTTCACAAGGTTGGCACACACTGTTGCTGGAATGTTGGCCCATTTCTCCATGCAGATCTCCTCTAGAGCAGTGATGTTTTGGGGCTGTCGCTGGGCAACACGGACTTTCAACTCCCTCCAAAGGTTTTCTATGGGGTTGAGATCTGGAGACTGGCTAGGCCACGCCAGGACCTTGAAATGCTTCTTACGAAGCCACTCCTTCGTTGTGTTTCTACCAAACAGTTCTACTTTGGTTTCATCTGACCATATGACATTCTCCCAATACTCTTCTGGAACATCCAAATGCTCTCTAGCAAACTTTAGACGGGCCTGGATATGTACTGGCTTAAGTAGGGGGACACGTCTGGCACTGCAGGATCTGAGTCCCTGGCGGCGTAGTGTGTTACTGACGATAGCCTTTGTTATGTTAGTCCCAACTCTCTGCAGGTCATTCACTAGGTCCCCCGTGTGGTTCTGGGATTTTTGCTCACCGTTCTTGTGATCATTTTGACCCCACGGGTTGAGATCTTGCATGGAGTCCCTGATAGATGGAGATTATTAGTGGTCTTATATGTCTTCTATTTTCTAATTATTGCTCCCACAGTTGATTTCTTCACACCAAGCTGCTTGCCTATTGCAGATTCAGTCTTCCCAGCCTGATGCAGGTCTACAATTTTGTTTCTGGCGTCCTTCCACAGCTCTTTGGTCTTCACCATAGTGGAGTTTGGAGTGTGACTGTTTGAGGTTGTGGACAGGTGTCTTTTATACTGATAACAATTTCAGTCAGGTGCCATTACTACAGGTAATGAGTGGAGGACAGAGGAGCCTCTTAAAGAAGAAGTTATAGGTCTGTGAGAGCCAGAAATCTTGCTTGTTTGTAGGTGACCAATTACTTATTTTCCACCATAATTAGCAAATAAATTCTTTAAAAATGAGACAATGTGATTTTCTAGATTTGTTTTTTCATTTTGTCTCTCATAGTTGAGGTCTACCTATGATGTCAATTACAGGCCTCTCTCATCTTTTTAAGTGGGAGAATTTGCACAATTGGTGGCTGACTAAATACTTTTTCCCCCACTGTATCTGCATACAAGATAAGCAAGACATAATATGGGAAAACAAATTGTAGTTAAGCTGTTTATTTTATAGACATCAATGAAATAAATTTAGTATAGACAATTACAGATTCTGAAGGTAGTTTTGAAAAAAAAAATAGAAAATAAAAACAATCTGCTTCCACAGACATCACTGATGTCAACTGTTATTTGTATTGTGCCAACTGAACCTTTTACCACAAACTTATATATCATGTTACTCACCATCTTCTGCTCTATAACATGTTGTCCAGGGGAGGGCATACCATTGGTGCAGACTGCTCACCTACACACACAGATCTAGTAAGTGAAGCGGCCTATCCACCTAACAACAGCTTTCTACTGTCTATTAGACTATCAATAAATACCTAACGTTATGGCTAAAGATTGTTGGATTAGATTGGAGAGATATAAGAGATACTGGAAAAAAAAAAGGCCCATAACTGTTCTTGAACAGAGGCCTCCAGCTGTCTGTGTCCACCCCAATGCTACCTACAGATAGTAAAGCATTTTTCAAGTGACAAAATCCCTTTAAACCATTCTGGATATAGCGTCACCTTATATTCATTACCGACCCTCACATTTATATCTATCTATGACCATTCTAGCAGCCAAAAGACACAGTTGTGATCACATTGGAAATCGTGTCTTGATTCTCCTGCTTTCCCTTGTGGCAATATTAGAAACAAGGAGTCTGAGCCTTGCCCTTGTCTTGGCACCCAACTTTATGGACTGCCAGAGCAGCCAGGAGGAGGTGGGGGCTGGTCCTGATCACCAGACAAACCAGCCGTTAGTTCGCAGCAGTGATTAGAGGCAGCAGAAACAGCAAGCTAGATATACACATTTTTTATTTTTAACAATTCCTCTCCCCTGTCTCCATCAGACAGGCAGTCTTCTGTGAGTTTACAAAGGGTTTTATGGACACTGACAGGCTGGCAGCACTGTAGAAGCATAGGGAGAGTGAAAGAGACAAGCAACTTGTGCAAAAGATGTAACCACTTCTTGTCCTACTTGGGAGGGGCCTTCAAGCACAGGTGGGAGTTTGGCCTCATTAAAGGCCTATAAAAGGTTGTCAAGACCTCAGTCCTGAGCAGTTCCTGGGGAGAGAGGAGGAGCCGGGTTCTGTCCAAAACTTGTTAAGACTGGTGAGACTCCGGTGTAAACTGCTGTGCCCTGTATATTGACCGTGTGGGTGAAGAAAATTTGTGTTACTGTTTTTGCCTGAAATTAAGGCTTGTTTATTTTCTGCCAGTTTTTTCAAAATAAACGTACAGGGTAAAAACCTGTTGGAACCTGAAGTTTTGTGTCTGTCTCTGACTGTCTGGGTCCGCTGCTGCTGCCACTGAGCCTATCCTCCCACAATATATATAAGTAGTATATAGATGTATGCAAATATATATAACTATATAATGTGTGTGTATAAATATATGTATGTAAATCTGCACATATATTAGTTAGTAAAGTATACTGGGCGTGAATGAAAAACTGCAGTGGGCGGATGCTGGGAGGGGCTGCCTGGAAAAGCACTGACACTCCCACAACCAGGAAGTAGAAACCAGGAAGTATTGCATGAGCCTGAAAATATGAGGAATGGTAAAAATGGTCTAAACACACATAAAGGTACTCAGTTATGTTTATTCATTCATATGACAAGCATTTCCTGCCTTTAGTCACGTTTTCTTAGTTCTGAAAAACCCCTTTAAGTGGTGGGTGAGAACAAGTGTTAATCAAGAGACACAGGGAAGTTGTTTCAACCTACCAGTATTTACTTGCAGTGTAGAAGGAAACTGAAGCACCAAGAAGAAGGATATATATAACCAAAATGAGAAGTGATAAAAACATGCCATGAAAAATAAACACTGTGCTCATTCACCTCGATTTACCAAATAAAGATAACAACAATCTTCATTTGACAATAACATAGGGTTATGTGTTCTTGTTTTGTATATATTTCTTAACAATGTACAACAAGAGAAAAAAAATGCAATATAAACACTAACAATTTTTAGCTATATTCTCTTTCATGGAGAAAAACAACTTTGCATAGGTGTAAGCTTGTTTTATAGCCTTTTTCTCACTGTGCTTCTGTCTGCCAATGCTTTTATACATATACAATAGTGATGATGAGTTTGCCTTGGCTAGAGAGTTCACCACGACAGTGTGAAAACATTATGGGAAATGTATTTTTAGATGGCTATGTATGCCAGTCTGTATTTTGAGCCTTGGCCTGCAGTCAATGTAAATATATACATTTTAAATTAGTAGGCTCCCTGGGTATTGCTGTAAAGCTTTTCGTATGAGTGAGAAAAAACACACACAAATGCATAAATGTACACAGCACTGGTATAGATTTTCACAAGGACATTTTGAAAAAGCAAAACCTCATGTTCGTGAGTTTGTACGAACTGTGAATATGCTGCTGATCTATAAGTAATGGGCACAAATAGGTTGGTAAAAAATATACTTCTTCTAATTTGATCAATCACTGTTGGGATAAACCTTTTTGAGTATACACCCCCTAGTTATACACATATTCTTATAATTTGAGAAGTATTTTAGGCCTGATAAACCATAGATTTTTTTAGTGATTTCCATGCGAGTTAAATGTCTCTAGCTTTTTTTTTTTAAAATGAGGCTTTTTCTATTGCAGATAAGGCATAAATTTTCTACTACTCTTGCATAAATAAGGGCAGAAAAAAACTAATGCTGTCTAAGTTTTAGACAGTGCAAACTTGCAGACTAGATATTCTTAAACTGCTCCAGATTTTTCAAAGTGTGCACTAAAATCTGTCATACTTTTAGACAGTCTAGTCTTACACCAATTATTAAATGATTTTGGCAAATTTTTTTTTGGCATATGGTGTTACATATTAAGCTCCAACCCATTCGAAAAGACTCACCCCTTTACCAACAACCTCCACCCACTTATCACACAATGCACAGAAATTGTTACAAAGTGTCTAAAACGCATAGAAAATTAATTATAAAGTATTTATGCCAGTTTTTTTGTTTACAGGACTTTATTCTGGATAGCGACTTTTACAGCAATAAAACCATTTCATGCCTACAGTAAAAACATGTCTGGGTGATCAATGGTGCGAGAACGCCCTTGCTTCTCATCTGCACATCCACTCTTGCACCACTATACAGTACACAGTACAGCATAACATTAACAGTAGTTGTCATCACTATTATTTTTAAAGTGACAGTATCCTGTAACAAATAAAACATAATACTGAGTAACAAAACATTAATGCTAAAGACAAGCATGGTACAGTACACACCACACAGCACAAGAGAAAGCCCTGCAGTCTTCTATAGGGGGCTTGACAAACCCCCTTCTAGTTATAGTCCTGTAAGAAAACAAATACCCAAAGGCATCTACTCCTGCCAAAGAGCCGGTAAACAGTACAACAATGCAAAGGTGCAGTGCACAAAAACATAAACATTGTAATGTGACCTTGATAATTCACAATTTCTATACATAACTGTTCTGGCAACAGCTTGTAATGCACAATAATTCTTCAAATATTACAATGTCTTTATCATTTAGACATCAATAGACATCAAGTTTATCTATCTAAGGTGAGATGCACATGAAAGCGGTATAAAAGAGCCATGAAAAACATCCATCTTGCACCAGAGAGGCACCCGTTTCCATGGATACCCCATACGTTTCCGTGTATGGAGGAATCCGTGAAAACGACCAAAAATAGGACATGAACTGTATCTTGACCATGACAACAGACGTAAAAAAACGTGTGAATAATGTGAATGTAGCCTTACATTAAATGAATGTGTTATCAGTTGGACCATATAGCAATTGACTATATAGTATAATGAGGATAGAAAATGTACTAATGTTTGTACATCAGACTACACTATATCAGTTTAAGAATAGTTACTATGTATAAGTATAAATTATATCTTAAATGCTAAGTAAAGCTAAGCATATGCTTGGAAGATGAGTTTTTGCTTTCTTGTGTGCAGAATTCAGGTTGAACAAACATTCTATTCATGTCAGGAATGTGCTCCCAATAAATTCCCTTATCACAATGGGCTTTTCATGGGCTTATGACAACACACATTAGTGTGTGAGTGATTACCATCTATGATTGCGTTGTTCCCTCTCGTCCTGTAGAATTACAGCCATCGAAAGCTAGAAAGGCAGACATAGAGTTATATGGTATAGTGTAATGGAAAACAACAACCTTTACATTGTAATTCAGAAGATATTGGCTTGGTTTATATTTTGAGTCAGATTCTGTAATGGACAGCAATAACCTCTGTATGAAATTAACAGCCTATGGAGATGCAGTATAGTTCTCTGTGGTTGCTGTTATATGACTGTACAACTATAATAGGATGATTTGGCCCTACAAAGGCTTACATCAATGATAATATACAGTATGTGTTTCCTTTGTTCTTTATAATAAAACATATCCTACATGTTATGTATATAGTATGTACAGTGGTTTTAGACAGGTGTGGACAAAATGCATCAAACTAAGAATGTGTTAAGTTAAAGGCCCACATTGCGAAAATGCTGCGTTTTTGCTGCTGCGGAAATGCCGCTGAAAAAATGCTGAGTTTTACAATCCCTGCAAAGTGAATGAGATTCTGAGTAATCCCATCCACACATTGCAGAAAAAAAAATCAATGCGGAAAAGCTGTATTTTCAAAAATACCCTTGCTTTTAAAAATCGCAGCATGTCAACTATGTCTGCAGAAACTCTGGCGTTTTCCCTATAGGTTTAATAAGGGAAGAAAATCTGCAGAGAAAAACTCAGAAAAACCACAATGAAAAACGATGCGAAAGAAAACTTTCTGCTGCATTTTTTCCCACGGTGTTTTTTTGCGGTGTTTTTTTTGTTGTTGCAGATTTTGCTGCATTTTTTTTGAACAAAACCAAAAGTGGCTACAAATGGAATGGGAAATATTAAGAAAGCACATACTCTAGTTTCACACTTGAGCTCAGGTTTCCGTTCTTCAGGAAACCCAATCCTTTTACAAAGCAGTTACCCGCGGAAACAGACAATAATGTTGTCCACCGGAATGGGGGACGAAATCCCCCAACGGAAAGTGAGCACTGGTGTGAATCCAGCCTTATACTTCTCTCTTCTGTTCAATCCACTCCTAGCTTTGGCTCAAAAAAAAAAGTGTAACAAAATCTGCAACAAAAAAAAGCTGCTTTTCTGAAACGTGGAGCCTTAAGTAATTTATTGTTGTCAATTAACAAAAATTGAGTTAACAAAAAGAGATTAGATTTGATTTCTCTTTTGTTTATTCACTTAATTTTCTTAATTCTAAATTTCTTAATTAACAAAATAGATTATTAACACTTCTATTTTTGGAAGCATTCTTATCCTTATTCACACATCTGGATTTCAGGTGTGTGCTGTCTGTATTTTTCGTGGACGGCATACATACACATTCGATGACTTCATTCAGACATGCGGAAGCGCGTGGTTTTTTTCACTGATGCTGATGCATGATGGATGTATCACACCAATGAAAGCCTATGGGTCTGTGACAAAAAACGAATGACATCCACGTGTCATCTGTTTTTCATGGCCCCAGAGACATGCAAAGTATAGGAAATGAAACCAAAAACAATGTGAAAAGATCAACCACAGACAGTACAGCACCCGCAAATGATAAGGGTGGGGTGCTGTCTGTGAATTATTAAAACTGTCTAAAAGCAAAACTGTCTTAGTTGCCCATGGCAATCACAGCACAGCTTTCATTTTGTATTCTGCACCTGAAAAATGAAAGCAGCATTGTGATAGGTTGCTAAGGGCAACTAAGACAGTTTTTCTTTTAGATTGTTTAATAAAATTACCTATTCTCTTTAACCTCTTCTAGACATCCGCAGCAAGAGTATGGCAGATGCCGATTTATAAAGAGGGCTGCCACTCTCCAACAAAGTGGCCGCCATAGCTACCAGAGACCCATAGCTAATGCCTGTGATCAGAGTTCACTCTGATTGTGGGCACTGCACTGCTGTGTGGTCCCCAAACTAAAAAAAAAAATGCCCCCTGGACCGGCCCCGTACCTTCTTTGTTGCAGGATGGCTACCACGTGGTGAGATCGCGGGAGCTATCCTGTTGCTTCGGCATATGGAAGCCTTATGAAGACTTCCAGGCCTGCAATAATATTACTATTGAGGCGAATCTATGTCCAGCCTCAATAGTAACATAGCAAATCTCTGTATTGCAGTCTCAAGACCCCTAGGAGGGGCTAATAAAAAAAAAAGATTAAAAAAAACCCCTAAAAGTTCAAATCACCCCCCTTTCCCTACAATATATATAAAAGTAAAAAATTACAGTGAAACAAATACACATTAGGTATCCCTGTGTCCTAAAATGCCCGGTCTACAAACTTATAATAATATTTTTCCCTCTACGGTGAACGCAATAGCGGGGAAAAAAAAAAAGTCAAAAGTGCCAAACTGCCATTTTTTCACTGTTTTCACCTCTGAAATAAATTTGAATAAAAAGTGATCAAAGCAATAAACATTCCCCAAAATGGTATAGCTAAAAAGTATACTTGGCCCCACAAAAAAGACGCCCTTTGCATCCCTGTACACGTAAATATAAAAAAGTTACGGGTGTCAGAATAGGCAACTTTTAGAAAAAAAATGTTTTTTTGCAAAGTTTTAGATTTTTGTTATTTGTAAATAAAACTATATAAATTTGGAATCCCTAGAATCATACCGAAACGTAGAATGACAGGTGACATGTCATTTTGGCTGCAGAGTGAATGCCGTAAAAACAAAGCCCATAAGAAAGTCTCACAAATGCACTTTTTTCAAATTCTACCCCATTCTGAATTTTTTCTAGCTTTCCAGCACATTGTACAGAATAATAAATGGTACCATTACGAAGATCAATTTGTCCCACAAACATTAAGCCCTCATATGGCTCTGTGAACGGAAAAATAAAGAAGTTATGGGGTTTGTAAGGTGGGGAGTCAAAAACGAAAATCAAAAAATGTCACTGGAGGGAAGGGGTTAAGTATCTGAGATAGGGTGTTTGGGCATAACCTGATCATACTACAACACAAAGATCATGCTATCCCCTTTCCATGTACAGTAGTCTCTGTGGGGAATGGATGAGGGAACAATATAATCTTTATGCACCATTTGAGGGACATACATATATTTAATAGTTCTTTTGTCGAGAAAAAGAAAGGCCTAAGTCCTACCTGTACTGCACAGATGGGGGTCGTAATGCACAACTGTATACTATGTATAAACTGTAACATGCCTATTGACAGAAGTCTAGAAGTTTCAACAACATTATATTATTATACAAGTTTGTAACTTTAGGACAAAATATGTATAAATGTGAGAGCTGGCAATCCACAGTACAGTTGACAGTACAGTACTGTTATTAAAGTCCGTTGCTGTCATCCGTCATACGATGACAGCAACGGACATTAACGGCAGTAGAGTAACAGACCCAGACAGAGTCCCCTACATCTGTGTCTGTTCCCATTTACTCTAATTTAAACAACATGGTGGATGCAGTCTTCCATGCATGCAGGACTTTTTCGTACCCCAGAAAAGTAAAAAAAAAATGACGGAAAAAAAGCTTCTGTATTATTATTATTTTGTTTTTACATTGGAGTGAATGCAGACATAGTCCAGGCAGAGGGGGCTCTGTCTGCATCTGTCACTTAATATCTGTTGCTCTCATCCTGTGACAGATGAGAGCAACAGACATTAAATAACAGTAGTATGAACCCACCCTTATTCAGGTTAAATGTTGTCCAAAGACCCATAAGCCAACGTCAATCTAGAAAAAACTGACCAGCTTTATTTAGCACACTGGATGAATACTGGACAATAGTGGCTGTATGTGAACATGCAACAAGGATATAATGCATGAGATCACAGGCCTGTATATCAAGCTTATGATGAACAGGACTTGACAAAAGCATAATACATACATGATACAAAACATGTAAAAAGGACTGTCAATGATAATAAACCTAGCCATGGATTATTAATTGGTTTAAATAATTTTAAGAGTGGAAAGAGACTGAAGAGCATACCTGTTCATAGTGATTTTCCAGTAAATGGGATACGTAAAAAAATCCATTTTCAGCTGTAACTACAAACAATGTACACAATGTACAAACTGTATTAAGAAATTACTGTAGAAAATACAGTATAATAGCACATAATGTAATTTTATTAAATCGCAGTACTTATTGTGAGACGGTATATTAAATTACATGCAGTGCTCTGTGTTTTCCTTTGAGAACAGCATTTTTTTCCATCATCTGGTTAGAATTTCTTTGCCAGTTACAAGCCCCTAGTCTTACCATTTCCTCTGCATGTGTTTTTGTAAAGCAGCAAGAGGACATACTCATTATTTTGCAGGAGTCAGGAATGAGTTGCAATTATGGGGCCTATGTACAAAAAAAGACAGATAACATCTATTTTCCCCCATTCCCTCCCTCCAGCTTAACATAGAAGGCAGTCTGTACTTGCAAGGAGCTGATCTGATGAAGTTCTTGAAAAGAACATTAACAGGCTGCTTCAGTTTGTTTATTTAGAAAGAAACCATTGTGTCATTTGGTTTTTCTAAGAAGGTCTGAGAAGCCACAGTTGGCTAAGATAAGATGCATTTCAAACATACACAATTTGTGTTCATGTTAAGTGGCTTCACATTGTGCCTGCCTCCTTAAGAATGTATCAAATGCCGAATGCTTGCCAAGATCTTGCCTTCTTTGGACTTAATCTTGACATCTAAGTACAATTTATATCCAGACAGCCAGTGTGCTGGAATGTTTGAGCAATTTTGGTAATTTG
This sequence comes from Leptodactylus fallax, assembly GCA_947044405.1. NCBI lineage: Eukaryota > Metazoa > Chordata > Amphibia > Anura > Leptodactylidae > Leptodactylus > Leptodactylus fallax. The sequence continues at coordinate 991,694 of CAMRHE010000521.1, read as the reverse complement.
CCTGAGTTCTGTATTTATGCTTTCCTTGGCATAATACATTAAACTGTGTTCTGTTCTTTGGATTGCTGATGGGGGTTAATACTGTCTCACTAAGTTATGCTAAATAATTCATATACATAAAAATTTCGATTTTTTTTTTTTATACATTTATTTTTATGTTTACCTAATAATACATTTTACTACATATTTTGGTGAAAAGTAAAATTGATTTATTCCACTGTAGAAAGCTTCTTCTTTTACTGTATAAGGAAATAAAAATGTAAATATTTAAAAAGTATTTCACATACACACAATGGTCCAAGATTCTCAACTGTAAAATTCTTTGCTAATAATTAACCATGAAAATGCCATATTTTAATGTATATGGATGGCTCATATTGACACAGTTTGTAAAGTGAATACAGTACACACATCTGTATGGAGTTTGCATGTTCTCCCAGTGTTTGTGCAAGGTGTCATCCGGGTGCTCCGGTTCCCTCCCACATGTCATAAATATACTAATAGGTAAATTGGCTTCCTGTAAAAAAACAACTGACTCTTCTGGGCGTTGGGGATCAGCGCCTGTATGGCAGCCACTAACTCCCCTACTCCCCAGCACTCCCTGCGCTTTGACATTTGCCAAAATAATCTTTACTGACAGGAAGAAAATCAGTACAGATTTAGTGCTGCTTAAAGAGGACCTTTCAGCACCTTCACCAACTCTAGTTCTTAGCATCTGTTAACGGACGTCACTCCACTGATTCTGGCACAGTTGGAATTTTTTCTTTAGGCCCCACCATTCCCCAGCAGCAAGTGCAATTAATTTTGGTGCCTGAAATGCTATTTAAACTCTGTAATGTCAAAAGGGCGGTGTCAGGCAGGGGTGTGTGATTCTGAGCTCCTATCAGAGGCAGCTAGTGTCAGCGCTTAGAATCACACCCCTTGTCTGTTCCTGCCTGACAGTAGAGAGCCTAAGTGGCATATCAAACACCAAAGATAACAGCATTGATTGCTCGGGAACAGTTGGGGCTACAGAACAAATTCCTAGAATCAGTTGAGCAACAGCTATTAACAGATGCTAAGAACTGGAGTTTATAGAGATGGTGAAAGGTCATCTTTAAATGAATATCCATTCTAATGTTGATTTCTTGTAGAACTGTCACAGACTTCAGTCATTATAATGAAAGCATACCTCCAATTATAAAAGAACTTTTCATAAATTAATACTACTTTTGAATATAAGAAACTGTGTAATACATCTTCTTAAAGAAATATATTCTCCCTTTATTATGCTATTTATTTCCTGCTTATCTTCACTCTGAACTTTTCTTTTATATAGAATGTGTCTCCATATCCTGCTTACACACAGAAGTCTATGGAAAGGGGAAGGGGAGGAGGAATATGCTGCAGGCTAGTTTATTGATTTATTGTCTCATTCTATGCAGTAGTAAAGTCTTATCTTGAAGACACAGCAGTGTCATAAGGGATCTCTCTCTCTCGCTCTCTCTCTCTCTCTCACTCACAGTGTAGTAAAGTATAGCAACAGCAGGTTATTTGAGTGTCTTTTCCATCAGCCTCCTCTTGCACACTCTGCTTTCCATAGACTTCTATGTAAAAAGTAACTCCTTCTGATAAGAGGAGGAGTAACAAGAAATATTACACAGTTTCTTATATTCACCTACACTATTCATTTATGAAAAGTTGTGTCTGTAGGTGAGAAATTATAACTCTAAAATGTAGCCTCTTTGTACAAACCTGAAGGGTGTGTAAATCTATTAGTGATAAATTTACTGCACAAAGAATAAAATCCAGTACTTTAAAAAGGAAAGTCCTTCAGCTCTATTCCATATACAGATTAAATACATAAATGCTGGGGTAAGACCTTGGAAGACCCTGAGAATGGTGAGCTGGATTGTCAGTGTTTTCTTTATTATTGATAAACTTACTGGCTTCTACATTCTTCAGATTTCAGACTGAAGAGACCCCTGAGTATAATTATAGCAATTCCATTTTGGATAGCATTTTAATGGTGAAAGATTCCCTTTAATGAAAGCCATAAATTTTAGATCACTGGATGCTGGACATATTCAGTGAGAACTTTGGAAATGGACAGTGACTGTATGGCCATGGTGCACACAAATGTATAGCATGCAGTTGTCACATATGGGCCGTTTTAGCACATGACGTAGGTGCGGCTGTCCAGGGTTAAAGCACTCCACTCACTCAATCTTACACTAACCCTTCACTCAGGCTGCAAACTGAGCATAAATCACACTCCAACACTGTCCACGCACCTCAAATACATGCTGCCACAACTACTGGCTTACTAGGTTCAGTAGAAACTCCACTCACATATGTACACGTCTCTCTAACAGTCAGATGCAAACAGACTTTAAAAAGGTAATGGGTTCATAGAGAATACACAAAGTACCATTAAATTTAATAATACCCAAGGGGTTCAGTGCTGATATATGAAAAAAGACAAATAAAATATGGCAACACAAGGAAAACAGTTTTTAAAATAAAAGGTAGAAAAAGACACAAGAACCTTGTAACTTAGCGTCTTTTTGTTTCCATGGATTTTAGAGAAGAAAGATGGCCAACAGTCAGCTTGTTTGTTGGCTTCAAAAGTCTGACAAAACTCTCATCGAATTCACAGTCTTTGGAATGTGAAGCTTATGACTTGCGCTTAGCCACGCCCCCTCCTTATCTTGAAATCATTTATTCCACCTGTACCCAGCAAAGTTCAATGTCTGGTCACTGTTCTTTATCACAGCAGTGTTGTTTTTTCTTTGCATGTAAGGTCAACTACAATGTTCAGTACATTTGAGACACACAGGTATACTGGTCAAACATATTCCAATAGGACACAACTTTTGCAAATCTATGGATAACAGAGGTCTATGGGCCTATTAGATGTACATTATAAATCAAGACGGTCAGTTTTCTGGCATACATGGCATGATAAAATTCATAATTTCTTGGTGCACACCAATTATATATATTGTCTGTGATTTTTGGGCATTTTCCAAAAGTGTGCAGATTGGGGCAGAGATCAAGGCGGGCAGAGATTGGGAAACCATGGCCTGACAGATTTACTATAACTAGCATCAGTTTTCTTGTGCAAGTTATAGTAATGGTTGAAATGTGAATACACAGCTTGAAGTTCACTGCTAGACCATGAATTACTGAAACTGCAATAGTCGACTGTGCCATGCTGTTTCTGTAATAGAAATAAAGATACTGCTAAGCTCATTTTAAACCCAAGTGGGGACATGGACTGATGGGAAAGAGAACATTTTGTGTTTGGAGCTGTGTAATATGTTGCTGCTGTATAAGCAACAGGAAATAAATAAACATAAATAAATACTCTTGAATATACCTACAGATCCTATTAGACCCAAAGATATTTCTGGACGAGTTCTAAATCACCCTATCTAATAGTCTTAATTTTACAGACAAAAATACCAGATAGCGAGTCCAGAGGACAAATTACCAAGGAATTTAACTATTAGGCTGTACTAAGAACAAATATCACTATGTGAGGGAACGCTGGGAATTGTTACTTTTGTTATAATTAAACACATCCAATTTCATTACTCTGTGAAATCATGGCAACATCTGCAAAAAGGTACAAGACTTTCTCTGCACTTCATAGCCATTTTTTAGCAGCTGTGCTCATACATCAGCAAATGTTTACAAGAATTTACAGTTGTGTTGGCTGGCTCTTCTATAAATCATGTAAAGTCCCTCATTTAAGACTCAATTTGCAGTGGAAACTTTGCACATACTTTAAGCACAGTTGGAAAAGATACTATATGTTTTATCTCTCGTAACTAAACTTATTACAGTTAAGATTTATTTAATTTTGGCTATATAATGGCAATACAGACACTTATATGAACTGCAGATATTTACACATGTATATTGTGGGTCAAAAACATCTAGAACGTGCATGCAAATTTAGCTTGTCATAAAGTACACTCTGGTAAAGATAGAAAAGGGATTTTTGTACTTTACAAAGATGTGGTAAAAATATACATTGAATGGCCACCGTATTAGAGACATCTGCCCTTTCACAATTGGAGCTTCTGAGCATGGAAATTAGACATGTGACCCCAGAGTGCAGCATAAAGTAAAGTAATTAACTTTTCCATGGATCAGTTTCAGTGTGAATCCATATTAAGGCCAAGTCCCAACATTGCGAAAATGCAGCGTTTTGGACATGGCGGAAACGTGGCAAAAACATTGCATTTTACACTACTTACAAAGTGGATGGGATTCTGGCTAATCCCATCCACACATTGCAGAAAAAAATATTGCAGCGCTATGGGGGGGCCTTAGCCTAAAATGGGAAAATCACACGTTCAGAGCAACTCTATATAAAGAATGGTCATTGGTGCTAGACTAGCTGGGCCAATATTTAAAAAACTGCCAACCTTGTGGGGTTTTTTGTGCAACAGTATGAAAAGTATACAGATATTTGAACGGCGGTTCGGCTCTATATTTTTTTTTCCAGCTACAACTTTCACCATATGGGAAAAATATTTTTATAAGTTTGCAGACTGGGCGTTTTCAGACACAGGTATACCTAATGTGTATGTTTCACTTTATTTTTTTTTACTTTTATATGTTTTCTATGGAAAGGGGGGTGAATTGAATTTTTTATTCCGATAAGAGAGTAAGGTTACATTCACTTGACATACGGCCATTCTAACGGACTGTCAAAGAATAGGTCATGTATCTCCCATGACAATCAAAGAAAATTCTGTAACTTCACAAGTAGCCGGCTTCACTGCATATATGGTGGAGCAAAGAGAGAATCAAGATTGATAATGGAGAGGCAGACCGCTAAAATAGCAGTAACATGCGGAATCTAACCGACCCCATTGACTATAATGAGGTTTGCCTTTTGTGCCAAATGCTTGTGTTCCATAGCACAACAGGAAATGATCGCTGGTGTGGTGGAACAATAAAAGAAGAAGGCAACATTTTTGATGGTGTTGTCAGCTTTTGAATAAAGATGATACTCCAAATTCTGTTGTACTAGTTAAAAAAAAAAAAAAGATGTAAGGGAATTGCCAGTTGAGCAATTCCCTAGTGCTGCTGCAGAACCCTGAGGGGAGGGACACAACAAGACAGTGAGCTCTAAAGCTGAACCCCCCCGCTGTCCCTGGCTAACTTGCCCGATCTGTCCTAGGCGACAACCAGCAACTGGTCGATCAGTCCCTTTCTAATATAAGTGACACACAGAACAGGACAAGACAAAAAACACAGAACCAGAGTCAGCAAACCAAGGGGTCGGTAACAGTCGAGCAATGCAGTACAAAATCACAATCCAAGAGAATAGTCAAAAACAGAGCCAGAGGGCAGAAATAGGAATACAGGGAATAGCAGAAAAGAAGCTAGCAGGGACAAGTCACAAGACAGAATCAATAGCCAGCACCCATGTGAGGACTGACAACCTGTTTATAGAAAGTCAGGACCTTCCCCAGACTGGATTGGTAGACAGACTGTCAATCACACAGGCAAGGCTGAGATTAACTATTAGTGGAGCAGAGGAAAATAAAAGTGCTGAGACGGGTGTGGCAGAAAATCAATTACATAGTCTAGGACAGTGTTCAGACTGAGCAACAAGAATCTTAAACAAGGAATCAAACTGAGCACGCCTCCTGTGCTGCCGCGTGCGGGCGGAGGGTGGTGCAGAGACCTGAACAGGCAGAGACGTTGCAAAAGATTTCTTTATTTTTTAACTTATTAATAACTTGTCTCAGGATAAAACCCTTCATATCAGAGAGACAATTTTTATCTCAACAGTATTTGGAGTGCCATCTTTTATTTAGCAGGGGACTGAGCTATCAGTCTTTTTCTTCTTTTATTAATACTACTATCCATGCTTGCTGCATAAAAGCTATTAAGGACCCAACAGACTGCCAGCTTGTGTCCTCACATAATATTGAGTTAAAGGGATTCTATCATTGGGGAAACATGTTTTTAACTGAAACCACTTCCTAATAGCCTTTATAAAGGCTAATCTTCTCCTACCTTTGTTGTTTTGCTCCTCGCCGCAGTTTAGAAGAAATGTTGATTTTATCTTTATGCAAAAGCGTCTTCAGAATGCACAGGGGGCGTTCCCCAGTGCTAAAACTGCACAGGGGGCGTCCCCTGTGCTCTCCTCAGACGCATTTTTGAACTTACCGCGCCGCCTCTCTTCTTCTTTAGCAGGCACCTCTTCTTGACATCATCCTTGTATGAGTCTTCATTCGGCCATTTTCCTGTGGCCTATTACATACAGCGCATGCAGTATGCTCATGTAATAGGCCACAGGAAAATGGCCAAATGGACATGCGCAGTCAGCGCATGTCTCCTGAACGAAGGGTGACGTCAAGAAGAGGCAACTGTTAAAGAAGAAGAGAGGCGGCGCGGTAAGTTCAAAAATGCGTCTGAGGAGAGCACAGGGGACGCTCTCTGTGCAGTTTCAGCACTGGGGGAATGCCGCTTGTGCATTCTGAAGTTGCATTTGCATAAAGATAAAAATCAACATTTCTTCTAAACGGCAGCGAGAAGCGAAACAACAAAGGTAGGAGAAGAATAGACTTTATAAAGGCTATTACAACGTGGCTTCAGTTAAAAACATATTTCCCCAATGATAGAATCCCTTTAAACAGAAATATAACATGTAAAATATCATATACTAGTAGAATACCCGCGGCTTCGCTCGCAGAAAATATGTTAAATTGTTGGTTATGCTAGCTAAAGTAAAATTTTCAGTCTCACACTGAAATTGACATTTTCAGAGTGCTACAGTAAATCTTTTTTTTCCTCTTGAAATTTTTCTTATTATTTTCACATTTTACTTATTTGTCGTAACATTGATGTGAACAACAACTTTTTTTTTTTTATTTCAACATTTTTATTGATTTTATATATTCAATACATATTATGTAGTATAAACTATTACAACTATTTTTTGAACTATTTTTTTAACAAAAATTAAGATTTATGCATTGTACACAAACATATAAAACATTTACACCCAATTAACAACATAGTGCAACCCTTCCCTCCTCCCTCCAGTGTAATCTATAAGTAGTTCACGGACAAAAGAGTAAAATTGGTTTACAGTTAAACAACTATCTATTGTAGTGCTTTTTGGTAAACAATGTTTCTGGTTTTACATTCAGGTGCATATATAAAAAGATTTTTGGGGTTACCCACTCTAGAGCAAGCACCGTACAACTGTCCATGTGAAAAACACAGGCTCTCCAAATTAAGTGATTGACCTTGTGCTTTGTTTATAGTCATAGCAAATGCAAGTCAGATTGGGAACTGCAGACGCTTAAAATTGAAGGGCATGTCGCTTGGTAGCAAAGGAATACGCGGAATGAAAACATTTGCTCCCTTAGAGTTTCCCATAAGAATAGTGGCTTCAATAACATTGGGCATGAGACTTTTAATGCACAATCTTGTGCTGTTACACATTTTTGGTGGGTCAAGGTTCCGAAGCAAAATTATTGTGGCTCCTATTTTTAAAGTGAGCTTATGCGGAGGCATTCCAGGAGGCTCCAAAGAATTCAGGAACTCCAATGGATACATTACGGCTTGTTCACTCTCCTTGACTGAATCAATGGACATGTATGTGGTCGCCTGACCAGGCAGCCTTCCCTGAATTAGTAGATTTATGGAGCTGACACTATCATTTTTAGGCGCTAGGATTGCACGTTCACAAAGCCACTGATGGTTGTTAAAATTGTTCCAAATATCAGGGAAAACTTGGTCAATAAGTTCCATTACCGAGGATGTAATTTCACAAAAATGTTCCGGAAAGGAAATGAGACCAGTAGTGGAATCAGTAGGGAACCTGTCATTTCCAAGGCATAGTAGGTAGTGTGTAAATTTGTCCGCAGTTGTATTTCCCATCAAATGAACCCGCATATTAGTACCGTAGTAAGAGTGTGCTTCTGAACATGTATCCACAGATAAGATTTTAGACAGGCATTCAGCTCATCCGCTGGTGTTGCTCCCTTAAGAACAGGTAACGTCTGGCAGAAGTCACCTGCAAAAATTACAACGATTCCCCCCATTAAACAATTGGTTCCCCACAGATCTTTCAAGGTGTGATCAAGGGCCTCGACCGCTTTCTTGTGCGCCATGGTACATTCATCCCAAACAATTACTTTGCAAGTTTGTAATACCTTAGCTTTCCCAGAGCCCTTAGTGATATTACAGACAGGAGTTTCTGACAGTGCTATATTAAGTGGCAATCCTAGTGCTGGATGAGCCGTGTGCCCTCCATCTAAAAGAGTGGCCGCAATCCCAGATGATGCAACAGCCAAGGCAATGTCATTGTTTGAGCGAATTTCTGCAAGCAGCAAATTAATTAAAAATGTTTTAACAGTACCTCCTGATGCATCTAGGAAAAATAGTCCCCCATTTCCACTGGAAATCTGACCCATAATTGCCATATAGGCCGATCTTTGGTCATCAACCAAAAGAGGCTTATTTAATATGACAAATTCTTTACATTTTTCCAAATTATAACTTTTTTCTTGCAGAATATCTCTGTTCATAATATCAAAGTCTGGTCGATTTGGTGCTGGTAAACCTAATTCTATTAGAGTTTTACTATTGATAGATATGCACATTTCTTCTAACATCAAGAGGGCTTTGTTGAATATGTCATCAGTGAAATTTAAGTCTAAGTCTGGATTAACTCTCCTTTGCACTCTAAGAATATCTTCACTAAGATATTCTTTGTATTTGTACCAAAACGCGCAGGGATTGGAAGGTGCTCAGGTTGTAATTATTTTAGCGAACAGGTCTCTTAGTTGAGGTGGGAAGTGAGTGACATATGCTTCCTTAAATGTCATGTCCCAGTGTTGATCGTCTTTGATCAGACCACGCTTTTGGCATGCTTCCCTGTAAGTTTGACACAGCTCTCCATCAACTATTTTCAAATCTGTGAAAGAAGTTGGCTTATGGACAGTGTGAAGCAGTAATCGGAGGTAGTAACACTCTGCGTTGTTTGGATGCACTGTATACATACGTCCAAGAGCATCACTGGAACATCCGTCCCAACCTGGGACCCTTGCACCTTGTTTCCTCTTGCAAAATACTTTTCCAATTTATCCCATGTATAATATTTTGGAACATCTGAATATAATAAAGTCCTTGCAAATGGATCTGCTTGACATAGCAGAAAGAAAGCTGTCAATGTTATATTGGGTGGTCGAGCAGCTCTTTCCTCTGCATTCTTGGGAGTAAAATAAACTTGCTGTCCATTTTCAAGATGGACACTGAGATGAAATACAGTCGGATGTCTTTCATGGATGGGAAAATTTAGTAATCGCCACACGGCTTCATTACTACTTATATACCTTTGTGAAGAATATCGCCTCGCCCAGCCGCCTGGCACGCCTGCGATCAAACTTCTTTCTTAACCTCCCACTCACACACCGTGAGTAGACCGGGTCATAGGATAAAAACGAAACGAGCGATATAAATTTTATATGTTTAATAACCCAAGTGGGTCGGTATGGATTAATAGCATATACAGAAATATACAATATTAATATGATCAAGCATAAACATACAAGCAAAGGTGTGATGATACAATACAAAACAAAATAAAAGGGAAATAAAAGTTTAGAAAAGATACCTGAGCACACAGCCCTGTCCTAGCTGTCTCTCTTCCATGCTCAACACAATAGACTCTGAGAAAACTCCCTACCTCCGTGTGAGACCCTCTCCAACCACACCCTTCAACTCCCCCAGCCAGGGATGAAAACCAGTGAGACATAGTGTCCAGAGGTGTAACCTCCTTTGCATCACATTCCAACCAGTGGGGGAAGGAGTGACATGATCAAGTAAAAACACACTTCCAAGAAAGATACATAAATTGAGGGTCTCATCATCACAACCTTCCCATCTGATACAGCATAATCTCATCAGATGTACATTTTGGATTCTCTAGCTGGAAAACTGCCATATCACTGCCCTTGTTAACATATTTGCAAATGTATTTAATTGACTTAACAGAGTTACAATATTCTACGTTAATGTGCGCATCAAACATTTTTGAAAGCAGTGGAGAGTAAGGTACAACCCATCGATTATCTATTTCAAGATCTGTGTTTGTTTAACCCGTTTTAATTTGATTGTTGCAGTTTATCCTCCCTGTTCAGGTTTCCGTCTTCTGTAAAGAGGATAACCATCATCTCCTGTTTGTGTTTCTACAATGAAGTTGCGAGGATACTTTTTAGTACATTTTCCTTCCTTCATACATGGCGATCTTGGGTTAAGTGGCCCACATGGCCCATGGATCATATTTTTAGAAATAGTTTCAAAAAGTACCGGATCCTCTTCTGGATTTGGAAGCTCAGCAGAAATAACACTGTCAATTTGATCAGGTCATATCTTATCCTTTAGCCATATCAGTAAATGAGCATGTGGAAGACCTCTTTTTTGACACTCAATTGAATACATCCAACACTGACTTTCACCAAAAATGTAACACTTTGTAATTACGTCCATGAGCTTGATCAGTTTTTGTTTAAAAACCCTTGCTATTAAATCATGTCAATCAGAGGGGCCCTGACCATTCAGAAGCTCTTCCTTTATCTCTGGCCAAGTTGGATTACATGTAACTGTAATAAACAAATCAGGACGACCATATATCCGAACATATGTCATGGCGTCCTGAGCATACTCATACATATGTCTGGGACTTCCAGAAAATGTAGCTGGTAAAATAAACATACGCCCAATGTCAGCCACGTTGCCATCATTAGCAACAGCATCCCTTAAATGAATGTATTCATCCACTCTAAGTTTTTGTTGGTTTAATCGTATGTACAAAAGACGGTCACTTTCCACTTTTCACTTTTTGGCATACATATCAACTATAAATTGATGAAAAAGTTGCCTACATTGTAAAATGTGGTTAGAAGACCCATGTCTGATCATTATTTGGTAGGCATAAACGTCCATAGCTGATTTTTTTAATTGGTTGGCCTAGCAGTCTTGGGATCAGTATGTGTTAGATTAAAGTGATAGCCATCTTGGCCATTCCAAAATATTATCGGATATTGCAGAGCATCATATGATCTATGTGTTTCTGCAATACATTGAAGATTGTCACTTTGTCACTGAATAATTATATCTCTCGGCTTTGAAAGTCCTGTCTAACCAGTACAATAGCTACTTCGTTAACAGTGGGAGAATTAAATCGCCTTTCATGCTCACCAAACGGTGTCTTGTCTGTTCTTATTACAACTTGATATTCATCACGTGGCATTCTTTCAAGGCTGTTTTGAAAAGGTTTACTAACTGATTGTGCTGATAAAATAATCTTTGCAAATTCAACACAATCTCTTTTTTTGTCTCAAGTATAGCTTCACAACGTCAATCAGCTTGCATTTGTTCGTCTCCCAAAAAATAAATTTGTAAAAACTTTGGATCTTCATTTGCTACAGGAAGCATTGAACCAATTTTGTGATATATTTGGCCCTGGGCTTTAAAAGTTGGCATAAATCCTACTTCCTGGAGTTCAGCTGTCGTACCAAAGGATGTCATCTGGAAAGATGAATTGTATCTCCTAATATTTTGCAGAAAATGCTTTGACTCGGGGGTTGTTCCTGACATGTATGAAAGAAGTGATTCAGGGGGTAGATCTAAAGGCGGCAAACTGACTTGAGCAGCACATACCAGGCAATTCCAAGTTAAACTTCTTTGCTTGACAATGTTTGAATATTATGTCCATTTTGCCAATTATGACTTTCTGATGTGACCTATAGTCTTGAATTGGGTTGTAGTGAAATGCTTCCAAACACAAATCAGCCTGCCTACATCTTTGCACAAGTTGCATATGCGTATGCGGTCATTTTCAGAACGTTCATCCTTTTGTTCAGATGTTTCCATATTCCTTGCTTCAGCCTGCCTTATCCCATTCCTGTGAAGATGCCTTACATTTAGCCTGTCTCATCCGTTTCTTTTCAAACCGAGAGTCACGTTGTTCATTTGTCTCAGCTCTTTGACCCAATTTTGCGTTCTTAGCTTTTGGATGAACTTGCCCAATAGATGGTCGTTTTTTGGGTGGCATTTTAAAAAACAGTCCTTAGTATTATGACCCTTCAGTCTTCACCTGACACTGATAAGAGATGTAATAGGATGAATAGTAATACAGAGCAGCCCTCACACAGTATTACTATGACCTGAAGGAGCTCACATCTCAGTAATGAAAACCGCCTCACAGTTAGATTTTTGTAGTTGCCCACAGCAACCAATCAGAGCTCAGCTTTCACTTTACCTCAGCAGCTTCAGTGATGAAAGCTCCCTGTATAGTAAGCAATAATGACACGCTTACTATGAGTGGAAGAGTGAAGAAATCAGGCGATTTCTGTATATGCTATTAATCCATACCGACCCACTTGGGTTATTAAACATATAAAATTTATATCGCTCGTTTCGTTTTTATCCTATGACCCGGTCTACTCACGGTGTGTGAGTGGGAGGTTAAGAAAGAAGTTTGATCGCAGGCGTGCCAGGCGGCTGGGCGAGGCGATATTCTTCACAGTGGTGGCAGCGTTGTGGGATCTTAGGATAACAGTGTGTGGGTGTGGTATCACGCAGACACTGAGGATTGAGGCAATCCTATGGCACGAGCGCGGTATGAGATCAAGCTTAAAATAGAGTGAAAGTTTGGTACAGTACTGTTCCCTCCCTTCTTCTTCTTTTTTCTGTCCTATCTTTTATTTGGCAACGACTTCCAGTAGATGTCCCGGTCTCTGAGAAGTGGAGCCAGGGGACGTCAGCAACTGACTGATACAAACGCTGAGCAGATGGCTGATATGGAAAGTGCTGCAGCTGGGCAGGACGAGGAGCAGAGTCCTGAGGGGCTGGCACAAGAAAACATCATCATGCCAGACGGTTCAGCAGGTGCCCTGACCCCAGAGGTAACTGTGCCTGGAGGGACCAGTAGCCCCAGTTCTGTTGGGGTAATGGACTTATACTTGCAAATAGCCTTACAGCAGATAGACGCCAGTGACTATAGCACCCGTCTGAAGGTGTATAGTAAGCAATAATGACACGCTTACTATGAGTGGAAGAGTGAAGAAATCAGGCGATACCTTTTAGAGTCTAACTGAGTATATTTATAAGTAAGCTTTCAGGAGTACTAGCTAGCTCCCTTCATCAGACATGGTGTGATACAAGAACTGAAAATTCACAGATTTTTATACACATGGTTTTCAAAGCATTTTAGAGTCCTTAAAAAAATACAATCTAAGTAGAGAAGTTATTTACAACAGGTCAAAAAAACAGTCTGGAAACTTGTGGTGCGTGACGGAGGGATCAGTAATTCTTGCTGTTATCTGTTTGCTATCAGGAGGTGATTTGTGTCCCTCACAGTTCATACATAGTGTGATTTGAAGCTGGCATGAATATTGAGTTCAGTTCATGGTTCATACATAGTGTGACATGAAGCTGGCATAAATATGAAGTCCAAATTGCAGAGTTTGAAATTTTTGCATAAATTTATACTCCCATTCTTTTCTTTTCTCCTGCGTCTTAAAATGTCCCATTAAAACCACAACCCGCAAATCTTCAATAGAGTGGTTTTCTCCGGAGAAATGTGCGGCCACTGGGAGATCTGTTCTGCTGTTATTAATATTGGATCTGTGTGAGTTCATTCATTGACTGAGTCTCTGCCCTGTTTCCCCCACATAGAGGCCTGTGGTGGGACATTGCACACACATTATGAGGTACACCACATTGGAAGACCTGCAGGAAAATGTCCCCCTAATTCTGTGCACCTGTTGTGACTGTGGGATAGGTACACTGTCAGTGGTGTGGATGTGCTTGCAGGTCATGCACCTTTTATGTAGGCAAGGTGAGGTGCTATTTTCAGTTGGGGCCTTCAGGGCACTCCGGACGATAATACGCCTCAGGTTTGGTGGTTGTCGAAAGGAAAGGAGAGGGGGGACTGGAAATATGTCCTTGAGTCTGTTGTCCCTATGTAGCACAGGTTGGAGCTCCTTGGCAATCCTTCGTAGGATCTCCAGCTGTGGGTTGTAGGTGACAACTAGGGGCACTCGGGCATCTTTCTGGGTCTCTCTATATGTGAGCAGACTGTCTCTGTTAATGGCTGCCGCTTTGTTCAATTGGTTGTCTGTTACTTTTGGTTTGTATCCCAATCTGAGAAATTTCATCCTCAGATCCAGGAGGTGCTTGTCCAGGTCTGTTTTGTCGGAGCAAATACAATTGTATCGTATAGCCTGGCTGTAGATTATAGATTGTCTTGTGTGCTTGGGGTGGAAGCTGTCATTTCTCAGGTAGGCCGTTCTGTCTGTGGGTTTGTGGTATATTGATGTGAGTAGCCGGTGGTCTTTAATGTATATTGTGGTATCCAGAAAGTGAATTTCACTCCCTGAATAGCTAAGTTTAAGGTTGATGGTCGGGTGAAAGTCATTGAAGTCATTATGGAATTGAAGTAGGGCCTCCTCACCTGCAGTCCAGATGACAAGGATATCATCGATATAACGAAGGTAAATCATAGGTTTGGTGGCGCATGTTGATAAATATGTTCCTTCCATTTCTGCCATAAAGAGATTTGCATATTGGGGTGCACATCTGGTCACCATTGAAGTTCCCATTCGCTGTAGATATAGATCCTCTCCAAAGGTAAAATGGTTGTGGCTAAGGATGAATTGTATGAGCTGCGTTACTGGTTCTGTTGGGAGGTTTTGTTTTGCCAGGTGTACCCAACATGCTGCAACTCCATCCTTGTGAGGAATGTTGGTATACAGGGATTCCACATCCATGGTGGCCAAAATGGTACCCTCAGGTAGAGGGCCCAGGGTATTCAGTTTGTTAAGAAGGTCAGTGGTGTCCTGGATATAGCTTGGAGTATCCCTGACAAGGGGTTTTAGGAGATTTTCCACCCAACCTGAGATGTTTTCTGTCAGTGTCCCAATGCCAGAAATGATAGGCCTCCCAGGGTTGCCATCTTTGTGTATCTTTGGGAGCATATAGAAGCAGCCCGGCCTGGGATCTTGTGGGATAAGTCCTTTTACCTGATTCTGGATCTGGACTGGAAACTTCTTGATCATATTCTTTAGTTCTTTCATATAGGCCTCTGTGGGATCACTTCCAAGTTTGGAGTAATGGATGGGATTTGACAGTTGCCTGTTTGCTTCCTGGATATAGTCTGAGGTGTTCATTATGACTATTGCGCCCCCTTTGTCAGCTGGTTTTATTATTATATCCTGATTTTCTTTCAGTGAAGTAATAGCCTTCTGTTCTTGCAGGGTTAGGTTATGCGCCTCCTGATAGCAAACAGATAACAGCAAGAATTACTGATCCCTCCGTCACGCACCACAAGTTTCCAGACTGTTTTTTTGACCTGTTGTAAATAACTTCTCTACTTAGATTGCATTTTTTTAAGGACTCTAAAATGCTTTGAAAACCATGTGTATAAAAATCTGTGAATTTTCAGTTCTTGTATCACACCATGTCTGATGAAGGGAGCTAGCTAGTACTCCTGAAAGCTTACTTATAAATATACTCAGTTAGCCTCTAAAAGGTATCGCCTGATTTCTTCACTCTTCCACTACTTTCAATGGCTAACACGGTACAACATTATACACTTACTATGAGGCAGTTTTCACCTCACCAATATTGCTGCTCATTAAGGCTGCTTGTACACTACAGTATTTTTCACGGGTCTCCGGGCCGTGGATTCTACAGCTCCATAAACATTCTATGGAGCCTGCAAAATTCACAGCTTTGTGCACAAAGAAGTTTGTTGAACAGCCAAATCCATGGCCCGGAGGCGCGTGAAAAATACTGTAGTGTGCAAGCAGCCCGTAAGGATACCGGACGTGTCTTGTCAGTGCGTGCGTGTATGTGTGTGTGTGTGCACGTGTGTGATCCATGTGTATGTATGCGTGTGTGCATGCACGTGTGTGGTCCGTGTATATGTATGCGTGTGTGTGCGCATGTGATCCATGTGTTTGTGCGTGCGCAGTGCAAGTGTCCATGCGTGCGGTAGGTGTGTGTGAGTATGCATGTGCTCTGTCCGTCCGTGTGCGTAGGGTGAATCCTTCTCAGTGTGTTTGCATGCGTGTCTGGTCCTTGCGTTCATGTGTGTGTGTGTGTGTGTGTGTGTGTGGTGTGCATGTGGTATTTATGGAGTGGTGTTGTGGTATTTGAGGGGTGGTGTTTGTGTTGTGTGTGTCTAGCATGGTCTGGTGTTTGTGTGGTGTGTTGTGGCATTTGTGTGGTGTTGTGCTTGTGGGTTGGTGTATGTGTGCTGTCTGTGTGATGTTTGTATGGTGTTTGTTAAATGCTTATGTATTGTGTGTGGTGGCGCGGCTCCTTTAGCGGCGACTCTTTGGCGCTGCCGCTATAATCCGTCCCTGTTAGTCACAACTGTTGTTTTCCCCTCAGCACTGTCACTTTCACCTTCATATTTCCCCATTATATGTATAGGGCCTAACTTCGGGGGCCAATCTGATGACTGGGGGACGCTAGCAAGATTTAATGTGCGCAGTATTCTGCTCCTGTGGGTGGAGAGGGGACGTGCCAAATTTCACCCAAATCGGGCGAGAACTGTGGATTTGTATAGAGCGGGCTACTACAGATTTTGAGTTTTATATATATAGATATATATGCTGGAATTTCCCATATGTCACTGTCTGGTAAAAATCTACATACAGTGCCTTGCGAATGTATTCGGCCCCCTTGAACTTTTCAACCTTTTGCCACATTTCAGGCTTCAAACATAAAGATATAAAATTTTAATTTTTTGGTGAAGAATCAACAACAAGTGGGACACAATTGTGAAGTGGAACGCAATTTATTGGTTATTTTAAACTTTTGTAAAAAATAAAAAACTGAAAAGTGGGGTGTGCAATATTATTCGGCCCCTTTACTTTCAGTGCAGCAAACTCACTGCAGAAGTTCAGTGAGGATCTCTGAATGATCCAATGTTGTCCTAAATGACTGATGATGATAAATATAATCCACCTGTGTGCAATCAAGTCTCCGTATAAATGCATCTACTCTGTGATAGTCTCAGGGTTCTGTTTAAAGCGCAGAGAGCATCATGAAGACCAAGGAACACACCAGGCATGTCCGTGATACTGTTGTGGAGAAGTTTAAAGCCGGATTTGGATACAAAAAGATTTCCCAAACTTTAAACATCCCAAGGAGCACTGTGCAAGCGATCATATTGAAATGGAAGGAGTATCAGACCACTGCAAATCTACCAAGACCCGGCCTTCCCTCTAAACTTTCATCTCAAACAAGGAGAAGACTGATTAGAGATGCAGCCAAGAGGCCCATGATCACTCTGGATGAACTGCAGAGATCTACAGCTGAGGTGGGAGAGTCTGTCCATAGGACAACAATCAGTCATACACTGCACAAATCTGGCCTTTATGGAAGAGTGGCAAGAAGAAAGCCATTTCTCAAAGATATCCATAAAAAGTCTAGTTTAAAGTTTGCCACAAGCCACCTGGGAGACACACCAAACATGTGGAAGAAGGTGCTCTGGTCAGATGAAATCAAAATCGAACTTTTTGGCCACAATGCAAAACGATATGTTTGGCGTCAAAGCAACACAGCTCATCACCCTGAGCGCACCATCCCCACTGTCAAACATGGTGGTGGTAGCATCATGGTTTGGGCCTGCTTTTCTTCAGCAGCGACAGGGAAGATGGTTAAAATTGATGGGAAGATGGATGGAGCCAAATACAGGACCATTCTGGAAGAAAACCTGTTGGAGTCTGCAAAAGACCTGAGACTGGGACGGAGATTTATCTTCCAACAAGACAATGATCCCAAACCTAAAGCAAAATCTACAATGGAATGGTTCACAAATAAACGTATCCAGGTGTTAGAATGGCCAAGTCAAAGTCCAGACCAAAATCCAATCGAGAATCTCAGGAAAGAGCTGAAAACTGCTGTTCACAAACGCTCTCCATCCAACCTCACTGAGCTCGAGCTGTTTTCCAAGGAAGAATGGGCAAGAATTTCAGTCTCTCGATGTGCAAAACTGATAGAGACATACCCCAAGTGACTTGCAGCTGTAATCGCAGCAAAAGGTGGCGCTACAAAGTATTAACTTAAGGGGGCCGAATAATTTGGCACGCCCCACTTTTCAGTTTTTTATTTTTTACAAAAGTTTAAAATATCCAATAAATTTCGTTCCACTTCACAATTGTGTCCCACTTGTTTTTGATTCTTCACCAAAAAAATTAAAATTTTATATCCTTATGTTTGAAGCCTGAAATGTGGCAAAAGGTTGAAAAGTTCAAGGGGGCCGAATACTTTCGCAAGGCACTGTAATTAAAAAATTTGCAAGTAGAAAAAAAAAAGACCCACTTAAAATAAAAAAAATAATATCACCGATAGGGACAGGATACAATTGCAGTGATTAGCTGATATTTCTGGCTGAAGGGATGCACTTTACCATTAGAAGGTTTCATATTGCATCACTGATGCTGATGTTTTTTGCAGAAAAGCAGAATCAATTCAGAATAGTCTTATGGCACTAGTATTGTTGGCGGGAATACAACTGCTCTGTGAAAACAAATCATAAAACTGTATGGAAATATATCATAACTTTAACAACCAGTAATTTTTATGATGTTCATTCAACAAAAAAGACAAGATCACATAGAAAGAAAACAAGAATTTCTTTGTTTAGTTATAACTTTTATGGCAAACTATTATGTTAATTGTAAGACAAGGCAACTAAATGATTGTGATGATATACATTATATAATATTATTAAATAATACTATTTATATTACAATGGGCCATATAGAACACTGTAGTAAATCATAGACTGTAGAGAATGAGCAACATGTAGAAAACTAGAATACATCTAATTTGCAGATTAAAAAGTTAAAGAGGTTGTCTGGGGAGTTAAGATTAGTTTACATGATACAGTTTCAGGCCTGGTACCAACCCCTGGGTCATGTGATCAAAACTAGCACTGAGTCATCCTGCCCCCTCCTCTCCTTCTCTGATCTTACAGGTAATTTACCTGTGCTTTGATGGCTGACTTTATTATAGTATATATATTATAATACAGGTCCCCCCGTGCTGTTTGTGTGAAGGTAACGCTGCAGCCAATCATAGACCTCAGCGATGACCTCTTCACAAACGTCATATCATATCATATCACCCTCACACTAACAGCACAGAACCTGTATGCAAAACAAATGGAGCTGCTGGTTGTGGAAACAGAGGCCTGCAGAGAGGTGAGTAACCATTTTTATGTTTATATGCCCTGTAGCAGCAGTATTAACCCTTCCCGACATCTGCCGTAATAGTACGGTGGATATTGGTTATTTAAATATGGTGTCCTCTTGGGTATAATACAGCAGAGATCTGGTGCTAATACCAGCACTCAGTGCCCATTTTCCCAGCGGTGCATGGGCGCCACTATTTTGGGGAGGATCACTGGCAATCTGCTGCCATGACATCCATTAGCCTATAGTAAAAAAAAAAATAAAAAATAAATACAAAGAAATAAAAATTTGAATTTCCCTAGAAAAGTAAAGTGAAACACGTACACATATCCCTGTGTTTGAAAACACACGGTCTACAAACTTATAAAAATATTTTTCCCATTTGGTGAACGCTGTAGCAAGAAAAAAAAAAAAAAAGAGCCGAACCAGTTTTTTTTGCTGCTTTGCTTCTCTTAAAAATTTGAATAAAATGCAATCAAAGCAATAGACATTCCCCATAATGGTATAACTAAAAAGTACAACTGGTCCCACAAAAAAAAATGCCTTATGCATCCCTGTACACATAAATTAAAAAAGTGTTCGAATATGGTAATTTTTTTTTTTAGGGGGTTAAAACATAAATAAAACTATATAAATTTGGTATCCCCGGAATTGTACCAACCCATAGATTACAGGTGACATGTCATTTTGGCTGCACAGTGGATGCTGTAAAAACAAAGCCCAAAAGTTGCACAAACGCAATTTGTCTCCAATTCCGATTCCATTCTGATTTTTTTTTCCAATTTCCCAGTACATCATATGGAATATTAAATTGTACCACTACAAAGTACCCACAAACATTAAGACCTCATATGGCTCTGTGAAGGGAAAAATAAAAAGGTTATGGGGTTTGGAAGGCAGAGAGTCCAAAACAAAAATCAAAACTTGCCAGCACGGGAAGGGGTTAAAAAATATAAATAGGAACAGAACAACCTCTTTAAGGCTGATGCCCCACATGGCGGAAACACCGTGGTTTGGCCATGGCAGAATCACCGCAATAAAAACCACAAAGTCTTACAGTCACTGCAAAGCCCATCCATACATTGCAGAAAAGTACACGCAGCGGAAAGGCTGCGATATCCAAAACCGTCACCATTTTGGAAATTGCAGCATGTCAATTATACTTACAAAAATGCTGACGGTTTCCCTAAAGGTATAATGGAAGCAGAAAGTCCGCAGTGACTACCATGAAGCTGAAAGAATTCCAAAGTGTGCAAAGCTGTCATCAAAACAAAACCGGGATGCTTTGAAGAATCTAAAATATTAAACCTATTTTGGTTTAACACTTTTTGTTTACTACTTCATTCCATATACGTTCCTTCATAGTTTTAATGTCTTCAATATGATTGTACAATGTAGAAGATAATATTAAATATAAAAAATAAAAATATTAAATAAAAATATGGAATGAAAATGTATGTACAAAACTTTGGTGCTGTACGTCTAGAGAAAAGAATATTTCACCATCATTATAGACTGGGATTATTTACTGCAAAAGCAATGAGACTATGGAACTGGCTGTCACAAGATCTTGTGTAGGCTGACTCACTGAATACACACGTGGACAAAATTGTTGGTACCCCTCGTTTAATGAAAGAAAAACCCACAATGGTCACAGAAATAACTTGAATCTGAAAAAAGTAATTTGCCAAACTACATGTTAACAAGCCACAAAGCTTCTGGGAGAATGTCCTATGGACAGATGAGACAAAAATCAAAATTTTTGGCAAGGCACATCAGCTCTATGTTCACAGATGGAAAAATGAAACATATCTTGAAAAGAACACTGTCCCTACTGTGAAACATGGAGGAGGCTCTGTTATGTTCTGGGGCTGCTTTGCTGCATGTGGCACAGGGTGTCTTGAATCTGTGCAGAGGGTACAATGAAATCTCAGACTATCAAGGGATTCTAGAGAGAAATGTGCTGCCCAGTGTCAGAAAGCTTGGTCTCAGTCGCAGGTCATGGGTCTTGCAACAGGATAATGACCCAAAACACACAGCTAAAAACACCCAAGAATGGCTAAGAGGAAAACATTGGACTATTCTGAAGTGGTCTTCTATGAACCCTGACCTAAATCCTATTGCGCATCTTTGGAAGGAGCTGAATCATGCCGTCTGGAAAAGGCACCCTTCAAACCCGAGACAACTGGAGCAGTTTGCTCATGAGGAGTGGGCCAAAATACCTATTGAGAGGTGCAGAAGTCTCATTGACAGTTACAGGAATCGTTTGATTGCCTCAAAAGGTTGTGCAACAAAATATTAAGTTAAGGGTACCATTATTTCTGTCCAGGCCTGTTTCATGAGTTTTCTTTTTTAAAAAATTCTGTTGAAGCATGGTTGAAAAGCAATATCTGACTTTCATTTGTTCATTTACATAGAATTTTTATATATTATTACTTTTGTCAGATTCAAGTTATTTCTGTGACCATTGTGGGTTTTTCTTTCATTAAACAAGGGGTACCAACAATTTTGTCCATGTGTGTATGTTCAAGGAGGTATGGATGCCTTTCTTGAAAAAAATAATATTACAAGTTAGGGGCTTTAGATTTCTGAAGATGGGACATTGATTCAGGGGATTAATTCTGATAGCTATGAAAGAGTAATTGGCATCTACCTAATGGGTGGTTTTACTTCCCTTCACATCAACACTGTTGGTGTAACATCTCTGCCTGTTCGGGTCTCTGCGCCACCCTCCGCTCGCACGCTGCGGCGAAGGAGGCGTGTTCAGTTTGATTCCTTGCGTAGGTTTCTTGTTGCTCAGTCTGAACATGGTCCTAGTTCCCTTGCTGTGTAATGGATTTCCAGCCACACCCATGTTCTGAGCATTGTTTCTCTTTGGACTGCATAGTGTTAATCTTTTCCTTGCCTGTGTGATTGACAGCCTGTGTACCTATCAGGTCTGGGGCTGGGCCCAGACTTTCTATATACGGGATGTCACTTTCTCAGCAAGTTTCCGGTTATTGCACTGTCTTTGCCTGCTCTCTTTGTTATATCTCTTGCTGCTTTGTTACCTTATTCTCTGACCTTTGGCTTGCCTTGTGACTATTCTCTTGGATTTTGATTTTGTACTGCATTGCTCGTTTGTTACCGACCCCTTGGCTAGCTGACCTCTCTTTGTTGTTGTGCGTCCTGTCTGCGTTCTGTGTGGTCACTTACTCAGTATAGGGCCCGTCTTCAGGTTGTCCTTTTACCGTTTAGGGTAACTGAGGCAATAGGAAGGGACAGTGGCTGGGGTGAGATTAGGGCTCACTTGTCTCTGTCCTTCCTCCCAGACCGCTGCAGTAGTGTAGGGTATTGCTACATCTGGCAAGACCCTAACAGTTGGATTATAAATTGAATTTGATAGTCCTGTGTCTTCTATCAGCTATGCAACTACAGTATCTTGCAAAAGTATTCATATCCCTTGAACTTTTTCACATTTTGTCACCTTACAACCACAAATTTTAATGTATTTTATTGAGATTTTAAGTGATAGACCAACACAAAGTAGCACATACGTTTTTACAACCTAATCCTGCTTTAAACTTCTCTGCAACTCTATCTCTGACCTGTGTGGTGATTTCCTTGGTCTTCATGATGCTGTTTGTTCACTAGTGTTCTCTAACAAACCACTGAGGTGTATTTATACTGAGACTAAATTACACACAGCTGGACTCTAGGGGTATCATCTAGGGGTATGCACATCACACTTTTCAGATTTTTATTTGATTAAAATTTTGAAAACCAAATATCATTTTCATTCCACTTCACACTTTTCATATTTTTATTTGATTAAAATTTTGAAAACCAAGTATCATTTTCATTCCACTTCACAATTATGTGCTACTTTGTGTTGGTCTATCACTTAAAATCTCAATAAAATACGTTTAAGTTTGTGGTTGTAAGGTGACAAAATGTGAAAAAGTTCAAGAGGTATGACCACTGTATATAACCTATATTTTTGTAATAAAGAAATGGCATATACTGAAAAATATTTTTTATCTGTTTTGTACTTTTTTTTATCAGTTTTTTTTTTTATATATTAAATGATATAGGGTCAACCATGTTTTCTGAGCTTCTGCCCAGCAATTCAGAGAATTGTTTTACAACAGCCACATGGACATAAGGGACCTCAGTCAGAAAAATACCTATTACCTTGTATGAGAGCATGCTGACATTTGCAGAGTTCACTATAGACACCACAATCAACTGTCATCACAACACTTTGGAGATCGTAACAAAGGGAGGGGGCTCCATTTGTTGTTTCATCCCCAGTAGAGAGAATCACTTGATTCATAGCAAGACGATAATAAAATATGTTGATCAGGGCCCCTATGGCTGCAACATGTAATTGCCTTAACAGGGCCTTGTAGGT
This sequence comes from Leptodactylus fallax, assembly GCA_947044405.1. Classification (NCBI taxonomy): domain Eukaryota; kingdom Metazoa; phylum Chordata; class Amphibia; order Anura; family Leptodactylidae; genus Leptodactylus; species Leptodactylus fallax. The sequence continues at coordinate 968,063 of CAMRHE010000521.1, read as the reverse complement.
GTCCATGAGCTTTCCACAATGCATTAGTTGCTAAAAGGAATATTCAAAGTAAAGCCCCCCTAGTTGGACACACATATTTAGTATCCATGTAAATGTGACTACAAAATTTTATACTACACAATAAACGGTCTGCAAAAACAATGACAGAATTGTTTTAATTTTTTTCTACTAAAATTAATAAAAACTTAAAATTAAGATATATGTACAGTACCACAACATGATGCTATTAAATGATGCAACTCCCCAAAAAAACAAGCCCCCATGTGTATGAAAAACGCATCTTTATATGGTTAAAATCATATACACTCACTGACTAATAAATAACACCCCTCCATCCAAAAATGATGAATTGTTGTAAAACTCTGCATACAGTTATGTCTCAGGCAGATATGTGAATAATTACAGGTCTGGTCTGATTAGACCCTGGGAACTTGTGCATCATAGGACTGAGAGAAGGAGGATGATAGCTTTGATGAACTGCCCACTGTCTAGGTCATTCTGACCTACATACGTGGACAAAATTGTTGGTACCCCTCGTTTAATGAAAGAAAAACCCACAATGGTCACAGAAATAACTTGAGGCCCACCGACAGGACCCTTGCAGATCAGCTTTTAAAAAAAAAATTTTACACCTCCCTGGCCACCACAGTGGTTGCTCCAATTTATGGACAGCCTCTTTAAAGGGGTTGTTTGGGCCAAATTTTTTATGGCCACTTCACTGGTCCCCCATACTGTAAGGGAAACAGTGATGGGGCCATTATATTGTGTGGGGCAGTGATGCGGCCTAACATCCTGTGAGGGGGACATTAAACTGTGTGATGCATATTATAGGGGTTGTCCAGGGTTATTTTTTTTTTTATGGCCTATGCTCAGGATAGGCCATAAATACCTGATTGCTAGGGGTTTGACACACGGCCCCATCAGCTGCACGGAACCACTTCTGGAGCCCGTTCTGTACACAACACAGGGCTGGAAGCAGAAAGCTCCATCCGCTGTATAGTAGCCCGGCGCCTTCACTGCAGCTCAGCTCCCACTAACTTCAATAAGTGCTGAGATGCAGTGAACGTGCCCAGTCTATATACAGTGGACAGAGGTTTCTGCTTCCGGCCCTGTATTGTTGTACAGGATGGGCGCTGGAAGTGGCTCTGTACAGCTGATAGGTCCGGGGTCGGCCCACTACAGATCAGGTATTTATGGCCTATCCTGAGGATAAACCATAAAAATTATGCCTGGACAACCCCTTTAATATAACCACCTAATGACCCACACTTTATAGAGGCTGTCAGCATATATATATTTTTTTTGTAATTAGTCTGGAAGAGGTGAAAAAAAAAAAAAACATGCTCACCTGTCCCCGGTGCTCCAGTGTCCTTCCAGCATGGTCCGGTCCTGCAGCTCCGTTGTCTTCTTTTGACGGAAGTCCTCACTTGCTGTGACGTGCCAGGTCCCTTCCCTTAGGCCTCTGATTGGCCTCAGGTGTCACGTGCAGAAGAAAACAACAGAGCTGCTGGATCGAACTGCGCTGGAAGACCCTGGGGACAGAAGAGTAAGTTTTGGGGGGTTATCCTGGACAACCCATTTAATGTCCCCCAGGATATTGGCCTCCATCACTGCCCCCCCCCCACAATATAATGGACCCATCAATGGTCCCCATACAGTATAGGGGACTAGTGAAGGGGCCACTGTATGGGGGGGGAATAGTTAAGTGTCTAATGTATGGGGGGGGGAATAGCAGAAAGTATGAGCCATACAGTAGCCCCTTCACTAGTCTCCCTATAGCAGCATTACATCATTACTTACCTGTCTGCCCCTGTCACCTCCCGCTCCATCTTGCTCCAGGTGCACTGATGTGACGTCATGTGTGCCCAGAGCAGGAAGGAGCAGGAGGAGACAGGAGCAGACAGGTAAGGATTGGTGCTTAGCTTGTAGGCCATAGGCTCAATGGGGCCAGTGGCCTACAAGCCTGTGAGCAGTAGAGCAGGAAGCCTGTGACTTTCTGCTCTACTAGTAGCAGAACCGGGTCGGTGGCGCCACTTCTCCCCGCTTTTGCGATCTGGTTATTAAATGACGTAATGTGCGGCATATGTGGGGGCCCCCTGGCCAGTATCGGGGAGAGGTAAGTTAATAAGGGGCCATTACCGCACCTCCACTGCCTATTAAAAAAAAGCATTGAGGGTCCAGTAGTGCCCCACCGGGGGATTCACCGGTCCCCCGGTGGGCCAGTCCGACTCTGGCCCCATTGCGGTCTGCTCCAGCAGTGCCCAGGGGCTTGTTCCCACAGAAGTCTTCATCTCAGCGGCCTAAGGAAAGGACCCGGGAGATCACTCACATTTGTCACCTGTGACGTCTCGGGCCTTTCCTTAGCCCACTGATTGACCTCAGCACTCATGTGCAGCAAAGACTTCCACCGGAAAAAGCTCCCAGGCGCCGCTGGACTGGACAGCGGCACGGGACACTAGAATACCAGGGACAGGTGAGTAATTTTTTTTTTTTTTTCACCTTCCACCTCCTGGACAACTCTTTTAATGGTATATTCTATGAATATGGCAAAAAAGTCTGAGATGGAAATAACCATTTAAGGCTAAGACCCCATGTAGCGGGCCACAGCAAAAAAGTGTTGCGGAAAAAAAAACCTCTGTGGCAACACATCGCGTTTTTTCCCGAAGCACTTTCTGCTTCCATTATACTTATAGGAAAATCGCCTGCGTTTCCATAGGTATAATTGACATGCTGTGATTTCCAAAACTGCAATGGTTTACGCTGCGTGTATTTTTCTACAATGTGTGGGTGGGTTTTGCTAGAGTCACTTTGCAGTGACTGTAAAACGCTGCGGTTTTTGTTGTGGCGTTTCTGCCGTGGCCAAACCACAGCGCTTATGTCACGTCCTGCTCCAATTTTTATTTTTTTAACCCCTTCCCGCACATGCATGTTTTTCGATTTTTGTTTTGGTTTCTCTGCCTTCCAAACCCCATAACTTTTTTATTTTTCTGTTTACAGAGCCATATGAGGTCTTAACATTTGAGGGAAAAACTGTACTTTGTAATGGTACCATTTCATATTCCATATGATGTACTACAGAGCTGAAAAAAATTCAGAATGATATGGAATTGGAGAAAAACTGTGTTTGTGCGACTTTCTTGTGGGCTTTGTTTTTACGACATTCAAATGGGCTTGTCCAGGTTCAGCAAATAAATGTTATTATTTGAATTAAAGTTATACAATTTTCCAATATACTTTCTGTATGAATTCCTCACAGTTTTCTATATCTCTGCTTGCTGTCATTCATTTTGCTTAGTTCCAGTGGATAAAAAAGCTCCGGGCCACCGCTGGCCCGGATCATGGTGGGGTACACCACAGCACCACAGGTGAGTACGTTTTTTTTCTTTTTTTTTTCACAGCGGCCTCCTAGCAGAAACCTGTTAACCTCTTTAGGCTAATTCCCCACATTGCAGATTTTGCTGCAGTTTTTTTTTTTTAGCCAAAGTCAGGAAATTCCGACTCTATCCAAACAAGTCTGGGCAGAAATTAACCTGAGGATCACTTCGTCCAAACCCGAGACGAAACAAACCTTCAGATGTTCGCCCATCTCTAGTTCTAACATGGAATTTACCATGCTGTCTTTCTGCACTGTCAACCATGTCTTCTTAATCTTCACTGACACAGATTCCATTCCCTAGTAGTCATGTGGCATCTGCTGAGAGAAATATTCCTCAAAGCCCAAAACTTCCTCTTGTTTTGTTAATGAGTTGGATGAGAACATGCAGTGTTTTTTAGATGTAGAGGAGACAGAGGTGGAAGACATGACTGTTGGTGGAGGTAGTAGTTGCAGGGGGTGTGCTACTGGTAGTTGTGTAGAAGGAGAACTAGGGGGAAATCTGTTGGGTATTGAGAAATCTGACTACCATGACGAGTTAAAAAAGTGGGTAAGTTGATGAAATTACTGACTCCGAGGATTCTATTGCAGATAAGACCTGGCAACTGAGTCAAGGTGACATTAAAGCAAACTTGGATGGTGGTGGAACTGGCAGACATGTTTCCACTGTTGCTGGTGTTCGCACGAGCACCTAAGAGCAGTCAACTCCCATATGCAAATTTTTTTTGTACATTATCAAATGACAAATCCATGGCAAGGTGCAACATCTGTAAGCAGAAAATTAGCCATGGCCATGCAGGCACATGTGTAGGAACTAGGTCTCTTTGTACTCACATGAAAAAGTGTCACCAGCTCATTTGGAAAAAAAGAATTGGTAGTGACACTAGCAGGCAAAGTAAGCAAGAATGTCTCCTACTCTTTCTCCACATGATCGTTTTTGTAGGCAGACTACATCCACACTTAGCATATGGTCATTATCATTTTCATCTCCATCTGCTTCTCCTCCTCCACGCCAACATAAGGGAATGTCATCCATATGGGAATGTGTCTCCAGCAATATGCATCCAGTCATTCAGCTGGTCTGCAACTTTAACCCGCACCTAGAGTTAGGTTCATAAATATTTGGACAGAGACAACATTTTCTAATTTTGGTTCTGGACATTACCACAATGAATTTTGAACAAAACAATTCAGATGCAGTTGAAGTTCAGACTTTCAGCTTTAATTCAGTGGGTTGAACAAAATGATTGCATAAAAATGTGAGGAACTAAAGCATTTATTACACACATCCCTTCATTTCAGGGGCTCAAATGTAATTGGACAAATGAAATGTAAATAAAATGTTAATTTCTAATACTTGGTTGAAAACCCTTTGTTGGCAATGACTGCCTTAAGTCTTGAACTCATGGACATCACCAGACACTGTGTTTCCTCTTTTTTAATGCTCTGCCAGGCCTTTACTGCAGCGGTTTTCAGTTGCTGCTTGTTTGTGGGCCTGTCTGTCTGAAGTTTAGTCTGTAACAAGTGAAATGCAGGCTCAATTGAGTTGAGATCAGGTGACTGACTGGAATATTCCACTTCTTTGCTTTAATAACCTCCTGGGTTACTTTGGCTTTATGCTTTGGGTCATTGTCCATGTGTATTATGAAATGCCGGCCAATCAGTTTGGCTGCATTTGAGCACACAGTATGTGTCTGAATACCGCAGAATTCATCTGGCTGCTTCTGTCCTGTGTCACATCATCAATAAACATTAGTGACCCAGTGCCACTGGCAGCCATACATGCCCAAGCCATCACACCGCCTCCGCCATGTTTTACAGATGATGTGGTATGCTTTGGATGAGTTGTACCACGCCATCGTCATACATTTTTCTTTCCATCCTTCTGGTAGAGATTGATCTTGGTTTCATCTGTCCAAAGAATGTTCTTCCAGAACTGTGCTGGCTTTTTTAGATGTTTTTTAGCAAAGTCCAATCTAGCCTTCTTATTCTTGAGGCTTATGAGTGGCTTTCACCGTGCAGTGAACCCTCTGTATTTACTTTCATGCAGTCTTCTCTTTATGGTAGATTTGGATATTGATACACCTACATCCTGGAGAATGTTGTTCACTTGGTTGGCTGTTGTGAAGGGGTTTCTCTTCACCATGGAAATTATTCTGCGATCGTCCACCACTGTTGTCTTCTGTGGGCATCCAGGTCTTTTTGCATTGATGAGGTCACCAGTGGTTTCTTTCTCAGGATGTACCAAACTGTAGATTTTGCCACTCCTAATATTGTAGCAATTTCTCGGATGGGTTTTTTCTGTTTTTGCAGCTTAAGGATGGTTTGTGTCACCTGCATGGAGAGCTACTTTGAACGCATGTTTTCTTTACAGCAAAATCTTCCAAATGCAAGCACCACACCTCAAATCAACTCCAGGCCACGTTAAGTTAGAATAACATAACAAAGGAATTGCTTACACCTGCCCATGAAACAGCCTTTGAGTCAATTGTCCAATTACTTTTGGTCCCTTTAAAAACAGGGTGGTAAATGTTAAGGAGCTGTAACTCCTAAACCCTTCATCCAATTTTAATGTGGATACCCTCAAATGAAAGCTGAAAGTCTGGATGTTATGTCCATGTCCTTTATATAACTATAACTTGAATATGTTTCAGTAAACAGGTAAAAAAAACTAAATTTGTGTCAGTGTCCAAATATATATGGACCTAACTGTATATAACAGCCATGGACATATATAAAACTATAGCCAAGCACCTTCCCTCAAAATTCGCAAATTTTTGGAGCGTTTTAATAATAACTTCACAAGTCTCCTATTTCTCTGTAGGGAGGAAGGTTATTGAGAGGGATTCCTCTTAATCTGTGTACATACAGAGGTGGACTGTGTACATACAGTGGGGAAAAAAAAGTGTTTAGTCAGCCACAAATTGAGCAAGTTCTCCCACTTAAAAAGATGAGGGAGGCCTGTAAGTGACATCATAGGTAGACCTCAACTATGAGAGACAAAATGAGAAAACAAATCCAGAAAATCACATTGTCTGATTTTTTAAGAATTTATTTGCAAATTATTGTGGAAAATAAGTATTTGGTCAATAACAAAAGTTCATCTCAATACTTTGTTATATATCCTTTGTTGGCAATGACAGAGGTCAAACGTTTTCTGTAAGTCTTCACAAGGTTGGCGCACACTGTTGCTGGTATGTTGGCCCATTCCTCCATGCAGCTCTCCTCTAGAGCAGTGATGTTTTGGGGCTGTCGCTGGGCAACACGGACTTTCAACTCCCTCCAAAGGTTTTCTATGGGGTTGAGATCTGGAGACTGGCTAGGCCACTCCAGGACCTTGAAATGCTTCTTACGAAGCCACTCCTTCGTTGCCCTGGCAATGTGCTTGGAATTATTGTCATACTGAAAGACCCAGCCACGTTTCACCGTCAATGCCCTTGCTGATGGAAGGAGGTTTGCACTCAAAATCTCACAATACATGGCCCCATTCATTCTTTCATGTACACGGATCAGTCGTCCTGGTCCCTTTGCAGAGAAACAGCCCCAAAGCATGATGTTGCCACCCCCATGCTTCACAGTAGGTATGGTGTTCTTTGGATGCAACTCAGCATTCACTCTCCTCCAAACACGATGAGTTGTGTTTCTACCAAACAGTTCTACTTTGGTTTCATCTGACCATATGACATTCTCCCAGTACTCTTCTGGAACATCCAAATGCTCTCTAGCAAACTTCAGACGGGCCCGGATATGTACTGGCTTAAGCAGGGGGACACGTCTGGCACTGCAGGATCTGAGTCCCTGGCAGCGTAGTGTGTTACTGACGGTAGCCTTTGTTACGTTAGTTCCAGATTTCTGCAGGTCATTCACAGGTCCTCCTGTGTGGTTCTGGGATTTTTGTTCACCGTTCTTGTGATCATTTTGACCCCACGGGGGTGAGATCTTGCGTGGAGCCCCTGATAGAGGGAGATTATCAGTGGTCTTGTATGTCTTCCATTTTCTAATTATTGCTCCTACAATTGATTTCTTCACACCAAGCTGCTTGCCTATTGCAGATTCAGTCTTCCCAGCCTGGTGCAGGTCTACAATTTTGTTTCTGGTGTCCTTCCACAGCTCTTTGGTCTTCACCATAGTGGAGTTTGGAGTGTGACTGTTTGAGGTTGTGGACAGGTGTCTTTTATACTGATAAAAATTTCAAACAGGCGTCATTACTACAGGTAATGAATGGAGGACAGAGGAGCCTCTTAAAGAAGAAGTTACAGGTCTGTGAGAGCCAGAAATCTTGCTTATTTGTAGGTGACCAAATACTTATTTTCCACCATAATTTGCAAATAAATTCTTAAAAAATCAGACAATGTGATTTTCTAGATATGTTTTCTCATTTTGTCTCTCATAGTTGAGGTCTACCTATGATGTCAATTACAGGCCGCTTTCAACTTTTTAAGTGGGAGAACTTGCACAATTGGTGGCTGACTAAATACTTTTTTTCCCCACTGTACAGTGCAAAGGTTTCATAAGTGGGCCCCCCATCACCACCACATACCTGGAAACACAAACTATAATGTCCCCTCAGTGGCCCCCACATAGTATAATGTCCCTTAGTCCCCCCAGACATTAAAGGAGTTGTCCAGAATAACCATGTTTTTTAATATATGGTTGGGGAAGAAAAAAAAAAAAAAAAAGATACTCACCTTTCTTCGGTGCTCCAATATCTCCCAGCATGGTCCGGTCCTGCTGCTCTAGTGTTCTCTTTCAGGGGAAGTCCCTGAGGCACGTGACCGCTGAGGCCAATCAGCGGCCTAAGGAAAGGACACAAGACGTGATTTTGGTCTTTGTTCATTTTCTTAGTCCCAGAAAAACCATTTAATCACAGCCCCTGTGATTATACTCTGGGGTCTGAAGAAACCCCAGTGTATAATATTAGCAGTTCCTTTGGATGTGTTCAGTCCGAACCACCATTAGACAAACCACGCATGACGAATCTCACATGGTTCACCCAACAAATGCTTGCAAAGACGGGGACTCAGCAATCTGCCACCTGAGGCCATATAAATGTGGTGCTGGGTCTGTTCCACTGTCCCAAGGGGCCCCCCCGCTACCATAGGGCCCAGTGCAAGTGCACCGTTTGCCCTGTGTCCCGTGTAGATCAATGGCACCATCAGGGCTGGCGTTGGGGGGGGGCAAACTGGGCAATTGCCTGATGACTCCAGATCCCGGAGTTTTTACTCAACTATCCTAGGCGTCCAACGTCATCTTCTGGCGTTCCGGACATCACCACTGAGGCCTGGCCGTCACATGGGGCGTGCTAACAGTGTGCCTCACGTCACCGCTGAGGCCTGTGATTGGGCTGGCTTCAGCGGTGACGTCCACAACGCCTGACGTAAGCCGCAAACAAGAGGAAGCCAGCGCCGGCGGGGTAACGGAGCAGCGCGAGGAGGTCCATTAGAGGTAAGGCAAGGTGAGTATAACTGTTTGTTATTTTCTCTCATCTCCCTCGGGCCTTCGATTATTATACTCTGGGGTCTGAAGAGACCCCAGAGTATAATATAATAACACTAAGGGAGTCTGTAGGGCCGCTGGGGAGCATTATACTGGGGGGCCCCCTCTGGATAGCATATTATACTGTGTGGGGCCACTGTGGAGCATTATACTGGGGAAGGGGGCCCTCTGGTTAGCATATTATACTGTGTGGGGCCACTGTGGAGCATTATGCTATCCAGAGGGCCCCCCCAGTATAATGCTCCACAATGGCCCCACACAGTATAATATACCATCCAGAGGGCCCCTTCCCCAGTATAATGCTCCACAGTGGCCCAAAACAGTATAATATGCTCTCCAGAGGGCCCCCCAGTATAATGCTCCAAAGTGGCCTCACAGAATATAACATGCTCTCCAGAGCCCCCCACATTATAATGCTCCACAGAGGCCCCACAGAATATAACATGCTCATCAGAGGGCCTCTTCCCCCAATATAATGCTCCACAGTGGCCCCACACAGTATAATATGCTATCAGGAGGGGCTTCCCAGTATATTATACTGTGTGGGGCCACTGTGAAGCATTATATTGGGGAGAAGGCCCTCTGATGAACATGTTATATTCTGTGGGGCCTCTGTGGAGCATTATAATGTGTGGGGGGGGGGCTCTGGAGAACATGTTATATTCTGTGAGGCCACTTTTGAGCATTATACTGGGGGCCCTCTGGAGAGCATATTATACTGTTTTGGCCCACTGTGGAGCATTATAGTGGGGGAAGGGGCAGTGTGGGGAGCCTGTTATACTGTGTGGGGCCACTGTGGAGTGGATTATATTGTGTGGGGCTTCTCAGGAGAATATTATACTATGTGGGGCCATTGTAGAGCATTATACTGGGGGGGAATGTTGGGAGCATATTATACTGTGGGGGACCACTGTGGAGCATTATACTGGGGGAATCCCTCTGGGCAGTATATTATACTGTGTGGAGGCCATTGTGGAGCATGTTATACTGTGTTAGGCCACTCTGAAGCATTATACTGGGGTTGCATATTATACTGTATGGAGCATATTATATTGTGTGGGGCTGCTGGGGAGCATATTGTACTGTCTGGGGCCACTAAGGGGTAGTATACTGTGTGGGGCCACTGTGGAACATTATATACCATGTGAGGAAACTGGAGGGCTCAGGGGAGCATTTTATACTGTGGAGCATTATGCAGTGCCTTGCGAAAGTATTCGGCCCCCTTGAACTTTTCAACCTTTTGCCATTTGCCATTCAGGCTTCAAACATAAAGATATAAAATTTAAATTTTTTGGTGAAGAATCAACAACAAGTGGGACACAATTGTGAAGTGGAACGCAATTTATTGGTTATTTTAAACTTTTGTAAAAAATAAAAAACTGAAAAGTGGGGTGTGCAATATTATTCGGCCCCTTTACTTTCAGTGCAGCAAACTCACTCCAGAAGTTCAGTGAGGATCTCTGAATGATCCAATGTTGTCCTAAATAACTGATGTTGATAAATATAATCCACCTGTGTGTAATCAAGTCTCCGTATCAATGCACCTGCTCTGTGATAGTCTCAGGGTTCTGTTTAAAGCGCAGAGAGCATCATGAAGACCAAGGAACACACCAGGCAGGTCCGTGATACTGTTGTGGAGAAGTTTAAAGCCGGATTTGGATACAAAAAGATTTCCCAAACTTTAAACATCCCAAGGAGCACTGACCAAACGATCATATTGAAATGGAAGGTGTATAAGACCACTACAAATCTACCAAGACCCCGCCGTCCCTCTAAACTTTCATCTCAAACAAGGAGAAGACTGATCAGAGATGCAGCCAAGAGGCCCATGATCACTCTGGATGAACTGCAGAGATCTACAGCTGAGGTGGGAGAGTCTGTCCATAGGACAACAATCAGTCGTACACTGCACAAATCTGGCCTTTATGGAAGAGTGGAAAGAAGAAAGCCATTTCTCAAAAATATCCATAAAAAGTCTAGTTTAAAGTTTGCCACAAGCCACCTGGGAGACACACCAAACATGTGGAAGAAGGTGCTCTGGTCAGATGAAACTAAAATCGAACTTTTTGGCCACAACGCAAAATGATATGATTGGCGTAAAAGCAACACAGCTCATCACCCTGAACACACCATCCCCACTATCAAACATGGTGGTGGCAGCATCATGGTTTGGGCCTGCTTTTCTTAAGCAGGGACAGGGAAGATGGTTAAAATTGATGGGAAGATGGATGGAGCCAAATACAGGACCATTCTGGAAGAAAACCTGTTGGGAGTCTGCAAAAGACCTGAGACTGGGACGGAGATTTATCTTCCAACAAGACAATGATCCCAAACATAAAGCAAAATCTACAATGGAATGGTTCACAAATAAACGTATCCAGGTGTTAGAATGGCCAAGTCAAAGTCCAGAACTGAATCCAATCGAGAATCTGTGGAAAGAGCTGAAAACTGCTGTTCACAAACGCTCTCCATCCAACCTCATTGAGCTCGAGCTGTTTTCCAAGGAAGAATGGGCAAGAATTTCAGTCTCTCGATGTGCAAAACTGATAGAGACATACCCCAAGCGACTTGCAGCTGTAATCTTAGAAAAAGGTGGCGCTACAAAGTATTAACTTAAGGGGGCCGAATAATTTGGCACGCCCCACTTTTCAGTTTTTTATTTTTTACAAAAGTTTAAAATATCCAATAAATTTCGTTCCACTTCACGATTGTGTCCCACTTGTTGTTGATTCTTCACCAAAAAGTTAGAATTTCATATCCTTATGTTTGAAGCCTGAAATGTGGCAAAAGGTTGAAAAGTTCAAGGGGGCCGAATACTTTCGCAAGGAACTGTATACCATGTGGAGCATTATACTTTAGGGTGGGGGGGGGCTATGTCTGCATCACAGCTCCCTCACTATATTCTTGCACATACGTGGAAGTTATTGGGGCCTGTACAGTACTATAGGGACTGACCATACTGGGAACATACTCAGTAACACCAGATAGACAGCACATATGTAAGACTTCAGTGAAGGAGCCGTGGTGTAGGCTATTAGCAGGAAGCTGTTGCGTGGGGCCCCAGAACAAGTTCATCTGGTGGGCCTAAGGCCCTTCAGTCAGACACTGTATAATGGAGAACTATTATATATAAGGGGGCTCTTATTTATAAAGGAGAAACTATTATATATAAGGGTGGGTTACTATATATAATTGGGAACCTTAAATATGAGGGGGCTATTATAAGAGGGAACCATTATTTATAAGGGGGGACTATTATTTATAAGACAGGCTATTATTTATAAGGCGGGGACTATTATATATAAGGCATCCATTATAAGGGGGGAGCTATTATTTATAAGAGGGGGACTATTTATAAGGGGGGGTATAACTGTTAAGTGGGCTTATTTATAAAGGGGGCTATTAGTGATAATGTGGACTATTATTTATAAGGGTAACTATTATTTATGAGACGGCTATTATTAATAAGGGAGCAGTATTATTTTTACGGGGTGACTGTTACTGATAAGGGGGAATATTACTGATACAGGGCACTGTTTATCATTTATAAGGGAGCTATTACTGATAAAAGTGTAATATTAATTATAAGCAGGGATTATTATTTATAAGGATTTATAATGATGACTGGGTGCAAAAATCTATTAGGCGGTACAAAGGTGCTCATTTGAATTGTGTGCGGTAAAATGGGGCTTGTTGTTACTTTTTTGTTGGCAGAAAGGAGGCGTTATTATAGGGGTTGCCACTGGAAGACGATGGTGTTGTTTGCATATCAGCATTTGGGGCCCCACTTTTAATTTTGCTCAGGGCCCCACTTTGTCTAAAACCGGCCCTGTGCACCATGCCACATGCCATGGTCACCATGTTGCCTGCATGTAGATAAATTCTTAAAGGACACAAATTATGCTATCCAGCTTCCTTCAGTCCCTGGAGTATAAGTAAATAATTGTAAAAAGTAAACACATATGAAAAGGCAAACAAGGTAAAACCAAAAGTTATGAATAAATAAAAAATAAAGGAAAAACAAAATCAGGCAACCTGTTCCCAGGCTTGGTCCTAGTTTGTCTTCATTTTTGGCATGCACTGTCATATTGTATTAAACTGTGGTTTTTGTGCATTTTTTAAAGCGATAGTTGGTGTGCTGCTTGGCCACATTCCAAAAAACCTTTGTAAACCATGCCTTACACTAGAAGGAAAACATAAATCAATGACCACACAAAAGTAAGAACTCTAGACATTAAAACCCTGCTTCCAAAATCTTCACATCAAAAGATAAATAAGGGACCCTGTGAATTTAACCAATTACACCTTAACTTGCTTTCTTCCTCAACTGCTGGAGGGCCCTAAAATAGATTGCTTTTGCAAGTCAGTTCAAGTTACTGCAGAAATGGAGAGGTTAAGTGGCATTCCCTGTGCTTATTTATACCCCTATGGAGAAAAATGAATTGGTTAGCTGTAAAAATATATGTACATATGTGTCCGCTTGCTTGAGAAAAAAGGAGAAATTTTAGGAGAAATTTAAGCAAAATATAGTTCTTTTTATTTTTGTAGTTGCTGATGTTGCTGATATTTTTTGTGTTTTTTTCATTTGTGCTAAGTGTATGAGCCAACAAATGAAAATATGCTACAACTTTATAACTGTGACCCTGAATAATGTAATTTTCCTTGGTACCAGTGTATACTAACACATTTTTTTCCTACTACAACTTGTTTGCATGTTTTGTCCTGCTTGTGCCACCTGACTGCTTATGGGAGAGTCAGATTTCTGTGCATCCATCAAACTACAACATTTTAATGTCAGGAGACCGGCAGTGCTAGCAACCTGCCCATCCATGACTGGATTTCAGAGCATTTTTCTTCAGTAGACTGAGTGGCTAGCCTAAAGGTACATTCCAGGCAATCTGTTTAGGACACAAGACCTTTTGTATGCTGTCTTTCTCACCCATTCCCCAGTATCACTGTAACCTCCATTACCACTAAGAGACCTTTCAAGTATGAGCTTGCATGGTATCACTTTTCTGAAAATACTGGTCCAGAACTGTATGAATTCAGATACATGTAAAAAGATATGGCAGCAAAAAGCCAAACATAACAATTAATGTGTCAAAAAGCCCAAAGCACATTTTGCAATAGTAGATCATGTTACAGCTGATGTCAAAACCAACACGATGCTAATCTAATAAAACTGGGCTGTCATTTATCTACAGGCTTATAAAGGACTAGCTGAAAAGCAATGCAATCTACTTCCAGTGGTTCTTGTACTATGCTATTATCAGTTCACTCACCTATAAACTTTTTATGTACCACAAATCTTTCCTTGCCACTGAGTTAATTGCTGTGACATCACAAGACAAGGAAATGATGAGCATTCCTTAAATTAAAGTCCAAAGGATTTTCTTTAGCTTACATTTTCTTCTTATTCTCAAAATACAGCATTACTAAGATGACAAACCTATAATAATTATGAAGGCATGAACTGTGCGGGTCACACCTTTTTTCAATGTTTATTGATAGCACCTTTTTTTAAACACACTTTTGTATAAAGCTCACTACTATTTCATTTACATCATGTAATATTTTAATTTACTGTCTGTATTATTATAATTTTTTTTTTTATAAAGACCTGCATGCCCTGTTTGTGTTGTCACTTGCCTTTTACCTTTTGTCTAGTCTTCCCTGGTGACTCAGTGGTAATCTCCACAATTACCAGGGGTGCACCCATAATTCTTAGGAATCTGCTGTCAGCTATTGGCCTGAGAGAAAGATGCTATTGTGGCAAATCAAAGTAAGGCCAGAAGCCTGCCCACAGGAAGGAAACATAGACTAGGCTTAAAGGGCATTGGCAAATATGACATTGTAACTGTAATATGGGATATTGCAGCTATGGCAGATGGCATTTTGACTGTCATAGGAGGTACTGAGACTTCCTTGGGGAAGGCTGGCACAAGTAGCATTGTGGTTGTCACAGGGGCAATGCAGATGTCATAGTTGCTATTTTGACTGACACTGGAGCATTGTGATTGCCATAAGGGCATTTTACGCTCTTACGGATGGCTTTGTGGCTTTTGTAGAGGGAAATCTGTTGCTGTCATGTTAGTTCAGTAGTGTAAAAGCAAGGAGTCAAAGATGCTTTGGTAGCAAACTCTCACATAACAGCTGGAAGAAGACTTTGTGCTGATCTAGCCAGTTGATGTCTTCTCTGCAATCAGAGAAGACATCAAGTAAAGCATCAACTAATGGTTGTTCATTTCTGACTGTATATAATTAGTCCTATATATATACATTATATATTACAGTCCTATATATCATTTCAGTTAAATCATACTTAGTGGTATGCTATACGTATTTGCAATAATGCTAATTTATGGGGGTGTGAGCGCTTAAGAGTTGCAAATTATTATACCGAAAAATTTTGTGCTGCATGCTTAGTGTAGTGCTGCATAGGTTTTCTTACAATGACTAGTCACAATTCTGCTTGGGACTTGGAGAAATGTACAGCTTCATTGGCTTGGCCAAACATTTTATTTTTTTTATTTTTTGTTTTCTTTTTAATATAAGTATATTCTTATACATGGAGGTAGAATACATTCTAAAATGTGATCCCTGGTATGTTTTTGCATCCATCATGCCTCTTTACCTTCTGAAATTAAGAAATTTCTAATAACATTAAATGGTTTCAATCCCTGGAACAAGTAATCTTTCAATCTATGACATTTCTTCTTTGGTCAAGCATAAACTATCATATTACTTCAAAGACATCTGTTTCCTTTTTAACACAGAGTGTTTTCCATCTACACCCTTTATATATTTGTCTCTATCAGTTCCATCTCCAAGCAGTGCACTATTCCCACATGAAGAAAATACCATTATTTTTTTTAGTGATCTATATCTTGCATTTATGAAAATCAACAGCATGTGAGTAAAAAGAGATAAAGGTGTTTTGAATTAATGACTTGTATAATTGAGCTTGTTATGTCTGCATTATTCACAGTACTTACTGCAAATAGTCCTCTGTATATGTCAACTGGGCTTGAAAAATACATGATTTCAAAATATACAATCTAAGCAAAATTGTAGATTACTTGGTAGGCTGCCCACTTGTGTCCGATGACTTCAAATGGAAGCCCACCAGGTAATATGAAAGAGTAGTGCTGTAAATACATTATCCTCAGCAAATGTGCTGTCTTTGTACTGATTATCGTCACTCTCAGTCTGTTCAACATTTGTCCCTCCAGTGGAGATCCCAATTTAGTTTATCTACCAAACACATGTAATGTTCCATATAAAGCCAAATTACCTTTAATTTATTTTTGTAGTGTACAGACTAGGTCCTAAGCCTTGTGTTACATAGTACTGTTGAAAAAAAAAAGACATACAGTACAGACCAAAAGTTTGGACAAACCTTCTCATTCCAAGAGTTTTCTGTATTTTCATGACTATAAAAATTGTAGATTCTCACTGAAGACATCAAAACTATGAATTAACACATGTGGAATTATATACTTAACAAAAAAGTGTGAAACAACTGAAAATATGTCTTATATTCTAGGTTCTTCAAAGTAGCCACCTTTTGCTTTGATTACTGCTTTGCACACTCTTGGCATTCTCTTGATGAGCTTCAAGAGGTAGTCACCTGAAATGGTCTTCCAACAGTCTTGAAGGAGTTCCCAGAGATGCTTAGCACTTGTTGGCCCTTTTGCCTTCACTCTGCGGTCCAGCTCACCCCAAACCATCTCGATTGGGTTCAGGTCTGGTGACTGTGGAGGCCAGGTCATCTGGCGTAGCACCCCATCACTCTCCTTCTTGGTCAAATAGCCCTTACACAGTCTGGAGGTGTGTTTGGGGTCATTGTCCTGTTGAAAAATAAATGATGGTCCAACTAAACGCAAACCGGATGGAATAGCATGCCGCTGCAAGATGCTGTGGTAACCATGCTGGTTCAGTATTCCTTCAATTTTGAATAAATCCCCAACAGTGTCACCAGCAAAGCACCCCCACACCATCACACTTCCTCCTCCATGCTTCACGGTGGGAACCAGGCATGTAGAGTCCATTCATTCACCTTTTCTGCGTCGCACAAAGACACGGTGGTTGGAACCAAAGATCTCAGATTTGGACTCATCAGACCAAAGCACAGATTTCCACAGGTCTAATGTCCATTCCTTGTGTTATTTAGTCCAAACAAGTCTCTTCTGCTTGTTGCCTGTCCTTATCAGTGGTTTCCTAGCAGCTATTTTACCATGAAGGCCTGTTGCACATAGTCTCCTCTTAACAGTTGTTGTAGAGATGTGTCTGCTGCTAGAACTCTGTGTGGCATTGACCTGGTCTCTAATCTGAGCTGCTGTTAACCTGCGATTTCTGAGGCTGGTGACTCGGATGAACTTATCCTCCGCAGCAGAGGTGACTCTTGGTCTTCCTTTCCTGGGGCAGTCCTCATGTGAGCCAGTTTCTTTGTAGTGCTTGATGGTTTTGGCCACTTCACTTGGGGACACTTTCAAAGTTTTCCCAATTTTTCGGACTGACTGACCTTCATTTCTTAAAGTAATGATGGCCACTCGTTTTTCTTTACTTAGCTGCTTTTTTCTTGCCATAATACAAATTCTAACACTCCATTCAGTAGGACTATCAGCTGTGTATCCACCTGACTTCTGAACAACACAACTGATGGTCCCAACCCCATTTATAACGCAAGAAATCCCACTTAATAAACCTGACAGGGCACACCTGTGAAGTGAAAACCATTTCAGGTGACTACCTCTTGAAGCTCATCAAGAGAATGCCAAGAGTGTGCAAAGCAGTAATCAAAGCAAAAGGTGGCTACTTTGAAGAACCTAGAATATAAGACATATTTTGAGTTGTTTCACACTTTTTTGTTAAGTATATAATTCCACATGTGTTAATTCATAGTTTTGATGTCTTCAGTGTGAATCTACAATTTTTATAGTCATGAAAATACAGAAAACTCTTGGAATGAGAAGGTGTGTCCAAACTTTTGGTCTGTACTGTATGTCCATCAGGTTCAACCAGGGGATGGGAAACTGGAAGAGTTAACTGTAACTAAAAGATGATAAGCTAGTTTCTATCTACATTTTCCATTTATTGCCTATAAGGCTGAAGCCACGTTGTGAAAACGCAGCATTTCTGCCACTGTGGAAAACCACGGCAAAAACACTCTTTTTTACGGGACCTGCAAAGTGAATGGGATTCTGGCTAATCCCATCCACACACTGCAGAAAAAAAATCTGCAGTAAAAAGCTACGTTTTCAAAAATGCAGCATGTCAATTATACACACGTGGACAAAATTGTTGGTACCCCTCGTTTAATGAAAGAAAAACCCACAATGGTCACAGAAATAACTTGTATCTGACAAAAGTAATTTGCCAAACTACATGTTGACAAGCCACAAAGCTTCTGGGAGAATGTCCTATGGACAGATGAGACAAAAATCGAAATTTTTGGCAAGGAACATCAGCTCTATGTTCACAGACGGAAAAATGAAGTATATCTTCAAAAGAACACTGTCCCTACTGTGAAACATGGAGGAGGCTCTGTTATGTTCTGGGGTTGCTTTGCTGCATCTGGCACAGGGTGTCTTGAATCTATGCAGGGTACAATGAAATCTCAAGACTAACAAGGGATTCTAGAGAGAAATGTGCTGCCCAGTGTCAGAAAGCTTGGTCTCAGTCGCAGCTCATGGGTCTTGCAACAGGATAATGACCCAAAACACACAGCTAAAAACACCCAAGAATGGCTAAGAGGAAAACATTGGACTATTCTGAAGTGGCTTTCTATGAGCTCTGACCTAAATCCTATTGAGCCTCCTTGGAAGGAGCTGAAACATGCCGTCTGGAAAAGGCACCCTTCAAACAACCGGAGCAGTTTGCTCATGAGGAGTGGACAAAATACCTGTTGAGAGGTACAGAAGTCTCATTGACAGTTACAGGAATCATTTGATTGCAGTGATTGCCTCAAAAGGTTGTGCAACAAAATATTAAGTTAAGGGTACCATCATTTCTGTCCAGGCCTGTTTCATGAGTTTTCTTTTTTAAAACATTCTGTTGAAGCATGGTTGAAAAGCAATGTCTGACTTTCATTTGAACATTTTCATAGAATTTTTATATGTTATTACTTTTGTCAGATTCAAGTTATTTCTGTGACCATTGTGGGTTTTTCTTTCATTAAACGAGGGGTACCAACAATTTTGTCCACGTGTGTACCTGCGGAAATACTGGCGTTTCCCCTATGTATAATATGGGCAGAAAGACCAAAGAGAAAAACGCTGTGAAAATACAATGAAAAACGCTGCGGAAAAAAAATGTGATCTGTTTCCACTGCATTTTTTTTTGCTATGTGGGGCCTTAGATTTAATGTGTGATCCTGGATACCAGAATTATTAATTTAATAAAAATGATAATCTCTACAATATATTATTGACTTTTCCACTTGTGTGACATTGTCTTAGAAGTAGTGCCAGCTCCAGGTGTATATGACCCCTTCAGAAACAGAATCACATTGGCCCTCTTTCTATCCCACTGTCTGCATATTTAAACAGTTCACCATGAGCGTTCCATACCAGAGGATTATGCAATTTCCCCAGGCTTGCCTTGCGGCAATACTAGGACAAGTGGCACCTTTCCTATATATACACTTTATCTCCCCTTTTATGGTCCATACCTGATTTGGGCTGCTTGACAAACTGTATGCAAAAATATGAATGTGGAACAACAACCTCAAAGTCAAATGTTATAAAGCCTAAATGAATATTATTAATAGTGTTTATATTGTACAAACTAGATTACCCCACATAATGTCTAATTTTCTACTTAATACATTCTAGTCTAAAGTTTAGCATATTTTGATGTAATTTATCTAGTAAAGGTCAGGCAAGGTATTTATTTAGGATAAATGGGCCTGTATGGTTGTGATTATACTTGGTAACATAGTCCTCCAGAAGTTGGATTTATTTAGCGATATCATACTTGGCATTATTTTTTTTTATCTTAATCTAAGACATACCCTATGACACAGCTTGATTTAGCCATATGTATATTATTATAAAATATGTATTTAGAACAAATAATGCTTTTATAGGTATAGGTATTTATTTATTTAGGACCAACATATACTACCTAAGCCTGGGGCGCCACGTGGTGTAAAGTGGATGGGATTCTAGCGAATATCATCCACACATTGCGTAAAAATATGCGCAGTGGACACATGGCTCTGTGCACAGAAAAATAAAAAAGTTATGGGGTTTGGAAGACGGAGAAACAAAAACAAACATTGAAACATGCATGTGCAGGATGGGGTTAAAAAATAGGAACAGGACAACCACTTTAAGGTCTGGGACCCACGGTAAGCACCGTGCGTGGTTTGGCCACGGCAGAAACGCCACAACAAAAACTGCAGCGTTTTACAGTCACTGCAAAGTGGATGAGATTCTAGTGAATCCCATCCACACATTGCGGAAAAATATGTGCTGCGGTTTTGGAAATTGCAGCATGTCAATTATAACTACAGGTATAATGGAATCAGAAAGTCTGCAGCACTTTCAGTGAAAAGCGCTGCGGCAAAAACCGCAATACGTTGCTGCTACGGTTTTTCCCGTATCGCTTTTTTGCTGCGGCCCGCTATGTGGGGCCTTAGCCTAAAGGAGGTCTATAAAATATTATAGTTAGAAATGATTTATCATGAGGGTATTTTTTAGCCACTTTTTTGACTTAGCTTACTTTTTACAAGTTCTTTTTTTGCAGCAAATTATATAAATCAAAATATAGTAGGTGCCAGTTTACCCTGAATTATTCTTATGATTCCGTCAATGCACAGAAAAGAAGTTGGAGTGCTCCCCTAAAAGTAAATCTAAATTCAAAAACAGAAATTTCCAGCACAGAACGTCTTCCTTATAAAACTTTGTTTTTACTCAGATCATTAAAAAGATATCAGCAAGGAACTGAAGCTACTGCTATGGCTGTTAGCAGAAACGCGTAAGCAGTAGCTTCAGTTCCTTGCTGATGTCATTTTAATGATGTGACTAAAAGCAACATTTTATATGGAAGATGTTCTGTGTTGGAAATTTATCAAAGTGTCTCATGTTGGTTCATAAATTTGTTGTGATTCTCTCGGAGGTAGAGCACTAGAGTTCACTATGGATATTTTTGATTTATTTTCTAGGACAATTTAGAAATTGGATGTGGTTGCACAAAAATTATGATTTTTTAAAAAGTCACATGTAATAAATTAGGCTTAAATCTATGCACCATGTACCAGACATCGGTCTCAAAATCAGCTCCAAATTCAGTCATGTGAGCTCAACCTTAGTCCCTTCCCCGAGAAAAGAGAAATACTAAAACTTTTCATTGTTGTTACATTTACAAAAAGGAACATTTTGATAGAACTAAAAAAATGTTTATGGTAAAAAAAAAATCTCAACCAAGATGGGGTCTTTTCTGAGATCAACGAAGACCTGCCAACTGTTTTAGTAAATAGTTGCATTACTCATGAAATAATTAGAGATGGGTGAACCTCTCAAGATTTGTTTCGCTTCAGGTTCGGGTGGCTTGGGTCCCAGATTTGGTTCAGGTTGAACAAGTTTGGTACGAACCAAAACTTAAATTGGCTTAAACGAATTGTATTACACTCTCAGGGCTCCTAGGAACCTATCTATTGAATTTCTAGTTCTCTAAGGCAAACACATCCAAAGTTTAGTCAAAGTGAAAATGACATGTGTGTCCATGGAAAAACGAATAGAAAGAAGTGGATACAAACTCCAAGTTACACTGTTACAGTCCCATACACTGCGCTGACACTGGCTATTACACATTGTATCATTTAACATGATCCAAAAATTACCCTTGTTTTGGGGGAAAAAGGTGCTTGTCCGTAGTTTTATAGACAGTAGTTTTATGACAGTTAGATTGCAAAAAGCAATGCTTTTGTAGAAAAAATTAGCCTGTTTTGATGACTTGTAAGTGGTATAGGTTTGTTATAATTTGGGAGACAAATTTGTGGCTGTGTGCCTAATTAAAAAGTGATGAAGAATTGGCTTTTCAAAAAAAAAAAAAAGCCACCAAAAATTATCCTGTGATAGGAGCAGTTGTGAAATCAAAATGGCAGTGGCAGGATCTGTTTAGGAGACAGCAGGTATGTGAAATTCCTCACGGATCCATTCCTTCCACTGCTATAACCCATTGGCCCAGAATTCCATGGGGTCACAGTTAGAGATGGGCACATCGGTTCGTACCAAGTCAGGTTCGACCTGAGTATTCTAAATTGTTCATTTTTTTCCAAAACTGAACAAATGGAGATTTGTCTTGGGCGAATTAAAATGGCCACCATTAGTTCGCTTTCGACATGATACTCTGCTTGCCATGTGACCACTGGTGGCTCAATCACAGGCGTCAGTGGTGATCCTGGGCCGATGACATTACAAAAGAGCACCAGACACTGTGTGGAGGCCCAAAAGAGGTAAATTAAGATGAGTGTGTTTTTTATTTTTTACATTTCCCCTGATTCTCCACCTATTATACTCTGTGGTCTGAAGAGAGCTAGAAATTAGATTTCTAGTAGCTCTGAGAGTGTTCTACACTATGTATCGAATCAGGGACCTGACCCAGCCAAACCCAAAACAAAACAAATCCTGAGGGGTTCACCCATCTTTAGCCACAGTTACGTGTTGAATACAGGTGCACTCTAGGTATTTCTGGTTCATCACGTTCCAGATACTGTACTGGATGCTGATGCTGCAGCTTTTACTCCTGGATCTTGGAGCTGTAGCACTGGCAGAAGAGGTGGAGCCTTGACTGAGTGAGGTGGACTGGGAGAGGTCAGAGGACACCTGTGTAGCCAACCTGGCCGTTGCAGTGATCGCCCTAAATGCTGCAGTAAGCTAAGTATACTGCCTATCCTGATAATCCAATTTTTCTTCTTTTGGCTTTATAGCGAGGGTTTAAGAGCACTGCCATCCAGTACGCATGCCTCTTCTTGATGCTAATAATATGTTTGTCACTGTGTAAGAATCGGTGCATGCAGTCTGCCGTGCTTGCCAGCACGTGCATGGACCCAGGAGCTTGCCACGGTTGGTATTCTTGGCCAGCGTGGTTCTGTCTACACAGTGCCCCTGTGGTCTGCTGCATGCAGTAATCATTAACTGCCTTCTGTTTTTCACACAGTGGCTCCAGCATGGTTAAGATAGAGTTTCACCGAGTAGGAAGATTGCAGATAAGGCAATGCAAAGGCAGATTGTTTTGGCCCTTCAAATCGAGCAGGGTGGTTTTTTTTTTTTTTGTACAGAGACTTTTCTGACCATGAGGAGCACCTCTTTTACTATGACACAGGCAAACAAGGTGGCGAACCACCACATTATGCACATGCATGGGCAATGTGTTATTCGAACTAACCACATATTGATGCCATTGTTGTTGACAACGCTGCCCAGTTGGAGTTGGCAAAGAGCCATCCAGCAGGACACTTGCTGCAGGATACAGCGAAGTAGCTCCTTCACTTTGTGCCTCCTCTGATCCAGACACATTAATTGTAAAACCACATGGCAGTGTTTCACCATACACCCATGAAACAAGGGGGGAGGAGGAGGTGAAGATAGTGGCAGGAAATGGTCCAGAAAGGCTGATCCAGAGGAGGTGAATGGGCCCTGCATTGGTGTTGGAACTGGGTCTGCACAAATGGAGTGGAACTAGCATCTGGCCTTGTTGTATTTCTGTTGACAATCCAGAAAGACCCTGTAAATTACTTATGTAGGAGAAGGATGAGGAACACATAGAAGCCTGACTTAAGACCATATCACTCTCAGATGCAATATTCTCCTGTGACTGAGATGAGCAAGCTAAGTAATTACATATTTCATCTTTATTCTTAGGAAGTACAGCAATCCTGCAGCTACTAGCGGTGCCACCATAACCAGAAGCAGCGTTGCTGATCCCATTGACAATCTTATTGTTAGTACTTGCACAAGTGTTTCCTCCTCCCCCTCCTTTTGCCTGTCTTCTGCCTTGTTGTTTTTTCAAGTCCTTTTTTTTCTTTTTCTTTTTTTTTTACTGCATGCTGCTTAATTAAATAGTGATTGGCAACAATTCTGATATTGTGTATGTTTTGTTTTGTTTTTTACAAATAATTATTTCTAGAAAAGTCAGCCTTAAATAAAGTTTTTTTTTACATTAGTGTAGGCTGCAATACTGTATATACAGTTGTGCTAAAAAGTTTACATACCCAGGCATATTTTTTTGGGTTTTTTGGCCTTTTTTCAGAGAATATGAATGATAACACAAAAACTTTTTCTCCACTCATGATTAGTAGTTGGTTGAAGCCATTTATTGTCAAACTTCTGTGTTTTCTCTTTTTAAATCATAATGACAACCAAAAACATCAAAATGAGGAATCTGCTCCGGATTCGGGGGTGGAATCCGCCCACAAATCTGCGGCAAATTCTTCCATGTGAACACACCCTTAAAGGCTTAGGAAACCTTGACAGGTGACACACTGAATTTACAATACCGAACTTTTTTACAATATTCAAATTTTCTTAGATTTTGGTTTTCATTACCTGTAATCCATAATCAACATTTACAGAAATAAAACACTTAAAATAGAACACTCTGTGTGTAAAGAATCTAGAAAATATAGGAGGTCACTTTTTTAATTTAATTACTGAAAGAAATAAACGTTTCAAACATATTCTAATTTATTGAGATGTACCTGTATACGGAAAACGGTAGCATTTCCGTATGTATAACTGACGTGCTGCGATTTTGATAACGCAGCTTTTCAGCTGCTGATTTTTTTTCTCTGTGTTTAGGATTAGCCAGAATCCCATTCATTTTGCAGGTATTGTAAAACATAGTGTTTTTGCAACGTGGGGCTTCAACCGAAATGTTAAGGCACATTGTGGAAAAAAAAACACTGTGTTTTACAGTACCAGCAAAATGAATGAGATTCTGATTAATTATTTTTTCTGAAAAAAAAAGCTACTGAGAAACTGCATTTTCAAAAACGTGTGCATGTTAATTTTGGCTGTGGAATCGTCATCATTTCCCCTATATATTTAATCGAGGAAGAAAAAATGCAGAGAAAAAGACAGCAAAAACTAAAAACACTACAGAAAAAAAAGCACCACGTTTTTGTTGCGTTTTTTTCACAGTATTTTTTAACTATGTTTCGCTCTGTAGGGACCAGCAGACCAGAACAGCTACCTTCACACCACAATTTTTTGTTTCTATTAAATACATCAATTTTTATACTGAACAATTATGGGGCAGAATAAATGTCTTGTCCATAATAGCCAATCACAGCACAGCTTTAATTTCTTATAAATAAATAAACATAAGTGCCTAATTTTTTATACATTTTGATTTTCTGCCTATTTTTAACTGCAGATGTCTGAGCTATTCCATTTAGCAAAAAAAATATTTTTTTTGTGTTTGCAAAAACATATGCAAACAGACACAACTGATCAGAACAGATATCCATCTGTTACGACAGAACATATGTGGTTCTGTAGTACTGGGTTATGTATATATCCTATTGTGTTGTATTTATAAATTTGTTCATTGTTAGTAGATATTATGCTATTAAACAGGGAAGACAAAGACAAACTAAGCATGCCTATCCTGAGATTGACCGCAGGATGTCCCCATGGCAGCAGTGATAGGGAAAAAGAGGATATTTTTTAACCCATTGTGGAATGTCCATTGACTATATATCCGGGCAGTCCACTCTTATCCCTGCAAGGACATACCTGTACGTCCTTGCAGTGTTACGCAGCTGCAGAAACGGGAGTCTTCTATTATAACAGCTGAACTTCCCATAGAGAAGGCAGGGATGGTTTATTACCATCCCTGCCTTCCCGATTGCTGTGTACACAATGAGCATTGTTGCTAGAGATGAGCGAACCGATTCTGCAGAATTGGAATTTGATCCGAATTTCAGGAAATCTTCGATTTGCCATGATTCCAGATTTCCTCACGCTTCAATGCATCGAAACGCATTTTTTTATAAATGGCCACCGTACATGTTAGGACAAGGGAGAAGGGACTCTGGGAGCATGGAATCACCCACAATGCCAAGCTTGCAGCAGCCAGCAGGACCTGTGATGTCACAGCCATATAAAAACCCTCGGCCATTTTAGGTACAGTCATTCCACATCGCTCTTACTGTAGGGACAGATGTTGGCAGGAGCTAGGGAAAGACTTAGCAAACATATAGAAGTTCAGGGAAAGAGGCTGAGCCTTAGAACTATAGGGAAAGGATAGGGAGGAATTGAGAGAAGAATATGGGGTGGTTGCAGAGTCATTTACAGCAAGAAATTGCAGCATAATTCACATTGCAGCACTCACTGCAGTTATACTGCTGCTCATTACTCATATCTGTGTCTTCAAGGTGGAACACAACAAGCCTTTTGCAGTGCAGTACAGCAAAAAAAAAAGTGAAATATCATAAACTAATATCTGCACGCATCTGTAAAAAAAGCCTTTTTAAAGGCTTTTATTATGAGGGGCTTATTGGCTGTTCTTCCAAGGCATAACATTATTCAGTACTGTTGTGCCAAAGAAAACTGAATTATCATCCAATAATATCTGCACTTCTCTGTAATAAACGCCTTTAACGTGGGGAAAGACATAACGACCATATTCACCATTTTGTTACCAGTATAAAGTTGCAGGACATTTTTCAATACGGTATTGTCAATAATAATTCAATAATTCTTAGCGGTGATCACTTATTTAAAGGTGTTCATTAGTGTCTAAACCCATAAAAAGGACCGTATTCGCCAGTTTGTTACCAGTATAAAGTTGCAGGACTTACTGTAGGGACAGACGTCGGCAGGAGCTAAGGAACGACTTAGAAAACATATAGAAGTTCAGGGAAAGAGGCTGAGCCTTAGAACTGTAGGGAAAGGATAGGAAGGAATTGAGAGAAGAATTTGGGGTGGTTGCAGGCTCATTTACAGCAAGAATTTGCAGTATAATTCACATTGCAGCACTCACTGCCGTTATACTGCTGCTCATTACTCATATCTGTGTCTTCAAGGTGGAACACAACAAGCCTTTTGCAGTGCAGTACAGCAAAAAACAGTGAATTATCATACACTAATATCTGCACGTATTTGTAAAAAACGCCTTTTTAAAGGCGTTTATTATAAGGGGCTTAGTCACTGTTCTTCCAAAGCATAACATTAGTCAGTACTATTGTGCTAAAGAAAATGTAATTATTATCCAATAATGTCTGCACATATCTGTAAAAAAAAAGCCTTTAACGTGGGGAAAGACATAACGACCATATTTGCCATTTTGTTACCAGTATAAAGTTGCAGGCCATTTTTAAAAACAGAATTGTCAATAATAATTCAATAATTCTTAGTGGTTAACACTTAAGATGTTCATTAGTGTCTAAACCCATAAAAAGGACCATATTCGCCATTTTGTTTCCAGTATAAAGTTGCAGGCCATTTTTAAAACAGTATTGTCAATAATAATAATAATAATGCAATAATTCTTAGCGGTTATTATCACTTATTTAAAGGTGTTTATTAGTGTCTAAACCCATAAGGAGGACCATATTCGCCATTTTGTTCCCATTATGCTGATGGAGCCGATACTGCTCCTGCCACCCCACCCCCTCCCACAGTTGCCATGTCAGTGCAAGTTGAGCTCTCAGGGCCCCCCCGGTCAGACATGTGAGAGGATGGATGATGGCGCAGATAGGCAGCGGCCAACTTGCTACATAGCATGTCTCTATAATGTGTGGGTAGCAACAGCCTTAGGAGGCTATACAATGAACCAGTGGCAGAGCGTGGTGAGGCAGCATGGATCATTTAATCTGATGCATCAGGCATTGGTGGGTGGAAATCCTGGCCCATCCACACCTGATTCATCTTCACATAGGTCAGTGTCTCCAAATTTTGGGTGGACAGGCGAGTTCTCCTTGGGGTAACTATGGCCCCCGCCGCACTAAACACTCGCTCTGATGCCACACTACTGACCGGGCAGGACAGCTTTTCCAGGGCAAACTCGGCCAGTTGTGGCCACAAATCCAGTTTGGCTGCCCAGTAGTCCAGCGGATCTTTGATGACGGGTGGCAGGGTGCACTCTAAGTATGCCACCACCTGCTGGTTTCACTATGTGGGTGAAGAAAGCTGCACATCAGCGACTCTAGGCTCAGGCTGCTAGATCTGCTGATGGAGCAGATACTGCTCCTGCCACCCCTCCCCCACAGCTGCCATGGCAGTGCAAGGTGAGTGCTCAGAGCCCGGTCGGACCAGCGAGAGGATGGACGATGGCGCAGATAGGCAGCAGCCAACTTACTACATAGGATATCTCTGTAGTAGTTCATTTTGTCCTCCCTCTCAGCGGGTGTAAAAAAAGGCCCCCATTTTTCCCGAAGTGAAGGTCTAACATGGTGGAGAGCCAGTAGTCATCCCTCTGCCGAATGGTGACAATTTGGCTGTCACTTTGCAAGGAAGTCAGCATGCTTCGAGCCATTTGCGCAAGTGACTCCGAGGGACTCCCTGCATCCATCTCCACTGCATACTGCCACGGTGTGTATGGGTCATCTGCCTCATCATCCTCATCTCCCTCTGGCTGTTCTGGTTGCTCTTGCTCCTCCTCTCCACCCATTTGGCTACACTTTGTTTGTGCTCCAATGTCCTCCTCATCCTCCTCCTCCAGTTCAGCCCCCACAGGGCTCATGTGGCCTTGAGATGTAGACGCCACATCTCCAGTCCCCTGACCAGCCAGATTGAAAAGCATCTTTTCCAGGATGTGAATCAGTGAAATGACGTTGTTCATCCCATAGTCCTGGGGACTGACTAACAAAGTGACCTCCTCAAAGGGAACGAGAAAACGGCAGGTGTCGCGCATGAGCTGACACTGGCTAACGTTAAAATTACAGTTGTGCTAAAAGGCACAGGAAACTTGGTCAAAGTTAAAGGAAAGATGAATGCAGCATGTTATCAGCAAATACTGGAGGCAAATTTTCACTCATCGGCCAGGAAGCTGCACATGGGACGTACTTGGACGGTCCAATATGACAACGATCCAAAACACAAGGCCAAGTCGACCTGCTACAGCAGAAGAAAATGAAGGTTCTGGAGTGGCCATCTCAGTCTCCTGACCTCAATATTATTGAGCCACTCTGGGGAGATCTCAAGCGCGCAGTACATGCAAGACAGCCCAGGAATTTACAGGAACTGGAGACTTTTTGCCAAGAAGAATGGGCAGTTTTACCATCTGAGAAAATAAAGAGCCTCATCCACAAATACCACAAAAGACTTTAAGCTGTCATTGATGTTAGAGGGGGCAATACACAGTATTAAGAACTGGGGTATGTAAACTTTTTAGCACAACTGTACACAGGGGAGTACCTCTGTCCGCTTGGATCATAAAGAAATTGTTTATGGCTTTTCTCTGTTCATATAGTCGATCCAACATATAGAGGGTGGAATTCCAACAGGTGGAAACATCACATATCAGCCTATGTTGTGGGAGGCCGTTCTGCCGCTGCAGCTCAAGGAAGGTGTGCTTGGCGGTGTACGAGTGGCTGAAGTGCATGCAAAGATGGGTGGAACACTTAAGGAAACGCTTGACAACCAGATTGAACATGTGCGCCATGCAGGGCGCATGGCTTAGCCCTCCTTAACGAGGTGTCGACACCATGTTCTTCCCGTTGTCGGTCACCATGGTTCCGATTTTGAGGTGTCGCGGACAAAGCCAGGATTCGATTTCTTGAGGAAGGACACAGAGCAGTTCCTCCCCTGTGTGACTCAGTTCGCCTGAACGAGATGCAGAATAGCGTGACACCGCTGTGCCCTGCACATGTGGTATGCTGGAGTAGCACTGTGAATTGTCCCTGCAGTGGAGGCTGAGGCTGACATTGTTGCAGGACCAATGGCGTGAGAACATGGAGGCTGAAGATGCGTCACCTGTCCAAGTTGCTGGTGTGTCTGGGCAGTCACCACATTAACCCAGTGAGCCGTAAATGATATATATTGTCCTTGACCGTCGTTACAGCTCCACATGTAAGCTCTGCCGTGCAATTTGGCAGACACCAACAGGCTCAAGGACTGGTCCACCTTCTCTTCTACATACAGTGCTGGCCAAAAGTATTGGCACCCCTGCAATTCTGTCAGATAATACTCAATTTCTTCCAGAAAATGATTGCAATCACAAATGCTTTGGTAATAATATCTTCATTTATTTTGCTTGCAATGAAAAAACACAAAAGAGAATGAAAAAAAAGTCAAATTATTGATCATTTTACACAAAACTCCAAAAATGGGCCGGACAAAAGTATAGGCACCCTCAGCCTAATACTTGGTAGCACAACCTTTAGACAAAATAACTGTGAACAACCGCTTCCGGTAACCATCAATGAGTTTCTTACAATGCTCTGCTGGAATTTTAGACCATTCTTCTTTGGCAAATTTCTCCAGGTCCCTGAGATTTGAAGGGTGCCTTCTCCAAACTGCCATTTTGAGATCTCTCCACAGGTGTTCTATGGGATTCAGGTCTGGACTCATTGCTGGCCACTTTAGAAGTCTCCAGTGCTTTCTCTCAAACCATTTTCTAGTGCTTTTTGAAGTGTGTTTTGGGTCATTGTCCTGCTGGAAGACCCATGACCTCTGAGGGAGACCTAGCTTTCTCACACTGGGCCCTACATTATGCTGCAAAATTTGTTGGTAGTCTTCAGACTTCATAATGCCATGCACACGGTCAAGCAGTCCAGTGCCAGAGGCAGCAAAGCAACCCCAAAACATCAGGGAACCTCAGCCATGTTTTACTGTAGGGACTGTGTTCTTTTCTTTGAAGGCCTCTTTTTTTTTCCTATAAACTCTATGTTGATGCCGTTTCCCAAAAAGCTCTACTTTTGTCTCATCTGACCAGAGAACATTCTTCCAAAAAGTTTTTGGCTTTCTCAGGTAAATTTTGGCAAACTCCAGCCTGGCTTTTTTATGTCTCTGGGTCAGAAGTGGGGTCTTCCTGGGTATCCTACCATAGAGTCCCTTTTCATTCAGACGTCGACGGATAGTACGGGTTGACACTGTTGTACCCTCGGACTGCAGGGCAGCTAGAACTTGTTTGGATGTTAGTCGAGGTTCTTTAGCCACCATCCGCACAATCTTTCGTTGAAATCTCTCGTCAATTTTTCTTTTCCGTCCACATCTAGGGAGGTTAGCCACAGTACCATGGGCTTTAAACTTCTTGATGACACTGCGCACGGTAGACACAGGAACATTCAGGTCTTTGGAGATGGACTTGTAGCCTTGAGATTGCTCATGCTTCCTCACAATTTTGCTTCTCAAGTCCTCAGACAGTTCTTTGGTCTTCTTTCTCTTCTCCATGCTCAATGTGGTACACACAAGGACACAGGACAGAGGTTGAGTCAACTTTAATCCATTTCAACTGGCTGCAAGTGTGATTTAGTTATTGCCACCACCTGTTATGTGCCACTGGTAAGTAACAGGTGCTGTTAATTACACAAATTAGAGAAGCATCACATGATTTTTCAAAGGGTGCCAATACTTTTGTCCACCCCCTTTTTTATGTTTGGTGTGGAATTATATCCAATTTGGCTTTTTGACTATTCTTTTTGTGGTTTTCCATTGAAGACAAATTAAATGAAGATATTATTACCAAAGCATTTGTGATTGCAATCATTTCCTGGAAGAAATTGAGTATTATCTGACAGAATTGCAGGGGTGCCAATACTTTTGGCCAGCACTGTATTTATGCAGAGCTGGTACTGCCTTTTTGGCAAAGAAATGAAAGCTTGGGACTCTCCACTTCGGCTTGGCACAAGCCATGAGTTCTCTGAAAGGTGCAGAGTCTTGGAAAGGGAGGGACTGCAGCAACTTGGACAGGAGCATGTTCAGCTTCTGCACTGTAGGATGAGTGCACGCATACTGTTGTCTCTTCAAAATCACTTCTGTGATGGATTGCTGACGCAATGACTGACTAGGAAGAGGAGGAGGAGCAGGAGCATCATGACCAGTAGATGATGGGAAGGACACACAGCTTCCTTCAGCTCTAGTGGTGGAGCCTTGACTGTCTGAAATGGGGTACATGCCACTGGGTGCTGCAGCGGTTGCTGCGGCAGGCTGGACTACCACATTGGAGCCACAGCTCTCCCAAGTCCACTTTATGGTGATGCTGCATATGTTGACGCAGTATCACCATAACACCAGCATCACCACAACACCAGCTTCCATGCCACTCTCCTCATCACTACTTGCCTGCCTACGAGAGGAAGCGGCGGATGTCTCCTCCAGATCTTAGCTGAGCAGTAGCTGCTGACTGTCTCATGGGTCTGCTGCCTTGGGATAACCTTGAATTCTGACCTATCCTTCAAGCCACACATCCAAACCCTCAACACCTCCTGCCGTCTCCAACTCAAGAACATCCATCGAATCTGCTCCTTCCTCACCCCAGAAACTACAAAGATGCTAGTCCATGCCCTCATAATCTCCCTCTTAGACTACTGTAACAACCTTCTCCATGACCTCCCAGCAAATACTCTCACCCCCCCTCCAGTCCACCTTAAATTGCGCCACTTGCTTAATATACCTCTCCCCCCGTTCTTCATCGGCTGCTCCCCTCTGCCAATCCCTTCACTGGCTACCAGTTGCCCAGCGAATAAAGTTCAAATTACTAACGCTGACATACAAAGCCATCCACAATCTGTCCCCTCCATATATCTTCGACCTAATCTCCCACTACCTGCCCGCATGTAACATCCGATCCTCCAAAGACCTCCTACTCCGCTCTGCTCTTATCTGCTCTTCACACAACTGTCTCCAAGACTTCTCCCGTGCATCCCCCATACTCTGGAACTCATTACCAAGACACATAAGACTGACCCCCACAATCACAAGCTTAAGTAAGTCCCTGGAGACTCACCGATTCAGGAAGGCCTACAACCCCCAATAACGCTACTGTCTCCATACCACCACCTGAACAGCTTCTACCCCCACCTTCTGTCTCTATCCCTCTTCCCTCATAGATTGTAAGCCCTTGTGAGCAGGGCCCTGTATCCCACTGTGCCAGTTGGTCACTGTTAGTATTATCTGTTTTGTATATCTTGTGTACCGTATGTTAACCCTCAAATGTAAAGCACCATGGAATTAATGGTGGTATATAAATAAACAATAATAATAAATAATAATAATACCTCCTCCTCACTGTACAGTGGATCTGAGCCCACAGTATAGAGTACTTCTCTAGCTGAGGAAACAGAAAAGGTCAGAGGCTGGTTGAGGACAGGTGAGGGCACAGGGCATGCTGCTGGGCCATGTCAACTAAGGGTTGTATCTGATGAACCCACCTTCTCTTGGCTGGGGGTGTCTGTTGTGACTTGCCATGAATTGGATGATCGAGTCAACCAGTCTACAACCTTTGGGTTGCTGGTCAAGACACGACCGCTACTTGACACTGGGAGCTCAGGCTTCTATAAGGGACCCCTGCTTCCACACCCCCTTACTCCGTTGCGACCTGTGCCTGCGTCAGAAACATTTAGGCCTGCATCCCTCCCCTGTGCATGGCCTCTCGCTTCTCTGTCTGACATACTGTTCGATGAAAAAATGTAATAGCAAAAAGGCCTGTTATTTTCTACTATGAAGAGAACGGCAAATATGCCCCTTATTTCTTTCCCCACTAATGAACACCTATAACAAAAGCGTGATAAAGGCAGAGATTTGTGGCTCCGAATTATTGACAATAATGTATTGATAAATGGCCTGCAACTTTATACTGGGAATAAAATGGCTAATATGGTCCTCCTTATGGGTTTCCACACTACAGTAATAAACATCTTTAAATAAGGTGTATGCTCATGCAGCATACCACATGTGCAGGGCACAGCGGTGTCACGCTGTTCTACACCTCGTTTGCCGAACACAGGGGAGGAACTGGCTCACTGTATTTCCTCCTCATGCTGCTTCCCACTGGGTCACTGTAAGCCCTCCTCATGCCGCAGCCACTGGGTCACTGTATGCCCTCCAAAGGCTGCTACTACCTCCACCTCTGCAACTGAGTCACTGTATGTCCTTCTCATGCCGCTGCCACTGGGTCACTGTATACCCTCCTCATGCCGCTGCCACTGCTGGGTCACTGTATGTCCTCCTCATGCCGCTGCCACTGGGTCACTGTATGGCATCCTCATGCTGCTGCCAACTCCACATTATGTCGCCTTGCCACTCTGTGGCCTCCTCATGCTGCTGCTACCTCTACATTATATCGCCTTGCCACTCTGTAGACATCTATGTAGAATCCGCAAATGAGGGTGTAAAAGGAGTGCGCTCTTTCACTCTACAGTAGGATGTTGGGCCTCTGCACGGTTCTTTCTACCTGGCACTAACATGGACCTGTAAGGCTGGGTTCACACTTGAGTTAGTTGGACAGTTTTGGCCCCATAACTGTCCAAATAAGTGTAGTGTGCAGTGGTTCTAAGAGCGACGCCTGTCATGTGCGTGTCATACTGACTCACAGTATTGTTTGACTACCACAGTAGGCTCCCTATGTGTGTTACTGCAAGGCTCAGTGTTCTACACCACTATACAGGCTCTCTGAAGCTAGGAAATAGGTGTTTTTTAGCGATATTCGCCGCAAAGTAATTCGGATCAAAGTAAATTTTTTTGGAACTTTGAATCGAACTGCCGAATCGAACGTTTGAGAAATTCGCTCATTTCTAGTTGTTGCACAAACAGAGTTTTTCTCTAATTCCACTCCATTTTTCCAGCTTCCCAGTACATTGTACGGAATGTTAAATGGTACCACTACGAAGTACAATTTGTCCTACAAACAGTAAGTGCTCATATGACTCTGTAAACAGAAAAATAAAAAGGTTATGGGGTTTGGAAGGCGTGGAGATGTTAAGGGGTTGTCTTATAATGGCAACCCATGTGTGTATGCTCTAATGGTTCATGTGGCCTTCATTACAGGATCAGCCAGGGATTTTTAGAGTAGAAGCTGTCTTGATGAAACTCCATGCAATAACAGGGTATTACTGCAAATAAGGTATTTGCATAATACTTTAGTTGGACACTTCAAATAAGTTTAATGTGTATTTATTTTTTTTAATTTTATTCTGTCACACATGGATTCCAATATCTTTTTCTCATGGACAGGGAACTTGTACTTGGAAATGTCACCACTTACACAGGATAGTTATCTCTGCTTTGTGAATATGCAATTAGGTAATTAGAGATCATCTACATATTTCCTCTTGTAAAGGTCCAGGATATCCTCTTCTTAATTCATCTGGCATTTGGTATCTCCTTTTTCACATCTGGCAAATAAAAGTCTCCCACGATTATTTCTTTACATTGCAAATCCGAACACTTGATAGCTTTGCTTCACCGCTTCTTTTGGTCTTACAATAATTCACACTATGCTTACAGCTTTATAGCTAACTTTTACTTTTCACTTTGCCTCCTGGGCATCATGTAATGTTGTTGGTAGTCAGTATACAACATTTACAGAAGATGATACCTTCAAAGAAATCTTTTTTAGGCCGGGGCCCCATATTACGAAAACCCTGCATTTTACATTATCTACAAAATGGATGGGATTCTGGCTAATGTGCATCAGCCAATATAAGTTCACATTTCATTTTCCAGGTTTCCATAGCAACACAACCATAAATAGACTATACCTATACTAGATTACCATACTGGATGTCAAGTGCAAAAACTGGCCAATTCTTATGGGGTCACTACACAAACAAAAAATGAAATATACCCGTGCGCAGCCGGGTCCTTCTGCTAGTCTCATATATATATAAAAGTGAGTTTCTGTCTGTTCTTTAAGCGCGACCAAACGACTGGACCGATGCTCACCAAATTTGGCACACATGTACATCAGGTGTCCGGGAATATTTTAGACTGGGTCTCAGCTTGCCAGGACGTACCGTTCCTGAGGTACAGTATTCCCAAAAAATTACCTGCATTAGTCAATACAAGCCTTTCACTCATATTCCAACTGCCATACACACTGTCACATGTCCCTTATCAGCCAATAGAAGCTCACAGGTGCTTAGTCTCCACAAGCACACAGCTTTACTCCAGGTTTCCATAACAACCCCGCCATTTTTCAACACTACACCCTTGGCAGAGCGGTGCGTGCTGTGTGTATATGTAGACATGTAGCAAAGCTGTGTGTGCTGTGTGTCTATGTAGAGATGTAGCAGAGGCGGTGTATGTAAAGATGTAGCAGAGCTGTGTATGTAGAGATGTAGCAGAGCTGTGTGTGTATATGTAGAGATGTAACAGAGCTGTGTGTGCTTTGTGTGTATGTAGAGATGTTGCAGAGCTGTGTGTTGTGTGTATGTAGATATGTTCTAGAGCTGTGTATGTAGAGATGTAACAGAGCTGTGTATGTTGTGTGTATGTAGAGATGTAGCAGAACTATGTGTGTTGTGTGTATGTAGAGATGTAACAAAGCTGTGTATGTAGAGATGTAGCAGATGTGTGTGTGTTGTGTGTATGTAGAGATGCAGCAGAGCTGTGTGTGTTGTGTGTATGCAGAGAAGTAGCAGAGCTGTGTGTGTTGTGTGTATGTAGAGATGTAGTAGAGCTGTGTATGTAAAGATGTAGCAGAGCTGCGTATGCTGTGTTTATGAAAAGATGTAGCAGAGCTGTGTGTGCTGTATGTATGTAGAGATGTAGCAGAGCTGTGTGTGTATGTAGAGCTTTAGCAAAGCTGTGTGTATGTAGATGTAGCAGACCTGTGTATGTAGAGATGTAGCAAAGCTGTGTATGCTGTGTGTATGAAGAGATGTAATAGAGCTGTATGTGCTGTATATGCAGAGATGTAGCAGAGCTGTGTATGTAGAGATGTAGCAGAGCTGTGTTTGCAGTGTCCATTATTGCACTGACAATCTCTCTCCTTTGGTTTTCAGGATACGGCAGAATATGTTGCTTATGTTGCTTAGGTTTTCATAACAACCCCACCATTTTTCTTCACTGCTGTAGGTCAGCTTTAAAGGGGCAGGGCGCTGTGGATGACACTATTACACCAGGTCATATACACACAGTTTTACTCCAGGTTTCCATAACAACCCCGCCATTTTTCTTCACTGCTGTAGGTCAGATTTAAAGGGGCAGGACGCTGTGGATGATACTGTTACACAAGGTCACATACACACAGCTTTACTCCAGGTAAAAACCGCAGGTTTTTCACTGATATCCAAACTGAGATACACATGATCACATGACGCTTATGGACCAATGGAAACTCACAGGTTCTTCAGTCTTCACATACACACAGCTTTACACCAGGTTTCCATAGCAACCAACCTATTCTTATGGGGCCACTACACAAACAAAAAATGAAATATACCCATGCGAAGCCAGGTCCTTCTGTTACTTTACTATAAAATAGACTTTATTTTGCAACCATTAAGGCTGAGGCCCCAACGTTTCAGAAACACAGCTTTTTTTGTTGAAGATTTTGCTGTGGTTTTTTTGAGCCAAAGCCAGTAGTGGATTGAGCAGAAGGGAGAAGTATCAGAGTTTACGATATACAGTGGGAAAAAAAAAGTATTTAGTCAGCCACCAATTGTGCAAGTTCTCCCACTTAAAAAGATGAGAGAGGCCTGTAATTGACATCATAGGTCCGTGATGGCGAACCTATGGCACGCGTGCCAGAGAGGGCACGCAGAGCCCTCTCAGTTGGCACGTGTGCCATCGCCATTATCGCTCACTAATGGGGAATCCGGTACTGGATTCCCCGTTGGTGAGCGATCGCTTTTTTAGCTGTATGTGCAAATGCACATACAGCTGAAAGTTGTCAGTGTAGGCCGCGGTCCGCGGAACGTAAATCATCAACGCCTGCGATCAGAAGAAGAAGGAGGACGCGCTCTGTGGGACTGCAGCTGTTCGTGGGACAAGATAAGTAACATAAACTACTGTGTGGGGGCCTTCTGTGGTACATATACTACTGTATGGGGGACACTGAAGCATCTAATACTGTGTGGGGGACACTGAAACATATACTACTGTGTGGGGGGGGCTTATTGAGAAGCATATAATGTGGGTGGGGGCCCAAAGTGGAGCATATAATACTGTGCGGGGGCCTCTGTGGAGCATACAATACTGTGCGGGGGCCTCTGTGGAGCATATAATACTGAGTGGGGGCCACTCTGGAGCATATAATACTGTGTGGGGGCCATTCCGGAGCATATAATATTGTCTGGAAGCCACCTCAGAGCGAAATGTACTGTCTGGGGGCCTCTTCGGAGCGCATTGTACTGTCTGGGGCCCTTCACTATTTATATCACACAGTATCTGTTTTATAGCAGACGTGATATTATTACAGGCTGTAATAACATTGCACGGTCACTATAAAACAGATCCTGGTTAATTTAAGGTTAAATTACCGCGTTGGAACTTTGCGATAATTTAGTGGGTTTCGGGTTGCAGTTTGGGCACTCGGTCTCTAAAAGGTTCGCCATCACTGTCATAGGTAGACCTCAACTATGAGAGACAAAATGAGAAAACATATCTAGAAAATCACATTGTCTGATTTTTTAAGAATTTATTTGCGTCATCGCTGGGCTGTAAGGAACGCCCCCTCTCTCTGTACTCATCTATAGCGCTGTACTGTCAGAGGGGGCGTTCCTTACTGCCCGGCGATGACGGTGAGCTGTGAGGAACGTCCCCCCCCAGTACAAGTCTATGAACGAGAACTGTCAGGGAGGGCGTTCCTCACAGCGCAGCTAGACTGTCAGGAACGCTTTTCTGACAGTAAACCGTGAAACTAACACCGCCGATATCTCCAGCCCCGGGGCACATACCGGGAAAGCCGGCAGTGCGCTGAATTCAGCGTGTTGTTGGCTTTCTAGCGGTATGTAAAACCGCATGTGCCTGAGGACATGAAAGGTCCTCTTTAAGGGCTTAGTTTTTATGGTGTTCACTGTGCAGCCAAAATGACATGTAACCTGTATTCTGTGCTTTGGTACAATTACAGTGATACCAATTTTTTTTTAGTTTTTGTTAAGGCTAAGACCCCACGTAGCGGGCAACAGCGAAAAAGTGCTGCAGGACAAACTGTAGTAGAAACGCATCATTTTTCACAGAAAGTCCGCAGAGGTTTCCTGCTAACTTTCTGCTGGCGTTTCCGTAGGTATAATTGACATGCTGCGACTTCCAAAATCGCAACAGTTTTGTATATCGCAGCATTTATGCTGCGCATATTTTTCTGCAATTTGTGTATGAGATTCGCTAGAATCCCATCCACTTTGCAAGGACTGTAAAACGCAGCGTTTTTTTAATGGATAAACTGCGGCGTTTATCCCACGTGGGGCCCAAAGGTTAAGGCCCCATGTTGTGGAACACAGCTGAGGCTGAGACCCCACATAGCAAGCCACAGTCAAAAAGCAGTGCGGAAAAAAACACGGCAGAAACATATCGCGAATTCTTTTATGCCTATACGAAAAACTCCAGCGTATCAGTATGTATAATTGCCATGCTGTGATTTACAAAAACACAAGCATTTTTGAAATCGCAGCATTTCCGCTGCATTTTTTTTTCTGCAATATGTGGATGAGTTTAGCCAGAATCTCATCCACTTTGCAGGTACTGTAATATACAACATTTCTTGTACTATACTACAAGTACTGTAATTAGCTGTGAAAAAAAAAACCGCACCAGAAACATCACTTTTTTTTTACGCAGCGTTTTTCATTGTCTTTTTGTTGCGTTTTTCTCTGTGGTTTTTCTTCCCTTATGAAATCTATAGGGAAATTTTTTTGAAAACGCAGCTTTTCCGCAGCGTTTGTTTTCCTGCAATTTGTGGATGGGATTAGCCAGAATTTCATTCACTTTGGTGGTACTGTAAAACGCAGCGTTTTTTTTCTGCTGCATTTCCACAATGTGGGGCCTTAGCCTTAGGCCCCACGTAGCGCAAATGCTGCGATTTAGCCGTGGCAAAACTGCGGCGTTTTACAGTACCTGCAAAGTGGATGGATTCTGGCTAATCCCATCCACACACTGCAGAAACATATCTGCAGCAGACATGCTGTGATTTCAAAAACTGTAAGTCTCAGCAAGTCAATTCTACATATGGAAACGCTGGCGTTTTCCGTATAGGTATAATGGAATCAGAAAGTCCGCAAAGGAAAGCTCTGCGGACTTTATGTGAAAAGTGCTGCGGAATAAAAACGCGTTTCCACCATGCTTTTTTCCGCAGCGCTTTTTGGCTGCAGCCTGCTACTTGGGGCCTTAGCCTAAAAAAATCCAAAACTTTGAAAAAAAAAAGATTTCTTGTAGTTGCCATATCCTGATGCACTTTTTATTGATACCATTTTGGGGAATGTCTGATGTTTTCATCTCTTCTTATTCAAATTTTTATGGGAGGTGAAAAAAATGTCGGTTTGGCTCTTTTCTTTTTTTACAACTATGGCATTCACCGTATGGGAAAAATATTTTTATAAGTTTGTACATAGGGCATTTTCAGGCGCAGGGATACCTAATTTGTATTTGTTTTACATTGTTTATTTATATTTATCTCTTATCTAGAGAAAGGGGGTGATTTTAGCTTTTAATATTTTTTTTTTACATTTTATTTTTAGACCCGCTTAGGGTCACTAATCACTAATACAATATACTCCAATACTAATGTATTGCATTGTATAGCATAATCACTATACTTTTATTACAGGCTGGCTATGCAGCCTGTACTAGATTCAATGTAATGACAAGCCTGGGAATCTTCAATAGGCTCCCAGCTGTCATGGTAAGGGATCACCTCCCCACCCCAATCTTGTTGTAGAAGTCTCCAAAATGGCAGCACCTGTGTGCCAAACCAAAAATGGTGCTTTGGTTAGGAATGATCAAGGCATCAAAAGGGTTAATGCCCACGATTAGCGCAGGCACTGATTGCAGACATTGTTGCTGGGTCTACGCTGTATTA
Source organism: Leptodactylus fallax (assembly GCA_947044405.1). Classification (NCBI taxonomy): domain Eukaryota; kingdom Metazoa; phylum Chordata; class Amphibia; order Anura; family Leptodactylidae; genus Leptodactylus; species Leptodactylus fallax. Next base: position 927,283 of record CAMRHE010000521.1, on the reverse strand, counting down.
TACAGTGGAGACATGGCGTTTATGGCGGCCACCATATTAAAAAACCCGACTATTGCAGCAGATGATGAGAAAGGGTTAATATCTGATGAATGTGGGTTCTACATCTAGGACCTGCACCTACCAGGAGAACAGGGAATCCCTAACCCAAATGAGACGATGACGCATCTAGGCAGATTATAAGTGTGTGTGTGTGTGTATGCGCGCATGCATGTGCATGTGTATGTATATATGTATGTGTATGGGCAGCTCTCTGCATTCACTTCTATGGGAGTTACAGAAACCAAGTATTGTATGAAAATATAGAAACGTCCCTTTTATTTCTCTGAATATACATGAAGAGCTGCGGTAAATCTATATATCGCATACAGAGCTTCTATTTTCCAAGAGGTCAATCTTTTTTTTTCTAGTTCCTTTTACCAGAACTGAACAATCCCTAATGGCTGAGGGTATCAGTATCAGCTCACAAAATGATGTAAACTAGGTAACTGCTGAGTGTCCCTGGTTAACGTAGTTCTGCTGCTTTAAACGATACACATATTTGGCAGCCTGCAGACACCACTGCCTCTTGTGGTTAATGCCTGAGTTGCTGTGGATATTAATGTGGCATTGCATGTTAGTTAAAGAAAAGCAAATATCTTTCTGGCCTCTCGTACCACAAGACCACATTAACCAAGATTTTTACAGCAATGGACTGCTTTAAGGACAGTTCACTTTATGACTATGCCAGAGAAATGAGATGAGATGACTATGCCAGAGAAAATAGGTCTTCGTATCATATTACAGAAGTCATTACTTCTTTATACACTGCTCAGATACACTCAGTCTACAAAATAATGATAAAAACTGTGTTAAAAAGACACCTATATTTATATAGTGTTATGAATGGCACGCTCTATTGCTAATCTGCAGGAGCAGTTGGGACAATTTAAGTGTGATTTGGAGCAGTCTGTGTGGTGTGAATGAGTGGTTACTGAAATGGGCTAATGTCTACATTACAACCTGATCAGTCCATTCTGTAAACTGTATTTAGGACAATTAATATTTCCTACTGCCCTGTAAGCTTATTATAATCATCAGCACAATGATCAGGTAGTCATTTTATATTTTACAGAATTGCAAGTTATGAACTTTCTAACATTTGTTTTACTGCATGTTGTGTTAGGGAGGAAACTACTATGTGTTGTCTCACCCACTCATAAGGGAACCAGATAATCACAGCTAAATTCCTCATGCTGTTAAGCAACTTGACTTGTCTGTACTGAGCACAGACGATGCATCTACTATGACAAGACACTTATTTTTTTTTTTTAATATGGAGTCTAGATGGCTGCCCTGCTCATGCTTGAACTATAATAGCTGTTCATCACATACAAAAAAATGCAGTCAGTACATCTGAGCTGAGATATTTTACTGCCTCAGGCATTTAGCCTTGCCCCACAAGAATCCAGGCTCACACTTCAATCCACTGACTATCTGGAAAGAGCTTGCATGCTGCATGTACCACAGCTCAGCTCGTCCGCAAGTTATTATTTATTACATATAAGTATTTTGTTTATATAACATGCAAAATTCTTTCTTCTCAGGCAACATAAAATGTGAGATTTAGGCTGGGGCCCCACGTGGCGTAAACGTTGCACTTTGGCCTACGTCGTTTTACGGTCCCTGCTAGCGGATCCCATCCACACATTGCAGAAAAATACGTGCAGTGGACATGCTACAATTTCCAAAACTGTCATGGTTTTGGAAATCGTAGCATGTCCATTATAACTAAATGATACACCAGCGATTTCTCTATAGGTATAATGGAAGCAGAAAGTCCGCAAAGGAAACCTCTGCGGACTTTCTGTGAAAAGCGCTGCGGGAAAAACAGCCTTGCGTTGTTACCACAGTTTTTCCCGCAGCGCTTTTACCTGCAGCCCACTACGTGGGGCCTTACCCTTAATGGAGTCTGGTAACAGGAAAACTGGTATCAAACTCATATACTTTGTAGAGCGGCTTCTGCACTTTCCAAAGATGTTTTTATTATTCTGCATTGCTTATGCAAATAAGCTGAAAAGGGCTTTAGGGGTATTACTTCTCTTGCCAGGGCTTCGGTCTCCGCTCTAGATAACTGCCAGTAACTGCCTAGTTCCTCTTCCCATTCCTTGAGTGACGTCTCACACTTTTCCTAATTTGCTAACTTGCATAAGAATGAAATCCTGATTTTCATGAAAATGGAGCTGCAGTGCAGAATGAGAAAGGCATCTTAAGAAGTGTAGATGCCACTCTACAAGGTAATGTCATTAGTTTGAACCTGATTTTACTGCTGACAGACTCCCTTTAATAAGGAACTTTTACTACCTCAACCAACTCCAGTTGTCTGCATCCTTTAATAGGCACATTTTATTCCCCATTCGCACGCGGAAATATTTGTCATTCATGCCATGAAAAAACTGTGACACATCCTTAGCAGAAATCTGAGTCTCAGTCTTGCATTTCTGCTGTGTATCCTATTGTAAAATACATGTTGCATGTGAGGCTCCCATTTGAGCCTCAGCTAACAGCTTGTCAGACAAGCATACCACAATGCAATGCACATCTTTCAGTCAAAATGACACAAAACAAAATTTACTCCTATATGGACCCCATTCTAAGTCAGTCATCGAGCATTGTTGGGATCACATGATGGATTCATCAAGTACATAAGCCATCATGGTTAAATAGTTTTACATATAAATACATGAAGTCACCCACTAAACTGAGGACTGCTCATTTGTGCAGTCCTCACATAGGACTAGAGACCCATTCACACAAACACATTCCGGCTGATAAATATGGTCCATTTCCCTGCTCGATCACAGCTCCTAAATATACAGCAACATACTGATTTCTGATGCTGTTGGCTTCACAATTACCACAGTAGTTCTGAAGCTCAAATCAGTGTATATCATAAGAGCCATGGTTGGGGTGGAATATACTGCAGACACACAAACCTTATTTCTAAGCCTGTATGTTTGTGTGAAAGGGCCCTTAAAAAGAGCTGCTGTCACTGTTCTGTTTTTCATGGGCATAAGAGAGGGGGACTACCCCACATGAACCCTCCTCTATAAACCATACTGGAAAACTGCTGCAAACTGATTGGACGCTCACTTTATTAATCTTCTGAAGATTTGCCAATACACAAGCATCTTAAAGATAAGGGCCCAAGACAGAGATGAGGGAGGAAATGTAGGGAGGTGCAGCATTACGGAGAGCCTTGTGGATGAGGGTGATAAGTTTATATTGTACTCTGTATTGAATAGGCAGCCAATGTAGTGATTGACACAGACCGGAGGCATCGCTGTAGCGTCTACACCAGTGGTCGGCAACCCCCGGCACGCGTGCCAAGAGTGGCACGCGAGGTTTATTTCCCTGGCACGGCAGCGGAGTCCTCACCCAGCAGTTTCGATCGGACCAAACACGGCCGAAACAAAACTGCTATTATTATACTGTGGGGTCTCTTCAGACCCCCGAGTATAATAAGCGGAGCCCCCGGGGAGGTGATCAAACATAAAAAACAATGTTAACTCACCTTCCCTGGATCCGCAGCGGCTCTGTGCTCTTAGGGCGCTTCTGCCTGATGTAAGAGACAGCTGACAGGGGCTCAGGGGTCACGTCCGACGTCATTACGCATAATGATGCGACGTAACCCCTGAGACCCAATCAGCGGTCGCTGACGTCAGGGAGAAGCGCCCACACAGCGGCTGCGGAGCGCAGGAAAAAGTGAGTAAGGTAGCGTTCACATATGTCCGGCGCAGCTATCTGTTTCCCTCCGGTGTGGTGCACACAAGCTGGAGGGAAACTGATGCCAGGACGGATCCCATAACTTTCTTCTGTCCATGTTATCCCCTCTCCTATCAATGAGAGAGCATACTGTACTTTTGCTCTCTGATAGTCACATAGAGGGATAATGTAACACCCCCTCTGAGCCTAATCACATAACCAGGAAGTTATTGGCGCTGTGACCCAGACATTTACCATCATCCAGGTCGCAGCGCCAGAAGTGTCGCACCAAACACTTACACAACACATACACAAAGTCACCAATAAAGTTTACATTTTTTCACTGTCTCTGTCCTGTCCATACCTGATCTTTATAGAGTAAAATACGCCGCCAGCAATTATCACTAGTATTATCACCATAATACCGTGTGCAGGGGCCGCTATGTGACATAATACCGTGTGCAGGGGTTGAGTACCTCAACTTTGATTTTTTTAATCGAAATCGGCACGCCGAACAAAAAAGGTTGCCTACCCCTGGTCTAGACTGATAGATGAGCCTGGCCACTGCATTCAGAATAGATTGTAGAGGGGAGAGTTTAGTAAGGGGAAGACCGATTAGTAAGGAGTTACAGTAGTCAAGGCGAGAGTGAATCAGGGCAACAATAAGTGTCTTTAATGTATCTGTGGTAAGGAAAAGGCGGATTCTGGAGATGTTTTTGAGGTGAAAATGACATGAGCGTGCGAGTGATTGGATACGGGGGGGTGAAAGAAAGGTCTGAATCAAACAACTCCGGGACAGCAGGCATACTGCCTGGGAGTTATGGTAAGGCCGGAGACTGAAATGGAAATATGACATGGAGGAATTTGGAGCTGAATTTGAGACGGATTCCTCCTCACAGTCAGTTCCAAAAACTACTGTAATCTAACCCCATTATTTTCAATGTGAGGCACTGACAGATGCTGTTCTTGCAGTTTCCTTGGCTGAAACCACACCATGTAGCTCACGTTCATTAGCCCCATTGTGTCTGAGGCTAGTCACACTGCAAACCTGCGTCAGAAAGTTTAAGCTCTGCTCCGCAGGTTCTACAGGGCTGGAATTTAGAGAGGAATTTTATGCAGAGCACCTCAATTAATCACAAAATAACCGAAATGGAAAGTCAGTTGCATTAACAGATGTGAACTTGCTCACATGGATTATTTCTATTGCTTTGCAACCCTGCCATCCTAGCTCACACTGCCATTACCTAAAGGATATGTCACTAGCCAATCAGGATTGCTGATATATGAATAGCCAAAACCAAAATTCAGCAGGATAGTGTGGCACATAAGTAAGGAGGCGGGGGGGGGGGGGGGGACATGGAAAAAGGGGACTTCCAAAGATAATTGTTCACTAATTGTAATCAAGGAAAAATATTCAATTATTCATAACTTTGCTAGGTCACATCACCTAACCCTACCTTAGACCATCCACACTTTTCCATACTGTTGTGCTGCCACACCATACACACTATGGGAATTTCAGTGCTCCTATAATAGATGCTACACTGGGGGGAGGGGGGGAAACCTCTGAACCACATTTTCCACATAATATATTATTCAGAGGAGAATGAAGGTTAATATATACAGGATTTAGCTATGCTAAGAGTAAATCTGACTGAAGCTAATACTAAAGATGATGAGAGCTGCAGGAATGGGTGGACTTTGTCATCTTCTCCTCAGCTTTGCTCCTCATATCCCCCTCCCTGGGCTCCATCCATCACCATCCCCCTACACAAGATCTCACACACACAAAAAAAAAAGTTTCAACAACAAGCAGCCGGGCCAATGGTAGGAGGGAGACCCGGGAAAGGGGCTGAGCAAAGGGCGAGGAGATGAGGAGAAAAGCAGCTGCGAGCTAGACGAGCCAGGCTGAAAGGGAAAAGGCTGCAGCTCCGGGCATGGTTTTGTTAGAATGAGGGCACCGTGTGTGCACAGAGCCTGGCAGACATTTCCCGCACTTTGCTGACACTGGAGACCGAGCGTTCCCCTCCCCCTGAGGACAACACACATCTCTGTGCATGGGACCGTTCTCCTCACACTGCCTTGAGGGAGAGACAACAGAGCTCAGTGATGCCATCTGCATGAGAATACCCAGCGTAGAGACATGAGCCTCCGGGCACCGGGGGCACGGTGGAACTATTGACGGTGGACGCAGCTACTTTTCTTCTTGCCGGACTTCATGGTGTGAGGGGACCCCACTAGGACCTGCTCTCTATTGTGCTCGGCATGGCTGCTGGATGTGGGCTGACGTACGTGCTGCTGCTGGCTCTCCTGCTGGGACAGTCCTTGGGACAGATGATCTGCTGGCAGGCCATGCTAACGTGCCAGATGGAGCAGCAATGTAACTTTGCCTTCCGTCAGTATAACGAGGCTTGTGCCTCTGTGCTTAATGGGGAAGAAGTGAACGAGCCAAGCCAGCGCCGCTGCCCCAGTCACTGCATCAATGCCATCATCCAGCTGAACAGCACCAAGGCAGGGCCCGCACTGGAGGACTGTGACTGCGTCAACGATGAGGCTTGTAAAGCCACCAAACAGGCTATTGAGCCGTGCATGCCCAGGACCAGCGTGGGTGGCGGGAGCTCAAAACGCGGGCCGGTCATTGGCTGCACGGAAGCTCGGAGGCTCTGCGAGAAGGACAGCCGCTGCTCTGAATCGCTGTCCAGCTACCTGCGTAACTGCGGACCGCTATTCAATGGCTTGAGCTGCCCGGGCAGATGTATGGCGGTCATATCGGACATGATGAAGGTGCCCAAAGCGCTGCTGCTCAGTGACTGCGTGTGTGATGGCAGGGAGCGGCCCATCTGCGAGTCCGTCAAGGATAGCATGGTCCGCCTGTGCTTCGGCTTAGATGGGGGCTACGGGGGTCCCAGCAGTGGCGGGGAGCCAGACGATGACATGGACGATGATTATGATTATTACTCTAGGCCCACCACCCCAGCCGACAGTGGTGCCCTCTCTGCTGCCCCTACATTCACCCTGTGGACATGTATTGTGCTGATGGTGCTACCAGGACTTATCTGATGGTTGCCTTATCTGCTCCACTACTGGTGGAGCTATCACCCTGTTAGACTGGGCAGGGGCCCCAGTAGCTGTGCACTAGCACCAGTCTGCTTCTATGTGTGTGCTGGCCATCTCCTCTTCTGTGCCTCTTCCCAAAGTGCTCCTTAACTAATGCGTCTGATCTTCAGCTGGCCATAGCTGTAGTCACCTCGATAATGGTTGGCCCATCAGATTGGGTTGGTTGTGATTGTGACTAGTCAGGAATGAGATATATGCTAATGGTGGACTTTCTCTATGGAAGGGATTATGGCCAGCTTGACTTTTCTCTACCCTAGCTTTACATTATGCACATCAGCTGTCATTAAGGTTATAGTCACATACTGCAGATTTGTGACTGGTCCAATCATCTGAATGGGGTTTGCAGAAATACATGCACATGCTGCAGAAACAACCCGTTCATTGGAATGGAAAAGATTTTCAATCACAGAAATTTCAGCAACAATTCTGCTGCATGTGAACATACCCAGAGAGGGTGCCTATGAAAGTAAAAATAGACCTATATACTATGCAGTACTGGTCCCTTAAGAAAAGCTATGCAACTTTCACCTAACCAGCTGATCTATAGCACCTCTCACCACCCTTACCTTTATGGGGTGACAATTATAGATTGTAGTGAAATAGTATGGTCACCCTTGCAACCAAATTGTTATAATGCATGCAACATAAAAGTGAAGGAACTTTTCTGCTATTCTTGGTTAGGAATATCCTGACATTTAGTGTCTTACAGCTAATATGCAAGACTGTGTTTCTGTGTTTATATACAACGAGATAATACTTTGTATTCTGGTCTGCTGTCATATGCCATTTCTCCTCTCTCTTACTTCTTGCATATGTCACTTTTAGAAGATAAGCAGGAAGCAAGAGACAGGATACACATAAGAGAGTATGGCTGCGGATCTAGCCTGTTAAGGGTTTGTTTGTAGTCTGTAACCATGGAAATATGTAGTTATGCACAGGAGATGTAGTCACATGCTCATAGGACTTTTGTGATTAAAACTATATGTAGAGTTGCTTTATTTTTCATTTTAGATGCAGGAGAATAATAAACGTTGGTTGCAAAGGTGAACACATTATTTGAAGGAGTTCTCCACAAGTTAGAAATTGCATATCTTCACACCCATCACTCCTTGCAGAGAGTTTGGATGTCCATAGATTTAAGTGGGGGAGATGCCTATAGCAACTAACTAGATTGCATCTTCCATTTTTCCAAGGTGCTGAAGTCTGGTTGTTGTAGGCAGCTCCTCCACTTTTCCTTTCCATGGTATGCATACCATCTATCTGTGTAGTACATTCCATTTGCTTTCAGGGCTGAATTACATACAGTAATTTATCACTAATTTTGCCACCTCCTGGAGAACCCCTTGAAGTAGCAACTGCCAAATATTATTTACTGTTTGTGTAATAGTGTAACCAGAAATGCCTTCAGCTACCACAAATGCCTGTTTCCTTTTTTGTTAGTATGAAGACTGTGTGTGACTTGGTGGTGACAGTGTTGTCATCACTTTCTGCCACAATGACTGCCTTTTTAGTGCCTAAGCACACACAGACATTGATGTATGTACTGCCATATCTTATATACACACACACACACAATGCAGATTTGCTATGGCGTATGTTATTTTTATAAACTTGGAGTCTGGCGGCACTATTATCCTTTATTTAGTATATTTGAACCTTTTGTCCATCTCCATACCATCTTGATGCTGCTGTTCCATAGTGGAAAGTATATGCACCTGGGCACTGTACATTACCTACCAAGGTGCCACCTGTTCCAGAGCTCTGCACTGCCACCATAGACCTGTAAATAACACTTTTAGAATATGGTTACTGGAAGTACCTGCAAAGAACTATAAATAGTGTATTTAAATGAGGTGAATGTGTTAGTGGCTTTATATCTGTACATATTTTATATAAATTGTATTCCAGGAATAATTTATTTAGAGCTGTAGTCTCTAACCTGTGGCCTGCCAGCTTCATGCATGTCGAGAGTCACAGGTTGGAGACTACCGTTTAGAATATAGAGGTGAATACTATATGTCTCAACCAATGGTACATAAATATGTTCATTGCCCTGCCATTCAAATGTACAGTTTATTTTATAGATTTACTGAAGTGAAAAGAGAATTTTATGGACTTTGTAAAAATGTGTATAACTGCCTTTTTTGTTCTGTGACTGCCTTACACTTTTGTATTTTTATAAATGAAATAACAGGAATATTTTGGAAACACATGCGTCTGTGGGTGTAATTTTTGCTGTGTTTGCTAGTAAATATTTTGGGAAGAAAGTATGTTGCTCTGTTTTGTTTATCTGTGCTTTACTAAGTGTATACAATACCATCCAGTCGCGTGATCACCTATCTGTCAAAGAGCCTCTTGTGTTTGCTGATCCCATCTGTCAGACAGACATTGGTAGCATTATCAGTGTTGTATAAGCCATAAAGCCGGTAAACAGATGATCAGACAACTAGAAGTTGTCATATTGTTTGCAGGGAGCTGGGGCGTTGGTTTGCTGCCAGTACTACTGATTTCCTCACAAACGCCCTTAGATAAATAATTGCGCTCCTAAGCTGTGTCGAGTGCTGCTCATACACTTGACCTTGTAAATAGCAATGTTTGCTGGAGGAATAAACTGGGCCATTTGAAGATTGTTCAAACATTTGACACAAAAGAAAGTGGGAGACCAAGTCCTGTGGGGAATTCAGCTTTGCCTGCTCCAAGTTAGGCACAGGGAAGTTTATTTATCCTCTTGAGCTAATGTTTATTTAACTGTATAGTAGTACTGTACTTGAGAAAGCAGCCAGACCTAGTCAGTACTGCATGCCCACCATGCCAGCGAGAATAACTGTCGCATTGCAAAACTTCCAAGTCTTTGGTTGAGCCATTCTGGGAAGAGTTAAATGTAAGCATTTGTTTAAAAGCGACTTTTGATATGTCCCTCCTACTTGAGGAGTTAAAAAGACATTAGCAGCAGAAAGGAGAACATGCTGGCAGCTGGACTGATAATTAACTCCTACAATAAACCCAACACTTGATTCTACAGGCTGCCGTCAAAAGCATCTGCCCAGTATAAATCAACAGAGTGCAGCACTGCTGGGGGAGGGGGCGCAGGGTGAATGCCTCCACTCCTCTCAATAAGAAATCTATACCAAGTGCTTAGGAGAGCTGGATGGGATCTTCTAAGTATGTTTTTGTTAACTAATGCTGCATGTAATCTTGTTTAAGTGACTTGTGTTTCAGAATACAGCATCACTTTCACCAAGGTGCCAATGCCTGTTAATATATATATATATATATATATATATATAGTTTAGTTTTAATCTCGATTAATATTTATTGCCTGGTTTAGGTTTCTTCCATTGCTGTGTTCTGGGCCTTTCTGATTCTCATTCAGGTTGGAAAGTCATTGGCTCTGTTTAACTTAATGTAAAATTATCTAATGTGTCTTAACCCTGTTTCTTATGCACACTTGCTTGCTTTGCATTCTGGGTGACAGTTTATTTGTCTTGAGAAGCACTTCAGTGACAAATGTTTAAGCGAGTGGAGGACAATAGTGGAGAACAAGGAGGCAGTTCATTGAACTGACAGTGACCATACAGTAAATAGAATGAGATTCAGGCTTCACTGGGCACCCAACCGCACAGAAAAGCTTTTGTACACAAATACAATAGACATACATAGGGGGCTCTGTTTTTATGGAACAATATATTGAAAACAGGCATCCATAACTTGGCAAGAGGGACAAACCCAAAACCACTTTTATATTTAGAAGTTCTCATGAACTGGAAAACCGACAATAGACCTGGACAGGCGCAGAGAATATCTACCTTTTACACAAAGATATTTTACAATGGAAGATGACAGAATAGCAATGTCTATGTCTTTGTAAGTGACCAATTAAGGTTGTTATATTTTGTAGGTGGAATTGGTTTGATATCCAACCACTTTAGACTGATATTCGGAGTTTAATAGAGTTGTCCATTTTCACCAAATATATGTTATTGTTTGTATAATAAATTCTATAATTTTCCCATATACTACATGGGATTCTATTCTATTTCAATTCCTCACAGTTTTCTAGATTTGTGCTTGCTGTCATCCATTGTTTACTGTGGATAAAAGTCCATGGTCATGTGATGGACATACAGGTGTATAACTTTTTATTCTATAAACAATACCATTTAAGTGTATGACTATAGCTCAATATATTACTATTTGAGTTATTTACTATATATTACTTTATATGACATTATGTTGCTTGTTACTTGTCTAGACAAGATAACATGTATAGTCCTATCAATGGTATCTGCCAGCTATTGAAAAACCAAGATGAGTTTTACAGGGGTTGTCCAAATTTTGACATGGGGTTCCAAATGACTAAAAATAACAAAATGTTGGATGAAGTGGTATTATACAATCTGTAATTCAGAATTTCTATATCAGTATAAAACACTTTCCATTTAAAATGACAAAGCCCAACAGGTTATAGGAAAATAAATGGCTATTTTATGTGTATGTTGTTATGTTAAGGCATGTAGTATAATGTTGTACCGTGTTAGCCATAGAAAGTAGTGGAAGAGTGAAGAAATCAGGCGATATCTTTTAGAGGCTAACTGAGTATATGTTAAGGCATGGACAGTGTACATTTACAGGAAGGGCTCACGGTCTATCATTCCTTCATACATGTGTTCACAGATCTAAGAGCAAGGGTAACATAAGAAGGACCTCTTAACTTGGAGCATTCCAATTGTGAATAAAACAATGGAAACAGCATGGAACCTAGGATCACAGCACAAAAAAGCCCTACTGCATAAAGGATATATACGCTTCACTTGTCCCCACTGACCTCTAGTAAAGCACTGCTAGCTTTGCTTCACTACACCAGTCTTGAATTCTATTAGGTCACTTGTGGCTCTTAAAGGTAATCTGTTTACACAATGTCTTAGTTCCCCAAATACACAATATTGATGCATGCTTTCTTTTCAGCAAATATTTGCTTACATCATGCTAAGAAGTTCTATATAAATGTATAAATAATGATCAACAGGCTTATCTGTTAAAATATTATTAAAGCATATAAATGGTAACAATCCCACATGTTTATGTCCAGTGTGAGCAGTTTCATTGACCACAAAGTATTATAATATTATAACAAGGTATTTACAGATGAGTTCATGTACTATAATGTAGGTTAGTGAAGGTTAGAAGTAGTTTAACATGCCACCTAGCCTACCCCAGGAGGTGATTAAGGGGTACACTGTATGGTTAAGTCATAGCAGGAGAATTGAAGCGCTCTCTGCATAAATACTTCCCAGGACACTATTTAGGCTGTGCCTTTCTCTTCCTAAAAAATGATCAAGTACAAAATAGTGAACTGTATACACTATATATTGGCACAAAGATGGCCATTCTCCCAGTAGTAACCAGGGGCTCTAAATAAATGATTTCAACAATGTTTTATTAAAGGAGGACAAGAACCCTCAAGCTGCATTAATCGGTGAGAAGTCGAGTGGCACTTTTGTCATGGAAATGTTAAGTATATAATAGTTGAGGCAAACAATGTGTGGGCCACTTCATTCTTTCAGCTGTGCTGACACCTCTCAGTGAGGAGCTGCAGGGAAGGATGTGGGAAAAGACTGCTCTCTGGAGAAGCTCTTAGCTTATATTCAAAATGTGCTTCTGCAGAGAAGTAACTATATGTGAGATACCGCTTGTTACACAGCTCAAGTATGAAATCTATGCTCATATTTGTGGTATAAATTATATAAATATTTACATTTTCATCATTACTTTATATATTTGTAGTATAAACTGTTCTGGGTTCTATATATATATTAATGTATATGCAGAACATAGCCATAGGCTCCCATTTCAACAGAAAACAATAGTGTCTTTTTGGCTTTTGTTAGGTTGGTATATGTTTTTACACCTTTTTTACTATGCAAAAAAACATAAACCACACTTTTGTATGCAGGTGTTTTTTACATGGAAGTCTATGGGCTAAGTTTGCAACTGTATACCTTTACAAAGTCATATTCCTTCTGTTGGGGGTACAGGATATGTCAGGAATTCCTCCTGACAAACCGTATATTTCCAATGGAAGTTGTGAACACAGTCTCAGAAGAACACTAAATATGCTCAAAGTGTATGCCAAACTTAAAGGGTACCTGAGTTTTCATGAAAAGCTGAAATATCTGCAGGGTCTTGCAATACAATCTGTTCTATGACTGTATAAACCTTCTGATGCTAATAGCCCTATTATGGCTGAAGCTCATTTTCCATTTCTCTCTCAGGCTGTGGGTATGTACAATAAGGAGCAGTCTGCCCTGTGTCCCTATCCATTATTACTACCACTGCTGGTTTCTATACATGCAATTCTGCCAGGAGTAACTAAAATAGCAAACAAATAGCAGGGAAAAACCCAAGTGCACTGCAAAAACAGGACATGATTCAGTTTAAAGGATGCCTGACATAAAATGAGAGACCTGAACACAATCAGGAAAGCTGCTTAATGTCTATCGCTAGCAATAACATAGACACAAGTAGATACAAATACATAGGCGCCTTTTCTTACATTGTAAGTCTAGGTTTACACCTGCGCCCGGTGTCCGCCTGGGGATTCTGTTCCCCATTCTGCTTTAAAAATGCAGAGAGAAAAGTCCTGCAAGCAGCGCTTTTCTCTCCGCATTTTCTGCCCTTTTTGGGCAGAAACCTGGCGGATGCCATTATAGTCTATGGGGTCTGCGGGTTACCAAAGCTAACCACTTTTTTAAGCGGATTAAGTTTCCGTTAAGGGGTCCCCAAATGGAAACCCGAACACAGGTGTGAGCCTAGCTGAAGCTGTGAGAACTTGCAGAATGCTCTCAGTCCAGTGTACAGGTAGGAAAGCTGTTGCAGATGTGTTGCAGACTCTGCAACTAAAAAAGCTGTTTTTTCATAAAGTGGGGCCTTAGCCTAAGGATCAAGCACCTATTTTTAAATCTGACATGTGTCACTTTATGTGGTAATAAGTTTAGAAAGCTTTAATCCAAGTGATTTTGAGATCGTTTTTTTTGTGACACATTGTACTTCTTGTTAGTGGTAAACCTCAGTCAATATTTTTTTGCATTTATTTATGACAAAATAAGAAATTTGGTAAAAATTTTGAGAAATTTGCAATTCTCAAAATCTGAAATGCTCTGCTTTTCAGATAGTTATATCACCCAAATTAGTTAATAAATATTATTCACCATATCCCCGCTTTTTGTTGGTATCATTTTTTAATTGTCATTTAATTTGTTTTGGATGTTAGAAGGATTACAAGTGTAACAACAATTTTTAAAATTTACAAGAACTTTTCCTAAGCTCATTTTTTTGGGATCTCATCAGTTCTGAAGGTAATTTTAAAGGCCTGTAAACACCTGAAATAATTCAAAATAGCATTTGGGAAGTCTTTTAACCCTTTAAGCATTTCACAGAAATGAAAACACTTTGAAGGTGAAATTTAGACATTTCATTTTTTTTTTTTTTTTTAAACTTTACACATTCACAGGGGGTTAAAGGAGAAAATGCACCTCACAATTTGTTATGGTGGAATTTCTTCTGAGCATGGAGGGGCTTGGAATGGAAAAAGGGCTGTTTGGCTTTTGGAGGGAAAATTTTGCTGGAATAGATTTCAAGTGTCATGTCTCATTTGCAGAACCCCCTAAATTACCAGTACAATGTAATCTCCCCAAAAGTGACACCATGTAGGAAAGTATACCCCTCAAGGCATATAGTGAGCATTTTGACCTCACAGCTGTTTCATGGATTGCATTACCATTGGGACGTGAAAATGAACAATTACTTTTTTCTAATAAAATATCGCTTTAGCCCCATTTCACAATTGAAATTCTATTTTAGTGCCCAATAGGTCATGCCCAGCTTGTATCAATGTGAAAAGCCTGCTCTCCAGTTATTATGCTCTGTTTCCTGATTTTGGAACCATCCTACATGTGGCCCTAATCTTTTGCCTGGAAATACAACATGGCTCAGTGAAGAAGCATCATGCACATTTAAGGCCTAATTTGGTTATTTACGCTGCATTTGTGGGTAATTGCAGAGGCTCTGAGGTAAAAATTAAAGATTGACCCAGGCATATAACCAAATTTAAAAAACTGAACCCCTCAAAGAATTTATGAAGGAGTATTGTGAGCATCTTGAGTCCAAGAGTATTTCCCAGAAATTAATGTGCAAAGTGAAAATTAATAATAATGTAATAATAATACATTTTATTTATATAGCGCCAACATATTCTGCAGCACTTTACAATTTGTAGGGTTCAAGTACAGACGAAATGAGACATTACAGAGTAGTAACTCAATTCACACAATAGGGTTGAGGGCCCTGCTCACAATTGCTTACAATCTATGAGGTAGAGTGGGTGACACAAGAATTAGCAGGGACAGTGTAGGAGGTAGCATTGCTGATACAGTGGTCCAGCCATTTTTGTGATAAAGGTTATTTTCATTACACACATAAATTACGCTATACAGTCCCTGACAGAAGTTCTGTCGCTTATCCATGTTGTGGAATCAAAAGCTTATAACCTGATTTTAAATTCGTCCATTGGTTTTAGAAATGACTCATATGAAAGCTGAAACCCTCCCAAATGATTTTTTGGTTAAGAAAATAAATTGGCTTCACTGCTGAAATATTGATCATTTAATGGACACAGAAAGGTCAGATTTTGGCAAGACAAAAGTTTTGTCGCCTTATGGTTGGGAATGTAAGAGGAAGCTAATACTTCTTGATATTTTAGGCTATTGATATTGCCTTCCACGTTGCAAATGTTTTGCACACCCCCATACTGAATGTAACCCCAGACCATGAACTTTCCACCACCAAACTTAACTGTTTTCTGGGTGTATCTTGGATCCATACGGGCTCCAAACCGTCTAAACCAAACATTGCTCCTTCCCTAGTATACCTAGCGGTGTGCCTAAACAGCAGTTTATACCCACATATGACAATGGTAAGTGTGGAATTCCAGGTACAACAATGTCATTCATGTGGGTATATGCTGCAGTTTGGGTACACAGTAGAAGGAACGCTATTTGACTTTGTATTGTAGAGACCCTAAGGTACCAGTAAAGTGGAATTCCTCGAAAAAAAAAAGACACCATTTTGAAAACTGTACCCATCAAAAAATTTGTCAAGTGTGTAGTGAACATAATATTTACCTGATCAGAATGCACGGTGGATAGTGAAAAATGGTGTACATTGGGTAAACCAAATTGCCAACTATTTTCCCATTAGCATCTAGGATTGGGGGGCATTTTGGGGTGTCAGTTGTGGGGTCTTTTCCCTTGTAAAATCTAAACCTGTGGTGTACCCTGATATACTTGCACATCTTTGGGTTTTTTTGTGAGATGAGACCATTTTGGGGTGCCTATAACTTATTGACTACATTTTATTAATGCTTTCTGGAGGGGGGGGAATAAATAAAAAAAAAAAAAGTCTGGGATTTCTTTTTAACAATTTCACTTTTTTTGTCTATCACCCAACCCGTACTCTCCGTTCACTCAATGACCTAAGACTAACATCCTCTATTATCATATATAAGTGTAATGATAGTAACCTCTATTACACAATTGTCTCACCATTGTACAAACAATACTATGTCTGTTGCTGCCCCTGCTACCTCTTGTGTCACCCCCTCTACCTCATAGATTGTAAGCTCTTGCGAGCAGGGCCCTCAGTCCCAGTGTGTGAATTGAATATTTCTTTGTAATATATCTTTTTTGTCAGTATTTGAACCCTACAAATTGTACAGTGCTGCGGAATATGTTGGCGCTATATAAATAAAATGTATTATTATTTATTATTATTATTATTATTTTTACTGTTCATTGTACAGAATAAGTAACATGTTGTTGTTATTCTGTGGGTCAGTACAATTATGATGATACGTTATGGAAGTTGTTTTTTAATGTTTTACTAATTTTTCAGTTTAAAAACTAATTTCAGTCAATAAATCTATTGTTTTTGCATCACCATCTTCTGAGACATGTAACATTTTATTATTTGTTGAGTTCTTGTTTTATGCAGGACAAGATTAACTTTTAATTGGTACCATTTTGGGGTAAAACATACAACTTTTTGATAACTTTTTATTCCATTTTTTGTGAGTTGAAATGGCAAAAAATCATTATTTCTGGATTATTATTATTATTTTTTTTTTTTTTTATGGTGTTCATCATGGGTTAGAGTTTTTGGTTGTTATGGTCATTGTAATACCTAAGGGGGCGTTCACACTACCGTTGGTGACCGTCAGTAGTGTCCGTTGCTATTGTCCGTTACAAGATTTTAGCATCGGACACTAGCTGAACTGTCAGAAATCCGTTAAAATTTCCATTGATTTCAATGGATTTTTATATTGTCCGTTTGTGTCTGTTTACACCAAATCCGTCAGAAGTCTGTTTTTTTAGCGCGGACACAAAATCCTACATGCAGGACTTTTTGTCCGTTTGAAAAAAATTCTTGATGGACAGCAAGTGTCCGTTATTTTTTTAACATTGAAGTCTATGGGTAACGGACTTATAACGGACAGTAACTGATAGCCATCAGTTACTGTCTGTTATTTTATGTCCGTTTTTTTTCCTGCACATGCTCAGAAAGGATAAACAAACAAACAAAAAAAAAAAACGGACAGTGTTAAAAAATGGACACTAACTGATGCTAACGGACACTAACTGATGCTAATGTGTCCTTTTTTTTAACTGAACCATTAATTGGATCAGTTAAAAAAACGGATACATTAACATTAGTTATTGTTCGTTATGATAGGTGTCCGTTTTTTTTTTTTTAACGGACACCTCCATAATGGATTCCAACGGTAGTGTGAACCCTGCCTAACATGTATTGGTTTTTTATTTATTTCTTACATAATTTTTGTATGGAAAAGGCATTTCTTGTTATGTTATTGTAATTATTATTATTATTATTTTTTTTTTATTGTTCTGAATTTTATTTGAACTTTGTTTACATTTTATCAGTCCCTACTCTGATCACTGGTTTAGTACAGAAGTATTGAAGTGTAATGGCTATCAGCCTATGCAGGCAGGATTGCAGACTGGTGCAGTGGATGGGAGACCTGGGTGACAAAACACAGCTTCATTGAGACCAAGACTCCCCTAGAGGCGGCCTGGGGGGAGGGGTGTGATCAGGTCAGTGTCACCCCTAACAAAGTGTTAACATCTGCAATACCCTGATTAGTGCTAAAACAGAGCTTGCTCAGTGCTTATGTTATCTCTAAGTCCAACCAACTTGTTACTGAAACAACAAGTGAAGGGGAGAATGGACAGAAGCGAAGGTGAAACAGTGAGATGGGAAAACCCCTTTAAGGCTAAGACCCCACGTTGCGGAAACACAGTTTTTTTTTTTGAAGATTTTGTTGCACTTTTTTGAGCCAAAGCCAGGACTGGATTGAGCAAAAGGTAGAAGTATAAGTGCTATCTATATATTTCCCATTCATTTTGTACCATTCTTGGCTTTGGCTCAAAAAACCGCAACAAAGTCTGCAAAAAAAAAAACTGCATTTCAGCAACATGGGGCCTTAGCCTAATTCTCTTATATTTTGTAAACTTCCTACAAAGTTTAGGTTGTAAAAAGAACAAGAGTCCTAGAGTGAATATATCTTCTTAATGCTACTGCACTTCACTTTATTTCAGAGTCCCTGAATCCCAAATGGCTCACCACCTACATATCAAGAAAAATAAGATTAAGGGTTTCCAGCATCTTTCCCTCTCATACAGGGCAGTCTGAAGGTCATGGATATTTGTTAAAATTCTTTTCTAAGATATATTTTTAACTGCGCTTAATAGCTAACTCAGTGAAATATCTGCCTGGGTTTTTTTTTTCTTTAACTGTCTTCTGGTGACTGTAAAAGTATAATTATTTTTCCAGATTCTCTGACATCCTTCCACCATTCTCAGCAGTATCGATGGATATGCATGCATCCATTTCACAGTTTATATTGTGGAGTATAAATATCACACCAAAGTTATTCTGACATGTTGTAAACCTTAGTGAGGCTGCTAAGGTTCAAAGCTTGAGTCCTAAAAACAGAATAATATTTGCTAGAAAATGAAATATTAGTATTAAGTAAGTAGTAGTGAATAATACAAACTGTGCATATAGATAACAATGTATGCTGTAATATAAAACACAAAAAAATTAGCATACATAAATACACTTTTTTGTTTTATTTCAAAAGTATGATGTTTTCGGTTTCCAATAAGTCGGTATGAAACAAGATTATAACTTCATATATAATATACTCTCTATTCATTGTGTTCTACATTTTTTAATAGTGTGCATAGTGCATTTAAAGACCCTGTCAGCTAAACACACTGCCGCTTTAAGAGAATCCAGTCGCTTCTATTAATAATTGCATTGCTGCCCAATTATTGTCTAAGAATAATGAGGGAATTAAAGTTCTAGCCCCCAACCTGAAGCTATCCTGAAATGTTTTCAATTAACTCTTGGCACTAACAGGAAAGCATCAAACCTTTCCCATGCTGAAATATGGAAAGTCTGCAGGGAACATCTCAGCAGGAGAGGAATTTCATTAAAACCAGCACATCATAATTCAACGACTTCTACTCTCACTGTGAGCTGCTTTATTGATAAGGACTCCAAGGCGATTTTATGGATTTGCAAAGAGAAATGATTTCATAAGATCTTTCCAGGCAGTTTGTTTTGGCATTTTGTCTCTGCTATCCAATCTAATGAAAAAAAGAAGAGAGAGCGAAAGAAAAATGACTTTTAAGGTCAACTTTCCAGTATGAAGATATTAAGAAAGAATTGCAAACGTCAGGGAAGGGCAGATTCCACAGACTCCATTATCATTATGTTCCATTATGTTTTATGCTTTACTCTAATAATCATTCTCTATTAATAAGTACAAGGTCTCCCAATTTTCCTTCTTATGGCTAATTTTCTGTTCTAATTGCTTCAAAGCAAGTGTATGCCTTGTCTGTTTTTTTTGCAATAGTTATGGTTGACTGCAGGGCTTGGTCACATAAACTCAGTCATGCCAAGTGAAACATGCCATAGTAAAATATTTTTTAATATAATGAAACTGACACAGAAGACTCCACAGACTCTACACGATTTTTTGACTTTATCTGAAGCAATCACCTTACAGAATATTGTTAAATTATGTATAGTAGATCTTTGTTATAGATGCAGTGGCTGCATACCTCTGGTATGGCTGATTACCTACAAATGATGGCAGGAAGCAGCAAAATCCAATGCAGATTTGTGAAAAAAGAGTTATTTCTTATACTATACATGAAAAGAAACTCCACCTAATGAGGAATAGAGTACTAACAGGGTTGTTACAAATGCATCCAAATGTATAGAAAAATAAGCTAAAGATATCACAGTTGTGAAATGGACTGACCCACATGTGGGCTCTTTAGCCACTATGGGCCCCCACCTCCTGCACCTGCACTCACTATACTAAATACTGCTAAGCAGTATCTCAACCAGCCTGTGAATTCATATAATAAACTGGGTAGGTTATTTAACATGCCAGTTCCTTATTAAAGTATATAGCTGCAGCGGGTGCCTGACATGATATTCTCCCTCCTTTCACAACGGTGCTTCTCAAACAGCCCCAAATTAACAAACCTCTTCCAATGTGTTGCTACTGACCGTTCCTTCTGCATGTGCTCTGCATCATCCTGTGTACTAGCAAGCGCTGATCTGTTTTGTCTCTGATCAGCACTTGTTAAAAGAAAACTTTGCATCTATGGGCAGGTTTACACTTGTGCCGGAGTCCGTCCGCCGCAAATCCGACCTAAATGTTGGAAAACTGGATAGGCACTGGATAGGGAAAGGTTTGCGACATTTTGCTTAAAAACCCATTCACTTGAATGGGTTTTTAAAGCAATGCGCGGGTGTGCGCTTACACCCTCTGCACCGCGAAGCCGTTTTTTGTTGTCGGAAACAAAGTCCTGCATGTCCGAATTTGTTTCCAGTGAATGGGTTTTTAAGCAAAACGTTGCAAACCTTTCCCTATCCAGTGAATATCCAGTTTTCCAACATTTAGGTCGAATTCGCGGCGGATGGAGTACCGCCACAAGTGTGAACACACCCTAATACAGCCTTTAGGAACTTGATAATAGATTTGTGATACATTGTCAGCCGGCGTCCCGTTGCTATGACAGCCGGGAGCCTTCTGAAGGCTCCCAGGCCTGTCTTTCGTTAGTTTCTATTGCAGGCTACTCTATGTAGCCTGCAATAGAAATTAGGTTTTTTTGCAATGCATTAGCATTGTAATGCATTACATTAGTGAGCAGACCCATTGGGGTTTAAGACCCCTAGGGTGTTTAATAAATGCAAAAAAAAAAAAAAAATATATATATATATATATATATATATATATATATATATATATATATAAAATAAAAAAATATTAAAAGTTCAAATCACCCCCCCTAATCACCCAAATCCTTTCCCTAGAACACATATAAAAGTACTTAAATACTGTGAAACACATACACATTAGGTATCCCTGTGTCCGAAAATGCCCGGTCTTCAAATCTATAAAAATATTTTTTCCGTACGGTAAACACCGTAACGGGGAAAAAAAAAAATCAAAAGTGCTAAACCACCGTCTTTTCACTCTTTCGCCTCTGATAAAAATTTTAAGTGATCAAAGCAATAGCAATAGCAATTCCCCAAAATGGTATAACTAAAAAGTACACCTGGTTCCGCAAAAAAAGACGCCCTATGCATCCCCGTACACGGAAGTATAAAAAAAAGTTATGGGTGTCAGAATATGGTGACGTTTAGAAAAAAAAATTTTTTGCACAGTTTAGAATTTTTGTTAAGGGGTTAAAATGTAAATAAAACCATATAAATTTGGTATCCCTGGAATCGCACCGAAATATAGAATACAGGTGACATGTCATTTTGGCTGCACAGTGAACGCTGTAAAAACGAAGCCCATAAGATAGTCGCACAAATGCACTTTTTCTTTAAATCCACCCCATTCTGAATTTTTTTTTTCCAGCTTCCCAGTACATTGTACAGAATAACTAATGGTAACATCATGAAGAAAAATTTGTCCTGCAAACATTAAGACCTCATATGGCTCTGAGAGCGGAAAAATAAAAAAAAGTTATGGGGTTTGGAAGGGGGGGGAGTCAAAAACAAAGATCGGAATATTCCTCCGGCAGGAAGGGGTTAATCACTTCCCCTGGTCCTCTACTTATTATACTCTGGGGTCTGAGGAGACCCCAAAGTATAATAATAGCACTGGCTCTAGGAGGGGGGGACTCTTGGAGGCTCATAATACTCTGTGGGGGCCACTGTGAAGCACATAATGCTGTGTGGGGGCCGCTGTGGAGCACATAATGCTGTGTGGGGGCCGTTGTGGAGCACATAATGCTGTGTGGGGGCCGCTGTGGAGCGCATAATGCTGTGTGGGGGCCGCTGTGGAGCGCATAATGCTGTGTGAGGCCGCTGTGGAGCGAATAATGCTGTGTGGGGGGCCGCTGTGGAGTACATAATAATGTGTGGGGGCCACTGTAGAGCGCATAATGCTGTGTGAGGCCGCTGTGGAGCGAATAATGCTGTGTGGGGGGCCGCTGTGGAGTGCATAATGCTGTGTGGGGGCCGCTGTGGAGCGCATAATGCTGTGTGAGGCCGCTGTGGAGCAAATAATGCTGTGTGGAGGGACGCTGTGGAGCGCATAATGCTGTCCCAGTATTGTTTACATGCCGGCGCTGCGCTGCTCACTCACCATATTCTTGATGACTGCAGTTGTAGGTACTAAAGCTGTATCCCTTTCAAGTATCAGAGTTATCACTGCAGCACCCGGAACCACCACTATCAAGAATTTGCTCTAGGGAGGGGGCCCCGGACAAAAGTTTGCACCCGGGCCCAGAAGACTTTTGTTATGCCACTGTCACAGAGGTTTCCTCTGCAGACTTTCTGCTTCAATTATACCTATAGGGAAACCGCCGGAGTTTCCTTAGGTATAATTGACAAGCTACGATTTACAAAAAATGCAACATATTTTTCTGCAATGTGAGGGACTTTGCAGGGACTGAAAAATGCTGCAGTTTTTGCCACGCCATTTACGCCATATGGGGCCTTGGCCTACTACAGTTTTATTTTTACTGATAAGTAAAACATTTTTGTCTATCATTCCAAATGAAAACTGTTAAAAAAATGTTAGCAAAAAGTCAGAACATCTGGTAGAAATATATAATTTCCATATTTATTCCTTCTTTCCTGGTTATTTCTTTACAGCATATGTTTTATATTATTAGAATAACAGGAAAAAAGCAACTGGCTTTCATTCAAGGTATGCATTATTCGTTTAAATGGAATTTGCACAGTACAATGACTCATAGGCCATTTTTTATTTGCAGATGGGAGCAATACAATAGGATCTCTTGGGCCAGTAAAGCCCAGTATATGGACCTGGCAGTCACTTTGGAAAAAATGATACGAGGTAGAAATACAAAACAAACTTAAATTTATTATATATATTTAGCCACATCCAAGAGATTATTATATTCACAGAGCATGGACCAAATTATCTGGACATTGCATTGTCACATCCTTATATGGAGATGCCCATTTGCTGCTCTGATAGCCACCACTTTCAATCAAACAATAATTAGATTTGGAACGTGACCATTGCAAATGTTAACAGTGGACACTAACAGATACTGTTAAAAACCCTTTGATTTCAATGGGCTTTTGATCTGTTGTCCGTTAGTGTCTGCTACTTATGACAGATGTTAAGTGTTCGTTATTTTTTAAAATTAATATCTATGGCTAACAGGCAGTATCAGGCGGTCATCTGTTATACAGTCCGTTATTACTGTCTGTTTTATGCTGCGCATACTCAGAAAACATAAAAAAATAATAAAAAACACAGTATAAAGACAGGCATTAAGGCTAATGCCCCATGTAATGGGCCACAGCCAAAAAGCGCTGCGGGAAAAAAACGCATCGGAAACACATTAATAATACATAATAATAATACATTTTATATAGTGCCAACATATTCCGCAGCACTGTACAGTTTGTAGGGTTTAAATACAGACAAAAGAGATGCATTAAAAAGAAATAGTCAATTCACACAATGTTCAGATGGTGCCTGGACATATAAAGTTAGTCTGAAACAGAATCATATCCTGTGGGGTAATGCGGGAGCTTGAACAGAAGAGGGTTCGTTTTAGGGATTCTAACTACGGAAGGGTTTACATTAGGAATTGTGATATGCTTGTCTGAAAAGATATGTCTTTAGTTTGCGCTTGAAGCTGTAGAAATTGGGAGTTAATCTGATTCCAGAGAAGTGGTGAAACTCGGGAGAAGTCTTGGATACAGGAGTGGGAGGCTCTGATAATAGAGGATGTTAGTCTTAGGTCATTGAGTGAACGGAGAGCACAGGTTGGGCGATAGACACAGATGAAGGAAGAAATGTAGGGAGGTACAGCATTATGTGCAGCCTTGTGGGTGAGGGTGATAAGTTTATATTGTAGTCTGTATTGAATAGGCAGCCAATGTAGTGACTGACACAGACCGGAGG
The DNA here is from genome assembly GCA_947044405.1 of Leptodactylus fallax. Lineage (NCBI taxonomy): Eukaryota > Metazoa > Chordata > Amphibia > Anura > Leptodactylidae > Leptodactylus > Leptodactylus fallax. Next base: position 902,868 of record CAMRHE010000521.1, on the reverse strand, counting down.
CATTGCTGTAGCGTCTAGACTGATAGATGAACCTGGCCGCTGCATTCAGAATAGATTGCAGAGGGGAGCGTTTAGTAAGGGGAAGACCGATTAGTAGGGAGTTACAGTAGTCAAGGCGAGAGTGAATCAGGGCAACAATAAGTGTCTTTAGTGTATCTCTGGTAAGGAAAGGGTGTATTCTGGAATTGTTTTTGAGGTGGAGATGACATGAACGTGCGAGTGATTGGATATGGGCTGTGAAGGAAAGGTCTGAGTCAAACACAACCCCGAGGCAGCAGGCATACTGCCTAGGAGTTATGGTAAGGCCGGAGGCTGCAATGGAGATATCAGGGACAGATCTAATAGATGGTGGAAACAGCAGTAGTTCTGTCTTTGAGAGATTTAGCTTCAGATAGAGCGAAGACATGATATTTGAGACAGCAGAGAGACAGTCACTGGTGTTCTGTATTAGTGCAGGGGTGATGTCACGGGAAGATGTGTATAATTGGGTGTCATCAGCATAAAGATGGTACTGGAAGCCAAATCTGGTGATGGTTTGTCCAATGGGGGCTGTGTAGAGAGAGAAGAGCAGGGGGCCTAGGACCGAGCTCTGAGGAACACCAACAGTAAGGGGAAGAGGGGAAGAAACAGAGCCCTCAAATGATACACTAAATGTGTGGTCTGAGAGATAAGAGGAGAACCAGGAGAGGGCGGTGTCCGTGAGGCCGACTTAGCGGAGCATACTGAGGAGGAGTTGATGGTCAACAGTGTCAAATGCTGCTGAGAGATCCAGAAGAATAAGAAGAGAGAAGTCACCATTGGATTTAGCCGTCAGGAGATCGTTGGAGACTTTTGTGAGGGCTGTTTCAGTAGAGTGCAGAGTGCGGAAGCCAGATTGTAAGGGGTCAAGAAGAGAGTTAGCAGAAAGATAGCGGCTTAAACGAGAATAGACCAAGCGTTCCAAGATTTTGGAGATGAAGGGGAGGTTAGAGACAGGTTTATAGTTATTAGCACAGGATGGGTCAGGGGAGGATTTCTTCAATAGTGGGGTTATGACAGCATGTTTGAAAGAAGATGGGAAAATTGCAGCTTTTCCCGCAGCACTTTTCACACAAAGTCCACAGAGTTTTCATCTGCGTACTTCTTGCTTCCTTTATACCTATATGGAAACCGCCAATGGTTGACATGCTGCAGATTATTTTCTGCAATGTGTGGATGGGATTAGCCAGAATCCCATCCACTTTGCAGTTAATATAAAACAGCTCGGTTTTTGCTGTGGCGTTTCTGCCGCGGCCAAATTGCAACATTTACGCTACGTGGGGCCCCAGCCTAATGGACACAAACTAATATTAACGTGTCTGTTTTTTAAAATAATCCATTAAATGTATCAGTTAAAAAACTGGACACATTATCATCAGTTAATGTCCGTTATGATACTTTTTTTTTGGGGGGGGGGGGGGTTAATGGACCCTAACTAGTACATCTTCTCAGATGATGTTCTTTTGTGTTTTATGTTGTGTGTCTCATTTTTAATGGTGTGTACTTTGATTATTGTAATAAAACTTTGTATTTTTATGCCATCAGTTTGCACACTTTTGTTGACATGGTTTTACAAAGTTAGCAAAGTGCCAAAGAGTATTCCTCTGGGCATGGAGCATATTTTTAATAGATACTACATACAGTCATATGAAAAAGTTTGGGCACCCCTATTAATCTTAATCATTTTTAGTTCTAAATATTTGGGTGTTTGCAACAGCCATTTCAATTTGATATATCTAATAACTGATGGACACAGTAATATTTCAGGATTGAAATGAGGTTTATTGTACTAACAGAAAATATGCAATATGCATTAAACCAAAATTTGACCGGTGCAAAAATTTGGGTACCCTTATCATTTTATTGATTTGAATACTCCTAACTACTTTTTACTGACTTACTGAAGCACAAAATTGGTTTTGTAACCTCACTGAGCTTTGAACTTCATAGCCAGGTGTATCCAATCATGAGAAAAGGTATTTAAGGTGGCCAATTGCAAGTTGTTCTCCTATTTGAATCTCCTCTGAAGAGTGGCATCATGGGCTCCTCAAAACAACTCTCAAATGATCTGAAAACAAAGATTGTTCAACATAGTTGTTCAGGGGAAGGATACAAAAAGTTGTCTCAGAGATTTAACCTGTCAGTTTCCACTGTGAGGAACATAGTAAGGAAATGGAAGACCACAGGGACAGTTCTTGTTAAGCCCAGAAGTGGCAGGCCAAGAAAAATATCAGAAAGGCAGAGAAGAAGAATGGTGAGAACAGTCAAGGACAATCCACAGACCACCTCCAAAGAGCTACAGCATCATCTTGCTGCAGATGGTGTCACTGTGCATCGGTCAACAATACAGCACACTTTGCACAAGGAGAAGCTGTATGGGAGAGTGATGCGAAAGAAGCCGTTTCTGAAAGCACGCCACAAACAGAGTCGCCTGAGGTATGCAAAAGCACATTTGGACAAGCCAGCTTCATTTTGGAAGAAGGTCCTGTGGACTGATGAAACAAAGATTGAGTTGTTTGGTCATACAAAAAGGCGTTATGCACGGCGTCAAAAAAACACAGCATTCCAAGAAAAACACTTGCTACCCACTGTAAAATTTGGTGGAGGTTCCATCATGCTTTGGGGCTGTGTGGCCAATGCCGGCACCGGGAATCTTGTTAAAGTTGAGGGTCGCATGGATTCAACTCAGTATCAGCAGATTCTTGAGAATAATGTACAAGAATCAGTGACGAATTTGAAGTTACGCCGGGGATGGATATTTCAGCAAGACAATGATCCAAAACACAGCTCCAAATCTACTCAGGCATTCATGCAGAGGAACAATTACAATGTTCTGGAATGGCCATCCCAGTCCCCAGACCTGAATATCATTGAACATCTGTGGGATAATTTGAAGCGGGCTGTCCATGCTCGGCGACCATCAAACTTAACTGAACTGGAATTGTTTTGTAAAGAGGAATGGTCAAAAATACCTTCATCCAGGATCCAGGAACTGATTAAAAGCTACTAGAGGCTGTTATTTTTGCAAAAGGAGGATCTACTAAATATTAATGTCACTTTTCTGTTGAGGTGCCCATACTTTTGCACCGGTCAAATTTTGGTTTAATGCATATTGCACATTTTCTGTTAGTACAATAAACCTCATTTCAATCCTGAAATATTACTGTGTCCATCAGTTATTAGATATATCAAATTGAAATGGCTGTTGCAAACACCCAAATATTTAGAACTAAAAATGATTAAGATTAATAGGGGTGCCCAAACTTTTTCATATGACTGTACATTGTTGGTGCTATGTCTTTTTGAGGTCAGGGTAGTTAAGTTCTTCCCCATCAAACGCACAGGGTATAGTCATGCTGGAAATGAAAAGGACCTTCCATACAATTGTCCAAAATGTGTTAGAATGCAGAAAGCATTAAGTTCCCTTTGGTGGAACTAAGGCCTAGGCCATCCCCTGAAATACAACCTCATAGCATTATCACTCTCTCACCAACACTTTATAGTTGGCACAATGCAGGCAGGCAGGTAATGTTCTCCTGGTATTAACCAAACTCAGACTTGTCCATGAGACTTCCAGATAGAGAAGTGTGATTTTTTTGTTCCCAAAACATATTTACAGATCCAGAGTCCATGGGTAGTTTGCTTTACCAACGTATAGCAGTGTGTTTGGTGATGTAAGACTTACATGCTGCAGCTCGACCATGGAAACCCATGCCATGAAGCTCCCAGCACACAGTTTTTGTGTTGATATTAATGCCAGTGGAGGTTATTTGAAGAACATTGATGACTTTTATGCATTATTTGTCTCAACACTCGACCCTACCTTTCATAGGCAGACTGCATGGTGAGGTGCTGGATTTTATATACCTGTGACAATGGGACTGAATGAAATACCTGAGTTCAATGATTAAGAGGTCCGTCCCAATACTTTTTTCTGCATAGTATATATTAGTACAATTATTCTTTTTATAATGTATCATATGTAAAACATAACGTTGCTGTGACTGCAAGTCACGATAGGTTCCCATACACTTTAGATAGCAGTCACACAAATGTTCAGTGAGCAGTTATTTCTTCCAACTTCTCCAAACATATGCTCACAAAACTTGGCCAAGCTTGCATTTGCTGTCATTGGGGAGAGGTGAATAGCCTGCTGTCATACACCTCTGCCAGAAGCTTATCTCCTGTAAGAACAAAAGGAACATTTACCATTTGTGGAGAGTTGGGATAACCACATACACATTAGATAGTTAGCAGTTCCCACTCAAATCGGTGTGTTTAGCAAACTTTCCTCTGAAATATTTAGGAGTCTTTTATGGCTCAAATAAGTTAAAAAAAATAACCTAGCCAATAGCAAGGTGCTTGCCAAAGTGGTGTTCTCTACTTGTTCATATTAAACATAACCCAAATGGTAAGTGTATAAAAATATTCTCATAAAAATAATGAATACTTTCCTTCTGCATTTTCATTATTATTGCGCTCCGGAGGCTTTATCCGTAATGACAATTACAGCAAAAGATCTCCCCATGCTGTTACTTTGGATTTCATTATAAGGAAGTTCACATACAAATAGCTCTGAAATAGAACCTGCCACTTTGATTCCATCACACCAAAACCTTGTTGAGATCAAACCTTTAAGAAAAAAGAAAAGATTTCTAATCCATTTAGAGCAGCTGAGTCCCAACTCCCAGCGTCTTGAGAGAGTGTCAGGATTAGGATTCCTCAAAGTACTCCCTTGGATAGTACTTCTGACACAGCTTTAAAATAAATTGTTGCAGAATGTAGTCTGAATGATTCTACTCTCTGAACATGGAGACTACTTTAGCACAATAGGGGAAAAGACTGAAGGGTAGCAACTGCATGTCATCTTTATTCTGGAAGCTGTTGTGTTGTAGTGCAGTGGGACAAAAGCTCATGATAGACAGTTGTGTTAATAGTATTAACGAATATTCATTACATGTCAAAGAAAAAACATTAAAACAATCAATATTATGTTAAGGCAAATACAAGAAATAGGTTTTAGTTTATACAGAGTATTTCTAGTGAACTATACCTTGGTGGTTCCTGCATGTGCAGACTTGTCATGGGTGTGTTTCATCTAATTGCTTTAATTAATTCCTATTATTTCCCTACTGGAACTGCAAAGAAACTTTTATAGAAACACATCTAAAGTACCTGTACAATTCCATTATATATGTCTATGCATGTTACTCACAAGTCTTATAAGTCTGCACAATTCACACAGAGAAATCATAGCACTGTCACTGGACAACACTTTCAGTTGCACGTAAATAGACAAATAATTATAAGATTGTCAGGGATTTATTTATTTATTATGCTTCCTTATATAGTGCCATCATATTCTGCAGCGCTTTACAGACATTAACAGTCACTGTCTCATATAGGGCTCACAATCTACATTACCTATCAGTATGTCTTTGGCGTGTGGGAGGAAGCCAGAGTACCCAGAGGAAACCCACGCAAACAGGGGAGAACATACAAACTCCTTGCAGATGTTGTCCTTAGCAGGATTCAACCCAGCACTCCAGCGCTGCACAGCTGCAGTGCTAACCACTGAGCCACCATGCTGCTTGGGGATCTTTACTACTATATTATGAGAAAATACAAACCTTATAGCCCACTTTGACATTCATTGAAGCCTAAAGTTCACCTTGTTAAATAGTCCTGAGTGTGAATATTTTTCCTTGTCTACCAAAGTATTTGTTTCAGAAAAAAATAGGTGAGTGTGCAGGTGGTATAACTAACAAAATGAAAACTAATAAAGCTAACCCTAACAGATTTTCTGTGCAGTGATATAAAATCTGCGTACTTTCTCACAATGTCCATCATTGTTTCTTAAACAGGACCTGTCACCAGGGTTTAAAGGTCCAATGACATAACTCATCTGATAAGCCTTGCTAGTGTTTATGCAAATTAGGATCTATTAGCCAAGTGGACAGTAACACTACATAACGTACAGCACACAGAGAAACCAGTGTTGCCACCCATTTCGCTAATAGACGCTAATGTCATTTTTTTTTCATTTGTTTTTTACTTTCTGCCTCGCAAAAGCTATTTTTTATTTACTGGTTCACCTATTAAGACTTATTTTTTGAGGGACAAATTAAATTGGTATCATTTGTTACGCTAGGTTTACACTAGAGTTTGGGTTTCTGTTTTTCGGGTCCGCTTGGGGACTCAAAAAATGGTAACCCAATCCACTTAAAAAGCCGTTACCCATGGAAACCAGCGGACCCCATATACCATTTCAAGCGGAATGGAGGATGGAATCCCCGAATGGAAAGGAGTGCTAGTGTGAACCTAGCCATACTGTGTATGATGTACTGGAAAACTGGAAAATTAGAAAGGGGTGGAATTAGAAAAAAAGGCAGTTGCATCATGTTGAGCGTATGCACTACCATTTCATTCAAGCTCTATGGGACTGCTGAGAAGAACAGGCTCTTGTGTGAATGAAATGGCAGTGCGCATTCTTGGCTGGTGGTCCATTCAAATGGTTTTTGGCTATACAACCCATATGCCACAACGTGTTGTGTAGATCAATGTACATTTACATTTTTATATAGGGAGACCTAATCTCTATTTTTTTCTGCACTTCTTGTGTAAGTGTTAAGCTAAGACCCCACGTGGCGCCCCGCAGCAAAAAAGCTCAGCGGGAAAAACCGCAGCGTCAACGCATTGCGATTCTTCCAGCAGCACTTTTGACAGAAAGTTCACAGAGGTTTCCTCTGAGGACTTTCTGTTTCAATTATACCTATATGGAAACTGCCGGCATTTCTGTAGGTATAAATGACATGCTGCGATTACCAAAACTGCAAAGGTTTTGGAAATCGTCGTGTGTCCGCAGTATGTATTTTAACGCAAAGTGGGGATGGAATTCGCAAGAATCCCATCCACTTTGCTAAGACTGTAAAACGCTGCAGTTTTTTCCGCGCTGTTTCCGCTGCGGGCGAACGGCAGCATTTACGCCAAGTGGGGCCCTGGCTTAAGGTTACTGTTCACGTTAAATGTAACTCATCAATTTTAGCAGCACTGGACAATTGTATAATATTTATGGACTAATCCTGACGATCCCCCAACGGAATATGTTGAATGAATTTCAACATTCCAAATATATTTGTTTCCATGGAAGATAAGAGTAATCTGCTACTGGCTTAGTCCCCTTTCTCCACTGAAAACATTCACATGCATGTGCATAAGGAATAGTTGTCAACAGCTAAATGTTAACTCTTGGTTTAACATTCAATTCAATTAATTACCAGCATTAACCCCTTCCCACTCTGCTCCGTACTATTACGTTGCGTTGAGCATATAGTTAACTCTCAGTGCTGTAATAGTACAGTGCTGTAATGCTGCGGGCACAGCAGCTGTGCCTGCAGTATTACTTCTGGCACTCAACCAGCCACAGGAGTAACCCCCTGGATGCCATAATCAATAGCGATCACTGCTTCCAGGGGGTCAGGGGGAAAGTTCGCCCCCCTGTCGCCCTTCGGACCCCTGCTGTAAGATTGTGGGTTCCGAGGGCTTGCCATGGCAATAGGAACTATTATACTACTACTATGTATTGCAGTACATTGCACAGGGGATCTGAGATCCCAGCTTCAAGTCTCCTTGTGGGACATGTAAAAAGTGAACGCCGTAAAAAAAAAATATGTACTGGAGTGCGCAAATTAATGTATTTTAGTCACTTTGCTTTTCCAAGAAAAATAACAATAAAAAGTGATCAGAAAGTCTTACATACCATGCAAATAAAGAATAGTACACTTAAAAAGTTATAGTCGTCAAAATACAGTGACCTCAGGAAAATTGTCCATTTTCAAAAAGTGATGTTTTATTTGTAAAAAGAAAATATATATGGTATCGCCGTAATCATAATGACCCACCGGACAAAGCTACTATGTCATTTTTAATGCACAGTGGACGCCATAAAAACAAAATGCAAAAAATTATGATGGAATTGTGTGTTATTTCACATGGACCACCAAAAACGTAAATTAAAGCTAATTAAAACATTATATGTACCCCAAAATGGTGGCAAATGAAAGTACAACTCGTCACACAAAAAATAAGCCCTCACATAGCTATGTCAACAGAAAAGAAAAAGTTATGAATTTTGGAAGACGGTGAGGAAACATATGAAAAGAGTCGCTGAGCACTAACGTACAAACTACCCTGCATCCTTAGAGGCTGGTGCTCCACATTACAGTACCTGCAAAGTGCATGGGTATTCTGGCTAATCCATATCCACACATTGCAGAAAAATATCTGCAGCGGAAATGCTGTGATTTCAAAAACCATCACGTTTTTGTAAATCGTAACATGTCAATTATACCTACTGGCGGACTTTCGGGGAAAATGGCTGCGGCTCGCTATGTGGGGCCTTAACCCTCTCTCAGGGACCATAGGGCTTTTTTTTTTTTTTTTTTTTTTAAATGAGATCAAATACCAAATAGAAGAGAAAAGAGAACACAAGAATAATGTGATTTTGTGGTGATATCATTTCTTTATGCTACATTCTATGATCAGTCTTCATATGTGCCAAGAAAAACAAAGCATGCAACTATATTAAGAGGCAAGAATATTTGTGTTACTGTTATCTACCACTAGACATGTTTTATAGTGCATGTGTGGCCCAATGCTAAGTTTATATAGGTTTACTGAGCAAGCGGATATAGTCTAGGTCTTTTCAGAAAAAGTAGTGAAAGTCATGTCAAGCATCCTGCTCCTTAGGGAACTTTTCTTTTCTCAACAGAAAATCTTACTCCAGATTATACTGTTTAAAAAAAGACATTGGTCTACATTTATCAATGCATGTGCACTTGTTTTGTAAAAAAAATGATTTTTTTTGTGCAATTCAGGCTCCATTCAGATCATGTTTTTTTACATCAGTTTACCATAACAAATGCAAAAAACGGATGCAAATGGATGCAAGCAAATGGTCATCCGTTTATGTAGACATCAATGTTAAAAAAAGAAAAAAAAAAAGGATCCATTTTTGTCCATTTCTTTTGAAGGACATATAAATGTAGTATACCATACTTTTGTATTTGTCCAAAAAAAGGACAGAAACGAATTGTCTTTTTTTTTTCTAAATACTGATCTCTATGAAAACGGATTGTCATCTGTTTGCGTCTGTTTTTTTGTATCTGTTAAATGGATCTCCTGAATGAATGCAAAAAATGCGATCTGAAAGCAGCCATAGGCTTTCCCATTATGTGCCCCGGGGCTGGAGATATCGGTGCCGTTAGTTTTCTGCCCCTCTGACAGTACAGGGCTATAGATGAGTACAGTCGGGGGGGCGTTCCTTACCGCCCAGCGATGACGCTGAGCTGTGAGGAACGCTCCCCCCAATACAGAGCTATGGACAAGTACAGTTGGGGGGGGGGCGTTCCTCACAGCCCAGCTAGATTGTCAGGAACGCTCTTCTGATGATGGGCAGAAAACTAACGGCACTGATCTCTTCAGCTCCGAGGCACATAACGGGAAAGCAGACAGTGCGCTGAATTCAGCGCACTGTCAGCTTTCTAGCAGCATATAAAATCGCATGTGCCTGAGGACATGAAAGGTCCTTTTTAAGTATATGTTTCTGTAAGAGCATTATCATTCTGCAACACAGGGATACATTTATTTCATCAATATCATTGCTCTCACAACCATTGGAGTTGCCCATAGCAACTACTCCATTTCTAGCTGTCCTGTTTTAGGTGGGGTTTGAAAGTATTTATGAGCACTTGCTATGGGCTTTAACCCCTCTTCCCCCTTCCTACATTTGCCTACAAGATGATGATGCTCAATATGTCTCAGTAATTGCTGAGCTTTACTGAATGTTAACACCATTTCCTTGTGTAAAATGAACACTTTGTAAGGTTTAAATGACTTAGTGAATCCACACTGAGTAACCCATATTATCTCATTTATAAAAGTAGGGGGATACTTACAAATTTCTCCTGCATTTGAATTTAAGGCATGAAACTGACAAGATTTTGCATAAGCTAAATGTATATGGGGTACTTTATTACCTCCCTAGACATGTTTTCAGGCATTTGATACATAGTTCCTTTTACATTGTCTTTTTTTTTCTGTAAGGCTCATGAGATCCCTATACATACAATGCTAACCCTCAGAAGGCCTACTCACCCTTACCCTCCCATCCCCCCTGCAGTCTGTTTTGGATGTGCACTTTTTAGCAGCTTAGAGGATAGAATTGGAGACTGAAATAAGGAGACAGATCTAGAAAGAGAGAGAGAAAAGAAGCAAAAATCTTGCTGACACGGGGCATAACTTAATTTTCACGGTGCCGGGACAGCTGTATCGTGTAATCTGCCATGGCATGCCATTAAAACTTCAATGCCTTTACTGACCCAGAAGGGAAATTCAGACCGTGGAGAGTCTTTTGAAAAGAAGTGGTGATCTTTCACGATTTATGAGCTTGTCTTAAAGAAACAGACTCTACTCACTTTAAATTAATCGCCTCTTTCAGGGTACATTGAATTTGGGGGCCTTGCTACTTAGAACTGTGAAAACCTTGCTTGTGCAAAGCACAATGATCACCAATGTAATAATTTTCAATTTCATTTATGTATCCTGCTGAAACAACACTTACACAATGTAACACAATAGATGCATTAAATTCCATTAATGTGAGTCAGTTTTAAAACAAATCTTGGAGCATAAGGCACACAAATATTTGCATAACTTGGAGACTGTATAAAGAAGTACATATCACATGCATATATAGTATGTTGTTGGTGTTAAATAATCTCCAAAATGAATAGCAAAATTAATTTATGAAAACAAATTCACTCTAGAAAAAACATCCCAAAGGCAAAATCAGAATAAAATATATATTTGTAATGTATTACTGATTTCTGGGGATTATGACTTCGTCTTTGCCATTTGAACCAAAAGAAAAAAAAAAATTGGGCTCCCTCTTTGATGCAGTTTATGTGACCAAACAGGTGATTTCTGACTCTGTAAATGTTATGCAGTATGAAGTCACACAATGTACTGCTTACTGGTAAAACAGAAAATTTGTAATATATTGTAATATTACTAGCACATGATATAATAAAGACTAGATTCACATGACAGCATTCATTTCACTGTCAGTGAATGGGGACTATTCTCATGACCGTTATTTTGACGGTCCTTTGTCACGGACCAACAAAATATAGGTCATGTCCTATTTTCTGCCGTTTTCACAGATCCCTCCATACACTGAAATGTATGGGGGATCTGTGAAAATGGCTGCCCCTCAGGTGCAAGATGGCCTTAAAAAATGAATATTTTTCACGTCCGTTTTGCACCTTTGTCGTGTGCATCTAGCCTTAGAAGGCAAGTAAAGATTTCAACATTTTTCATAACTTTATGCTGTTATACTGTTCAAAATAAAATGAAGTTATTATTAAACCCATGTTATGTTTTCATTCACATATTATATATTTATATATATATATATATGTGTATATATATATATCTACATTAGATCAGTGAAGTTCATCTTAAATGTAAACCTCTCATAAAGCCTCTTGGTAAACAAAAGAATTGCCAGTTATAGATGTTGTGATGCTGAGGAATTGTTAAACTTCTTTTCACTGTTTAACTTAACAATAGAGCTCCAAGAGGCTTATGATCAGTGGGAAGTGAAAATCCTTTGTCTCTCTTACATTTATAAATGGCTGACAAAGCACAACACTTAAGTCACAGAGTCCTATTATCTTGTTTCTATTAAGAATTATTATGTGTTCAGGGAAGCATAATTAGATCTTTGCATTTCATTGAGTGGGTCTTATTATAGTATGTGTAAAAGCTATATAACAAGTAAGGATATATCTCCTAATTCAGGAAATTCAATATAGTTTATACAATCATTTAAATAAGATGACTTTGCTGTAGTTTAATCACATACATAGTATTATAGGTACTAAAGTTGGAAGTTGAGGGAGTTTAAACTCTGGGCCCAATGCAAATTCTCCTACCTCTCTAAAAGTGCCCATGTATACCAAATAAAATCAGCAAACCCATGATGAACAACTCCTCCGTACAAGTCCACACACTGCACCTCTCAAATAGTGTTAAATTCATAATGACAATAAAGTATTAGTGCTAAAATTTAACCCCTTCCCGCCGCAAGCCATTTTTTCAATTTTTGCTTTTTACTCCCCTCCTTCCAAAAGTAATAACTTTTTTATTTTTCCATTCACAGAGCCATATGAAACCTTCATTTGTACTTTCTAGTGGTACCATTTAATATTCTGTATGAAGTACTGGGAAGCTGGAAGAAATTCAGAATGGGATGGAATTTGCGCAATTTTCTTATAGGTTTAATTTTTACAGCATTCACTGTGCAGCCAAAATGACATGTCGCCTGTATTGGTGCTATTAGAGAGATACCAAATTTATATCGTTTTTTTAAATGTTTAACCCTTTATTTTGATTGCTTTTTATTCAAATTCTTTAGTTTTTTTTTTTTCCGCTAGACCCCCTAGAGGTCTTGAACCCCAGGGGGTCTGATCATTAATACAATGCATTGCGTTGCAATGCATTATAAGATTTCTATACTTCTATTACAGGCTGCCTAGCGCAGCCTGTAGTAGAAGTGTACTGATGACAAGCCTGGGAGCCTTCAATAGGTAATTGGCAACGGATGCACCACAGAAAAAATGGTGCCTTGTCAGCTTTTTGTGAGGAGAATCCACAAATCCTATCAAATTTAGGACATCAGGATTGTCTGAAATAAAGTAAAATTAGTTTTATTGGTTAACAAATAGAGACAACACATAGCAAGCCTCTGCAAGGCATTCAGCATGTTGTCTGCAGGTTATCAGTCTGTATAGCTTTTTATAATAAATTGGTCATATGATTTTGTGGTTGCCACATTTACATAAATACACAAGAAATATGCTAAAATCCAAAAAAAATTTAGAACTGAAACTCGACAGAAGCTGATCAGGGAAATTTTCGTCAGTCATTAAAAATATACAATATCATATCATATAAAGTAAAACTATCCTAACAGACTGCTTCTTACACCAATCTTAATTGCATTGCTGGCGTGAGATGCACCAGAATTATGAAGCGGTTCCATCTCAGGAGGAGAATTGAAATTTACACCAGTCTCAGTAATCGGGTGTCAGCTATAATAAATCTAATAGGTAAAGGCATCCACTTCCAGGATTGCCAAAAACAACATCTGGTGCATCTTTGACACAAATTTCAGTAAACAATGTGGAAAAATATGCGCAGCAGACACACTACAATTTCCAAAACCGTCGCATGTCAGAGAGTCTGCAGAGGAAACCTATGTGGACTCTCTATGAAAAGCATCGCTGGAAAAACCGCGATTCGTTGCTTCCGCCTTTTTTTCCCGCAGTGCTTTTTTGCTGCGGGACACTACGTGGGGCCTTAACTTAAAATGGCATTCCCTACCTTGCATTTACGGCTATATTCATAAATGCCTGATAGAGGTGGGACTTGCATCTATCTCAAGAACAGAGCCTGGTTCATGGCCACAACTGAATGAGAGAGGGTCGTGCATGTAGTCTGCAGTACACACTGTGTATGCCTCAAGGTTGATGATGAGCGAACTCATTTGACTCTAGCTGTCTGCCAGACATGTGTAAACACCTATACACCGACGAGCAAAAGGGTAACAATGTCTTTTGACTTTTAGGCTCCATATCTCACCATCCACTACAGCTTCCAACATGAGACTACCATAATTTTATAGACAACATCTTGGCTATCTCATTCATAAATTAGATTTGCAACTATTTAGCATATGATTAGTTATGCAGATTCTTATCATGCAACTGCAGTGTTACTGTTTTGCTTTCTAAAAATTTAAATTAAAATTTTTATTATGTTCTAAATCCACCTTTGGCTTTCAACACTGCCTGAATCCTTCTGGGCATGCTCTCGATCAGATTCAAGCATGTCTCAAGCAAAATCTGATCCAAGGTCTCTTCTACATGTTCCCAATGTTCGACTCACTTGGGTATGAATACAGCTTTTTTTTTTTTTCAACTCCACCTACAAGTGTTTGATTGGGTTGAGGTCTGGGGACTGTGGGGGCCAATCCATCACCTCTACTTTGTCATTGAACCATTTCTTTGCTAGTCTCAACGTATGCTTCGGGTCGTTGTCTCACTACTGATGGTAGTCTCACTTTCGAACAAGAGACTACCATCATTTTATAAACAATCATCTTGGCTATCTCATACAGTACATACAGTGGATGGTGAGATATGGAGCCTGAAAGTCAAATGTTCAAAACATTGTTACCTTTTTGCTAGTCAGTGGCATCTGAAGTACATAGAAACCTTGATAAAAAGTTTCTTACAAGTGTATTTAGGCTGAAGAGAGGACTGTAAAGCTTGTTACTGCAGCATACTGCATTATTTTTGGTTTTGGCTTTATTAGCAGAGATGACATGATAAGGACAGTCTAGTTAAATCATTTTACTGTGTATTTTTGCTGTAAGGGTGCCACATCTGCATTTTTACTTGTGTTAACACATGCATTTTTTTCAAAATAATGGGGTAGATTTATTATGCTTTGTAGGCCAGAAAACTGGCATCTAAGGCATAAAAAGTCACACTCTTTTTGGACAAATTGTTGTCACTTTTTAAACTCTGTGCCGCCTTCACCACTTTCCTGAAAAGGTAGTGTGGTGGGGCTGTGCATTCGAATTCATCATCATCATCATCATCATCAACCTCAGCAGAAGATTTATCATTTATGCCGAAAATCTGGCGTAAAAGGATGAGGGAAATGTATGCCAGCTACAAACTGGCATACATTTTTCCCTAGGTGAACATCCCAGTGGAGGCTCCGGGACTCAGAAGACTGACGTGAGTAACACCGGTCTTCATAAATGTGCCACAATGTGTTTTGTGTTTTGGATCTGTGTTCATCTCCATGGACACGACTGTAGATTTTATTCACAATTGTGGATAAAAGTATGGACCCTCTACTTCCTGGTTTGTGGGAAGGCTTAGTCTGTGTGATGTACAGGTTTGGCCAGCAGCATGCTCCTGAGACTTGTTCTAAACTGCTTGCTGTTATCTCTGGACAATGACAGAATCTTCATGATTTGAGCTCTTAATGTCCCCATATTGGATATGAAATGACACAACTGAGATGTGAATGAAGTGTATACTTTAAAGTTTAATGCATTTTTCTACAAAGACTCCACATTTCAGGGGTTCAAAAGTAATTGGACAAATTAAATTGGACTGCCTGAAGTCAGGATCCTATGGACATCACCAAATGCTGGATTTCCTCCTTTGTGATGCTTTGCTAGGCCTTTCCTGCAGCTGTCTTCAGTTGTAGCTTGTTTGTGCCTTAAGTTTTGTCTTAAGCAAATTAAAGACATGCTTGATTGGGTTGAAGTCTGATGACTGATTGACTCAGCCATTGCTTTCTGTTGCTTTCACAGTATGTTTCAGTTCATTGTCCATCTGTACTATTAACCTTGCTCCATTTGATTGAATCTGAGAAGAAAGTATATCCCTGTACACTTCAGAATTAATCTGGCTTCTTCTGTCACATCATCAATAAACACTAGTGACCCAGTGCCATTGGAAGTCATGCATGCCATCATACTGCCTCCACCATGTTTTACAGCGAATATGGTATGCTTTGGATCATGAGCCATTCCAAGCCCTCTTCATACTTTCCTCTTCCCATCATTCTGGTACAGGTTGATCTTGGTTTCATCATCCCCAAAGAATGCTGTTTCTAGAGAGTCCCATCCCCACTGTGAGGAAAAAAAAACGCCTAGCGGTCACGCTGTAGTTTCCAAAACTGTTGCGGTTTTGGAAATCACAGAATGTCAATTATACCTAAACGCTGGCAGTTTCCCTATTGGTATGATTGCAGCAGAAAGTCTGCAGAGGAAACCGCGATGCATTGCCGCCACAGGTTTTCTTCAGCACTTTTTCGCTGATGTCCGCTACGTGGGGCCTTAGCCTAAAAAACGCTACAAAAAAAACGCAGAGGAAATGCATCACGTTTTTCATTGTATTTTTTGCTGTGTTTTTCTTTGAGGTTTTTCTCCCCTATTAAATGTATAGGGAAAACTCAAGCGTTTCCACAGGTAAAATTGAGCATACAGCGCATATATGGGATTAGCCAGAATTTCATTCACTTTGCTGGTACTGTAAAATGCAGCATTTTTTTTTCTGCTGTGTTTCTGCAACAAGAAAAAAGCTGCATTTCCTCAATGTGAAACCTTAACCTAAGGCTAAGGCCCCACGTCGCAAAAACGCAGCAAAAAAATGCTGCAGAAAAAAACGTGGCATAAACGGAAAATGCCAGTGTTTCCACAGGTATAATAAAAATGCTGTGATTTTCAAAGCTGCAGGCGTTTTTGAAACGTATTTTTCTGCTGCAGATTTTTAGCTGCAATGTGTGGATGGGATTAGCCAGAATCTCATTCACTTTGCAGGTACTATAAAACACAGTGGAAATGCTGCGTTTTCACAACATGGGGCTTAAGCAGATTTTTTTTACTATGTTTTGCCATTTTCTGCTGTGAGTTTTTTTTTTCCAGTGGACTTCTATGGGGAAAAATGTTTTTGATAGCTACAATCGACATTCTACCTTGTTCAAAAAAGTGCACTAGTAGATTTTCCTCAGTGTCTTTTTCTTCAATGTGTGGATAAGATTAACCCCTTCCCTCCGCATGCATTTTTCAATTTTGTTTTTGACTCCCTGCCTTCCAAACCCCATAACTTTTTAATTTTTTTTTTCACATAGCCATATAAGGGCTTAATGTTTGAGGAACAATTTGTTCTTCATAATGATTCAATTTAATATTCTGTACAATATACTGGGAAACTGGAAAAAAATTCAGAATGAGGTGGAAAAGGAGAAAAAGTCCATTTGTGCAACTTCTTACAAGCTTCGTTTTTATGGCGTTTACTATGCAGCAAAAATGAAATGTCACCTGTATTCTATGGGTTGGTACGATTCCAGGGATATCAAATTTATATAGTTTTATTTATGTTTTAACACCTTAAAATAAATCCAAAACTTTGCAAAACCTATATATTTTTTAGAGTCGCCATATTCTGACAGCCGTAACTTTTTTTATATTTCAGTGTACGGGGTTGCAGAGGACATCTTTTTTTGCGGGGCCAGATGTACTTTTTAGTTATACAATTTTGGGAAATGTCTATTGCTTTGATAACTTTTTATTTTAAAATTTTTCTCAAAAGCGAAACTGTGGAAAAGCAACAATTTGACTCTTAGGGTTTTTTTTCCCACCACAGTGTTCACCATATGGGAAAAATATTTTTATAAGGTTGTAGACTGGGCGTTTTTAAACACAGAGATTTCTAATGTGTATGTATTTCACAGTAATTTTTTACTTTTATATGTGTTCTAGGAAAAGGAGGGTGATTCTTATTTTTAATTCTTACATTGTTTTACTTGTTTTTTTTCTTTTTTACCATAATTATTAAACCCCCTAGGGGTCTTGAACTCCAGGGGGTCTGATCACTAATGCAATGCATTGCAAAGTTAATGCATTGCAAAATACTGGCACTTCTATTACAGGCTGCATAGAGCAAAATGGAGGAGCTCATGCGCCTCTGGGAAAATGGCACCTTGTTTAGCTTTGACCGAGATGCTGGGGGCTTAATGCCCATGATCAGTGACCCAGGTCTTTGCTGTATAATACTCCTGACTGGCTCCATATTTAAATACCCGACATCCAGTACGGTAGATGTCGGCAAGGGTTTAAGGAAGCACTTAGACATTTCCTTTCTGTTAAATTCACTCCTGACTTTGGCTTAAAAAAATTCAGCAAAATCAGCAAAAAAATGCTGCATTTCCACAACCTGGGGCCTTACCCGTAAGCTTTGCATTACATTAAGAACTGTGCTGTTTTTCCACTCATCCATTATACCCTAATCACGCAAATTCACATTCTCATATATTCCTGCCCTTACATACTCTTTTACCATTACCATTAGTCCCTCACCCTCCTCTACTGGCATTAAATGCAACAATCTTGTCTGAATGGATAGTAGAGCTTTTATCTCCTTCAGAACAGCAGCTTGTGCTCCTTTCTTTCTGCTTCACTTAGTTGAGAAGTGTCCTGCCTTGATTTTATGACTTGTATTTCTGTTATAATTACTGTATAACTTTATCCAACCTAAAAGGCTCATTACCCTCTATCTATCAAAGCGAGGACTGGATCCAAAAGAAAGGAAAAGTACGTTCTTTCTTTGGAGCCATGCCTGGAGTTGGCTTAACCCCTTAATGAGGAAGGGTAGTTTGGGTGTTAGTGCTCAGTGATTTTTTACATATTTTATATCTCCACGTTCCAAAATTCATACCATTTTTTTTTTATGTCGATATAGCCATGTAAGGGCTTATTCTTTGTTGAACAAGATGCACTTTCAGTTTTTGGTATGTACAACTTTTTGGTCAGTTATTGCTTTTATTAGTGGGAGGAGAGGTGACCAAAACACATTAATTTGCTCATTGCGATATTTGCTCATATTTTTTTTTACTACGTTTACCATACGGGATAAATAATGTTATTTTTGGATAGTGTTAACTTATATGGAGTGCCATGCATGTTTTTTTTACTTTATTTTTAATTTACATTACATATTTTAATTCTAAAGGGCTTTTTTTTCCCCCTTTTTTATTATTTTATATTATAAACATTCTTTTAAACTTGTTTAACTTTTTAAAAATTTTCCTGTCTCACAAGCGGACTAGAACTGTGGATCCCCAGTTCCATGTACTGCAATACTGTATTGCAGTACATAGAACATAGGCTTCCTATGTGCAATAGGGAAAACCAGCCAGGAGGCCATTGATTTGGC
Source organism: Leptodactylus fallax (assembly GCA_947044405.1). Classification (NCBI taxonomy): domain Eukaryota; kingdom Metazoa; phylum Chordata; class Amphibia; order Anura; family Leptodactylidae; genus Leptodactylus; species Leptodactylus fallax. Next base: position 883,987 of record CAMRHE010000521.1, on the reverse strand, counting down.
TGCCATGGAAACCCCTTGGAATACACAATCTGTTTGCAGGGGATCAGAGGGGCTGAAGAGGGGGCGGTCTCGCCCCCTAACCACCCCGATGCCGTGATCGCTATTGATCACGGCATCTGAGGGGTTAACCCGCCAGAGTACGAGCATTTTCCAACTCCAGGAGCTAGTCCTGGGTCCCTCTACGTAATGCAACCAGGACCCAGAAGGCATGACAGCGTCCTACTATTACGAAGCTGAGCATTAACTATATACTTAGCATGAAGTAATAGTACGGCACAATGCGGGAAAGTGTTAAACATACTAAATCCAAAACTGCATGTTAACCCCTAGGCGACACATGGCATTATAGTACGGCGAGGCTGACTGGGTCTAGTGGACAGCCATGCGTCGACTACTGGGGCGGGTGTTAGCTGTAAGTTACAGCTTACTGCAAACACATAACCGTGGTATTTAAGGGGTTCCAATATAATAATGCCCTCCATTGCCCCACCACAGCGAGATCAGGGGGTACTGATATGTATTTTCGGCAGCCCACAGTCTGACCAGTGACCCTGGACTGCCAGGACCCCCAATACCTGGTTGATCCTGTCACGATGAGAGGAAGTCAGCCTACGCATCTGCATAGGCTGACTCTCTCTATACACTGCAATGCACGTGTATTGCACGTGTATAGTACTGAACCAGTGATCAGAGAATCACTGGTTCAGGTCCCCTAGTGGGACCTCAAGTATATATATGTAAAAAAAAAAAAAATGTACTAAAAGAAATTAAATGTCTAAATTTTACCTCTATATTGTTTTAAATACCGTGAAATGCTTAAAGGGTTAACAAACTTCCCAAATGCTGTTTTGAATTATTTGAGGGGTGCAGTTTTGAAAATGGGATGAGTTATGGGGGTTTCTAATATATAGGCCTTTATAATCCCCTTCAGAACTTAAAGGGAATCTGTCAGGTCAATCCGGGACACTAAACCATCCACATGTCCTTATAGACCTGGGGTTTAGTGTCCCAAATCGCCCTGTTGTAATGCAATCTGCAGGCGCATTAAAAATAAAAAACCTTTATACTTACCTAGAGAAGGGTCCGATATACGCTGTTCGGCCGAGAACAGTCCGGTTTATTAATGAGATTCTTCGTTGACACGCCTCCTGGCACCTGCACTGTTCTTCAGTGAAGCCAAAGATGGACACCCCAGCTTCACTGCGCAATTGCCGGAGGTAAGGAACATGCGCACTGAAGCCAAGGTGTACTCCTCTGGCTTCATTGAAGAACTGCGCAGGCACGGGGAGTACAGCAGCAGGGTGAGTATAAAGCTTTTTTATTTTTAATGCGGCCATGGATTGCATTATAACAGGGTGATTTGGGATCAGTGGCGTAACTAGGAATGGCTGGGCCCCAAGGCGAACATTTGACATGGGCCTCCTCCCCGGACCGCCCCCTCCAACCCCCCAAAAACCGCATTCCTGCACACAATATTATGGGCCATAGTGGCCCCTTCACACAGTATTATGTCTCATAGTGGCCCCTGCACACAGTAGTATGCCCCATAGTGTCCCCTGCACACAGTAGTATGCCCCATAGTGTCCCCTGCACACAGTAGTATGCCCCATAGTGGCCCCTCCACACAGTAGTATGCCCCATTGTGGACCAGCCATGAACGATTATTATTATACTCTGGGATCTTTTCAGACCCCAGAGTATAATGATCGGTGACCCAGGGGAGGATAGAAACATAAAAAAACAATGTTGCTTACTTGTTACTCGCTCCGGTCCACTCCCTGCTACTTCGGTCATCTTCAATGTTGGACTAGGCCGGCGTCGCGACGCATAATGACGTCGGCTGACGTCTGGGACATCACGAAACAAGCCCGAAGCCTGCGGAGCATAGGAGAGATAAGTGCATTGTTTTTTTATGTTCCCTCCCCTCCCCTGGGCCTACGATTATTATACTCCGGGGTCTGAAAAGCAACTAGCAGTGTTTGTGGGGTTCGGCCCACGACCTCTCATACCAATCCCCGCTCCTGCTCAGTCACCTCCACAGAATGGGAAGCGCAGGCGGACATGAGCAGGACCCCGGGGATCGGTAAGTATATATAGGGCCCATTACCTGCTGGGTTTACTCCAGCAGGTAACGGCCTATAAAAAAAAAAAAAAAAAAAGCATTGAGGGCCCGTCAGGCATCGTAATGTCCCGGGCCCTGTGGCAGCCGCTAAGCGGCTACCGCTGCTACCCCAGTAGTTATGCCCCTGTTTGGGACACTAAACCCCAGGTCCATATGGACGTGTGGGTGGTTTAGTGTCCCAAATAGCACTGACAGATTCCCTTTAAGTTGTCCCTAATAAATTAGTTTGGGAAACTTTCTTGTAAATCTGGAAAATTGCAATTACACTTGTAAGCCTTTTAACGTCCAAAATAAATTAAAGAACGATTAAACGATGATGCCAATATAAAACTGAGATATGGTAGATAATATTTATTAATTTATTTGGGTGGTATGACTATCTGTCTGAAAAGCAGAGCATTTCACATTTTTTAAAATTGCAATTTTTTTTTTTTCAAAATTTCCTATTTTTTTTAGAAATAAATACAAAAATATTGATCAGTGTTTACTAATAAGGGGCATTTACACTACCGTTGGTGATCGTCAGTAGTGTCCGCTGCTAATGTCCATTACAAGATTTTAACAACGGACAATATCAGAACCAACATAAATCCGTAAAAAAACCCATTGATTTCAATGGAATTTTATCTGTTTTCCATTAGTGACCATAAACAGACACAAAAATCCGGGGTGCAGGACTTTTGTCCGCGAAAAATAACGGTTTTATTACAGCCGTCAAGCGTCTCTTACTTTTTAGCATTAATGTCTATGGGTAGCAGAAAGGTGTCTGTTATTTTTTTTTTCCCTGCACATGCTTAGAAAGCAGAAACAAAAAAGCAAGAAAACGGATGGTAGAAAGACGGACACTAACTGATGCTAATGTGTCCGTTAATGTCTGTTATGATAGGCGTCCGTTTTTTATTTTTAACGGACATCTATCATAACGGACATCCAATGGTAGCGAGAATCCACCCTAACATGAAGTACACTGAGGCACAATTATCAATACGGTCGATCTTTGCAATCCCATTCGTAGTTTTAAACATATTTATGAATCTGTCATCTGTATCTTCATAAATATGGAGTGTTTCTAGAAGCTCCAAAATTCTGACTCCCCATCAGACAAATATTTGGTGCAAAAATGTAGACAAAATCTGTAGACAAAAATCTTAACTTGCAGGCTGTAAGCAAATCCCATCTAGTGAATTCCATGCCCACTTTGCATTAAAATACGCGCTGCAGACACGTGGCAATTTCCAAAACAGTCGCCGGTGGTTTCCCTATAGGTATAATTGAAGCAGAAAGTCCGCATGCGTTGCCGCCGTGGTTTTTCCCACAGTGCTTTTTTTTACTGCAGGACGCCACATGGGGCCTTAGCCTCAAAATCACTTGTGTAAGTTAAAGCGCCTCAAAGTTATTGTCATATAAAGTGACACATGTCAGTTTTGAAAAAAGAAGCCTAGTCCTTAAGGAAATTTCAGGCTGTGTCCGCAAGGGGTTAAACTACATATTTGAATAAAAACGTGCAAACCTGTAAGTCTGGTCTTTAATAGAACATAACCAATGCTCCTGAACCAGAGGTGTAACAAGAAGCCTAGGGAGCCTACAACAGAACTTTGAATCCGCCATAACCACCTTCAGCTGGGAGTTCAGAACATCAAGGCTGTGTTCACACAGCGGAAAATGAAGAAGAATTTTCTTCATTTTTGGCCGCTGGAATTTTCGCCACGGTCTAGCCGCGACGGGATGCCGATGCAGTGTATCAGCATTCCATCGCGGCATCCCACTCCAGATTAGGCTCGGATGAATGGGCCTAATCAGGCGGGAGCCTCGAGCCGTGGACAACGCGGGCTGAATCCGCGGCTAGATCGAGCAGGACACTTCTTTTTTCCGCGTCCTGCTGCGATCTCTGCCTCCCATTGAAAACAATGGGAGGCGGATTCGGGAGGAATCTGCTCTTGATTCGGGGGCGAATTCCGCTCCCAAATCCGTGGCAAATTCCTCCGTGTGAACACACCCAAACAGTTTTGTCTTTACTTTGTACTATGAGGGAAACTGATCATGAGCATAATCTTTAGGTGAAGGCCAAATGTAGTGAATCCACAATGTGGGGATGAGATTAAAGGGAACCTATCAGGTGGATTTTCCACTCTGAACTGGTCACAGTGTTTGCAGTGTCAAGTAATGACATTTCTTATGATGGTTGCCCTGTTCAGCTTACTGTAAGGCTGAGGCCACAATTTGCGGAAACGCAGCTTTTTTTGTTCCAGATTTTGCTGTGGTTTTTTGAGCCAAAGCCAAGATGGCTACAAAAGGAATGGGAAATATATAGGAAGCTCTTATACTTCTACGTTTTGCTCAATCCACTCCTGGCTTTGGCTCAAAAAAACACAACAAAATCTGCAACAAAAAAGCTGCGTTTCCGCAAAGTGTGGCCTCAGCCTAAAATGGGACAAATTATTCATATAAAGTGGGAAGATTAGAACAGCAGATCCTGGTCCAGGTGTTTCATCAACAGGACTGATGTAAGGCCCGATTCACATCTGCGTTCGGGTTTCCGTTCGGGTGTCCGCTTGGGGACCCCCCGAACGGAAACCTATACGCATAAAAAGCGGTTTACCTGGGAAACCACATGGACCCCATAGACTATAATGGGGTCCGTGTGGTTTCTGCTCGGTTTCCACACGAAGCAAGCGGCACTTTCCTCTCCGCATGTTTCGTGCAGAAACCACACGGACCCCATTATAGTCTATGGGGTCCGTGTGGTTTCCCAGGTATACCGCTTTTTATGTGTATAGGTTTCCGTTCGAGGGGTCCCCAAGCGGACTCCCCGAACGGAAACCCAAACGCAGATGTGAACCGGGCCTTAGTCAATTACTGTATCTTATATATTGATGTGCACGCTGTTCTCATCACTACAACAGAAGTGAATGAAGCGATGGTCACCTGTGCACATTGCTACTCCATGCACATGAGGCACTCAGGGATAAACTTTCTTGTGACTGCTTGGAGGTTGTGTGGAGATGGGTTTGCTATGCTTGTCTTGTAGTCACTCTCATGGTGCATATTAGAAAGTAAAATTGGGTCTTTTGGTTGTAGATCAGTACTGTGTGAATGTATCTCCTTCTCCTCTCTCTTACCTTCCCCCCACATAACCGAAATGATGACAGACAACATAAATTCCTTTTGTGTGGGCAGAGATTGGCCACAGCTTTATTTGTAAATATTGATAAACAGTAACCTGGTAACTCGTTGCTATGGCAAGCATAACACAAATTAACTCTGGATCGGGAGCGGATGGCCCGGCACCGTCATCCGGAGGGTCAAACACCTCCCCGTCCACCCTATCTTCTGTGCAGCACTGCCACAGAGGGGTCCGTGTACCCCTACAAGGGGCTCTAACCCCCACCCAGCAGAAACAGGCCCCGTCCTGCAGTCCTGATAGGAAAATGTCTAACTCAATGCCATTTAGGTGCACACCATCGGGTATCCTTCCTGCTGCCTATGTCAGATAACCACCCCACCTCTGGACCTCACAAAATGGGCCATCCTGACGTTGACCGACCTCCTACATCTCTCAACCGATTCCGCATCTCTGGCACCCTGTCACTTCAACCTGGGAACAATCCCCGACCAGACGATCACTACCTCAGGGCAGAAACCGGGGATCCAGGTCAGACCGCATGACAGCCAGGAGTTCGGCCATGCGGATAAAGCATAAGTCATTCCCTCCGACATGGATGACCAAGATGACAGGACCAGACAAACATCGGCTAAGGTCGACAGCTTTCAGAAGGACCCGGCACCATCGCAAGCCGCGGACTCCCTGCCACAAAACTTTGATATGCTGAAATCCGAGGTTCCTATCCCCCCCCCCTGGCCTGGTCTCGGCTCACGGGGCCGCCCAAAAAATACACAAACCACTGGGTCCCGACGATCTTCAAAAGAAAGTAAAGAAGGGGGGAGGGAGGGTTTACAGCACCAATTGGGGGCGAATATATCCGACATAACAACCAGACTTTCATCTCCCAATCCGCTTAACATCATCCTCCGGGAGCCCGGCACGAGCCGCCTCCATCGGAGCCCCTATATGAAAAGAGTGTGTGCCTTAATCCATGGAGGGAAGGCCAATTTCCCGTAATCCACATTTAAAAAGAACCTCAAACTGGTAGGGGGTAAAGGAGGAACCATTCATATGTGCTAGGAAAGTGGTAGCCTCAGGCTTTTTACCGCCATGTAACGGGATACCATATGCACAGGGTACACCGGCTTTCTGCTGCCTTCAATGTTAGCCACACCCCTTTTCCCAACACATCGGTATTAGACCGTCGGACCCGTATGCGCACTAAACTCTCGGTAACTAATACATTCCCTGATAGTAGGCCGTCCATCTTTCGTTTTGACCCGTACACCAGTTCACTCACGCGGAGGGCGCCATAGAAAGCCAAACAACACAATGCTGCGAATAGCTAGGCTTCAAAGGTGGAAGCGCAATACAGCAGGGAAGCCGCCACCAAACGTGCCAAAATCTCATGTGTTATTGGGCGCCTACACTCTTTGCGCACATACTCCTTACACCATCCCTTAAGGGCCTGTTGTATGAAAAAAATGTTGTGTAATATCCTCCATACCCGCTAACTGAAAAAAAAGAAACCCACCCCCACAAACCGCCGTTGGGACACTAATGCTGACAAACCCCGGTCATGCAACTGGCAAATATAGTCCACCGTAACCCTGAGCAAGGACCCCCGGTCATGCCAACACACATCCCGTCCAACCACTGCCAATCACTCTCCCCAGGCCTTAACATTTCCTGTCCAAGTGGTGGGGTAAACTGAAGATAGTACTAGTGGCATCAGGCGCTCCCCACTCAGTCCCACCCTCCGCAGCAGCCCCTGGCAACAGGTCCCAGAACTCCTACCAACGGAAATGTGACAACGCATCAGCCACAACGTTTTCAACACCAGGAGCATGACATGCCCGGAACCAGATGTTCTTCTCCAAGCACTTCAAAACCAGGTGCCGAAGCAAAGACAGTACAGGGGGAGAAGACAAAATAAAATTATTAATACAATGAACTACGCTCATGTTATCGGTCCAGAAACGGACCTTCCTGTCCTGAAGCTGATCTCCACCATACATCAACTTCCACCACTATTGTATACAACTCCAGGAGAGTCAAATTTTTACACAGCCCTGCCTCACGCCATACCACTGGCCATGCTTCTGCACACCATTGCATTCCCAAAATGGCTCCGAAACCCACGCTACCCACTGCATCAGTGAACAGGGAGACCACGGAATTGGGGACCTCCTCCTGCTGCCAGCATGTGCACCTGTTGTAGTTTTCTAAAAATGCTAGCCATACCCTATCATCTTGCCTTGGGGGTTAGTTATTCGGATTTTGTGCATTGGGAGTTTTACGCCCCTAGTGGCCAATGACAGGCGCCTAGAAAAAACCCGCCCCATGGGCATGATCCTACACGCAAAAACAAGCAGACCTAGCAAGGAATGGATCTGCTGCAAGGACACTTTTCTGGCTCCCATAAAGCCTTTAAGAAGTCCCTCAACCTCTGTAATTTGTCCACTGGCAAACGGTACACCATATTCACGGTATCAAATTCGATCTCCAAGAATGACAGTGTTGTAGTAGGGCCCTCGGTCTTATCCTCGGATAGGGGATCCCTGAACTTATTCATGAAAAAACGGAATGTGTTTAACAGGTACCCGCAAGGCCCGCTGTCCGGGGGGAAAACGAATAAAAAATCGTTGAGGTAATGCGTAACTGCACTGAAGCCCGTTTCATAACGCACCACCCACACCAAAAACGAACTAAACATTTCAAAGTAGTCGCACGAAATGGAACAGCCCATGGGGAGGCAACCGTCATAATAAAACTGATCCTCCACCATGCAACCCAGCAAATGATGGCAATCCAGATGTACCAGTAAAAGTCGGAAAGCCGATTCTATGTCCGACTTGGCCAAAAGCACCATTTGCCTAGCGCGGCAGACTAAATCCACCTCCCTGTCGAAAGAGACGTAGGCCACTGTCGAGTCCTCCTTCGGTATAGCATCATTTACCGACGCGCCTTTAGGGAAAGATAAGTGCTGTATTAACCTAAACTTGCCTGACTCCTTTTTTGGGACAACCCCCAGCGCGGAAATTAAATGGCCCTCTTATCCTGCCCAGGGAAACCTCCTTTTGGTTCTTTTCCCTCAACACATCAGGATTAGCCTTAGCCGATTTTAAATTATCGGCCAGTACCGGCAACCTAGAAAAACAGAACGGTATGAAAAAACCAAATGTAAAACCAAACCTCAACTGGGACGCCGCTTGCCTCTCAGGATACTAGTCTAGCCATGGCCCCATCGCTACTACGCTCACAGGTGTCCTTATTTTCCGTTCCGCTCCTGCTCTAAGGATTTGCAGGCCGGTTGTATCGGAAGGCAGCATGGGATCCTCTGCAGGAGGAACACTCATGCTTGAACTTGCACAGGTCATAGAAACGGCAGTGGCCCTCGTTAAAGAGCCAGCACGTTCCTGGCCACCACATGGCCACCAATCCGGGGTTAGAGTTACCCAGGCCGGTGGCCCTGTACTGAAAGGGCGACAATTTTTGTGCCAACATAAGCCGTATCCAGACATCCATGGCGTGAACAGCCCACCCAATGTTCGGCTGAAGAGCCAGGTGGCGCCTGAACTCATCGTAGCACCACTAGGCACTACCCCCGTGTGACTTGTAGGCACAGTAAATGGTGTCCATGTACACGAACAACTCGGAGCAACGGTCTGGATGATGCTGCCCCATAACGTACCCCAGCACTGTGAAGGCTTGAATCCAATTGTTGATTGTTTTTGCCAACCAAGGATGCCGATCTACTGTCCTCTCTGTTATTACCCATGGCTCCGGAGCGCCGAGCCATCTGTTAATTCACCGCTGTAGTGGGGGCAGAGGCTTCTCTCGCCCGCTTTGAGGCGCACCAGAAAAGCCTCCCTTTCATCTGTAAAACACGCCCGGAGGGCCTCCAGGAGGTGGCTGCCGTCAGCCATACTAACAAACCAATGAGAGCTGCGCTGTGACATCCTTCTTCTTCCACCGCTCTGCGCAGGGTAGGGGGCGGAAATGCGTCTGCTTGTACCACCCTACCACCCACCAGCAGAAAGGAAGAGGCAGCAACGGGAGAAAAGAACAGCCCCCACACCTCCGCGGCCAACCTGCTCCCACCCCGCAGTCCCGGACATCCTCCTGCCGTCCGGTGTCCACCAAGTCATTTATAGAAAAGACGAATGATGATGCATGAGTTAAACTTAATAAAATGAAATTAAATAATGTTGCTCCTGAGACTAGTTTATTGCTGGTTTGTTGGGCTGAAACCAGTCAGCTAGAGATACTAGCCCCCCTCTAAAAACTGGACTGAAACTGAAAACTGTTACAATGGGGCGTTTTGGCTCATATATCAGCTACACGGAGCCAAATAAAAACCATATGTCAGAGAAAGCCAGTCAAGGAAATTGGTTAAGGCAGGTGGTGTGGGGTTAAGGTTATAGAGTTAGTTTTGTAAAGTATGCATTTTAAAAACGGTCGACTATTAGTGAAAGTTTTTTTTTTTTTTCTTGGGTGAGCTATTTGTATATCTTTTGTATCTAGTATTATTAATATTAATGTAAAGCGCTGCGGAATATGATGGCACTATACAAGTAAGCTAAATAAATAAAATATATATATACACTACTGTTCAAAAGTTTGGGGTCACCCAGACAATTTTGTGTTTTCCATGAAAACTCTCACTTTTATTTATCAAATGAGTTGCAAAATGAATAGAAAATATAGTCAAGACATTGACAAGGTTAGAAATAATGATTTTTATTTGAAATAATAATTTTCTCCTTCAAACTTTGCTTTTGTCAAATAATGCTCCATTTGCAGCAATTACAGCATTGCAGATCTTTGGCATTCTAGCTGTTAATTTGCTATGGTAATCTGGAGAAATTTCACCCCATGCTTCCAGAAGCCCCTCCCACAAGTTGGATTGGCTTGATGGGCACTTTTTGCGTACCATACGGTCAAGCTGCTCCCACAACAGCTCAATGGGGTTGAGATCTGGTGACTGCGCTGGCCACTCCATTACAGATAGAATACCAGCTGCCTACTTCTTCCCTAAATAGTTCTTGCATAATTTGGAAGTATGCTTTGGGTCATTGTCCTGTTGTAGGATGAAATTGGCTCCAATCAAGCACTGTCCACAGGGTATGGCATGGCGTTGCAAAATGGAGTAAGCCTTCTTTATTCAAAATCCCTTTTACCTTGTACAAATCTCCCACTTTACCAGCACCAAAGCAACCCCAGACCATCACATTACCTCCACCATGCTTGACAGATGGTGTCAGGCACTCTTCCAGCATCTTTTCAGTTGTTCTGTGTCTCACAAATGTTCTTCTGTGTGATCCATGAAGAATGGCAGAGGATCCCCAAATCCAGATGTGAAAAACTTGTTGCATCATTCCCAAGAAAACTCATGGCTGTACTAGCTCAAAAGGGTGCTTCTACTCAATACTGAGTAAAGGGTCTGAATACTTATGACCATGTGATGTTTCAGTTTTCTTTTTTAATAAATTTGCAAAAATATCTACATTTCTGTTTTTTTTTCTGTCAAGATGGAGTGCTGAGTGTACATTAATGAGAAATAAAATGAACTTTTTTGCTTTTAGCAAATGGCTGCAATGAAACAAAGAGTGAAAAATTTAAAGGGGTCTGAATACTTTCTGTACCCACTGTACATAAAGTACAGACCAAAAGTTTGGACACACCTTCTCATTCCAAGAGTTTTCTGTATTTTCATGACTATAAAAATTGTAGATTCACACTGAAGGCATCAAAACTATGAATTAACACATGTGGAATTATATACTTAACAAAAAAGTGTGAAACAACTGAAAATATGTCTTATAGTCTAGGTTCTTCAAAGTAGCCACCTTTTGCTTTGATTACTGCTTTGCACACTCTTGGCATTCTCTTGATGAACTTCAAGAGGTAGTCACTTGAAATGGTTTTCACTTCACAGGTGTGCCCTGTCAGGTTTAATAAGTGGGATTTCTTGCCTTATAAATGGGGTTGGGACCATCAGTTGTGTTGTTCAGATGTCAGGTGGATACACAGCTGATAGTCCTACTGAATGGAGTGTTAGAATTTGTATTATGGCAAGAAAAAAGCAGCTAAGTAAAGAAAAACGAGTGGCCATCATTACTTTAAGAAATGAAGGTCAGTCAGTCCGAAAAATTGGGAAAACTTTGAAAGCGTCCCCAAGTGCAGTGGCCAAAACCATCAAACGCTACAAAGACACTGACTCACATGAGGACCGCCCCCAGGAAAGGAAGACCAAGAGTCACCTCTGCTGCGGAGGATAAGTTCATCCGAGTCACCAGCCTCAGAAATCACAGGTTAACAGCAACTCAGATTAGAGACCAGGTCAATGCCACACAGAGTTCTAGCAGCAGACACATCTCTACAACAACTGTTAAGAGGAGACTGTGTGCAGCAGGCCTTCATGGTAAAATAGCTGCTAGGAAACCACTGCTAAGGACAGGCAACAAGCAGAAGAGACTTGTTTGGGCTAAAGAACACAAGGAATGGACATTAGACCTGTGGAAATCTGTGCTTTGGTCTGATGAGTCCAAATTTGAGATCTTTGGTTCCAACCACCGTGTCTTTGTGCGATGCAGAAAAGGTGAACGAATGAACTCTACATGCCTAGTTCCCACCGTGACGCATGGAGGAGGAGGTGTGATGGTGTGGGGGTGTTTTGATGGTGACACTGTTGGGGATTTATTCAAAATTGAAGGAATACTGAACCAGCATGGTTACCACAGCATCTTGCAGCGGCTTGCTATTCCATCCGGTTTGCGTTTAGTTGGACCATCATTTATTTTTCAACAGGACAATGACCCCAAACACACCTCCAGACTGTGTAAGGGCTATTTGACCAAGAAGGAGAGTGGTGGAGTGCTACGCCAGATGACCTGGCCTCCACAGTCACCAGACCTGAACCCAATCGAGATGGTTTGGGGTGAGCTGGACCGCAGAGTGAAGGCAAAAGGGCCAACAAGTGCTAAGCATCTCTGGGAACTCCTTCAAGACTGTTGGAAGACCATTTCAGGTGACTACCTCTTGAAGCTCATCAAGAGAATGCCAAGAGTGTGCAAAGCAGTAATCAAAGCAAAAGGTGGCTACTTTGAAGAACCTAGAATATAAGACATATTTTCAGTTGTTTCACACTTTTTTGTTAAGTATATAATTCCACATGTGTTAATTCATAGTTTTGATGCCTTCAGTGTTGTAAGGGTTAAAGCATGACTTGTATTATATTTTATAATGCAGTATATAGAAGACACAGGGTGAAATGTTCTCCATGCAGACTAAATAGTTTAGAGATAGAATATAATCTCAGGGTCTGAATATCAACAGTTCTGCTGATCTCAGAGATGTACCATTCTCAGGAAAGATAAGGAGGACATTTAGACTGGGTGAAAAGGAAACATCTAGGGTGATGGGAAACTGAACAACTTTGTCTGGTAACGGAACTGGAAAACCCATATATGTACATTGGTCACATGACTGTTATGTAACTGAGCTTACCTTTAAAACTGTATTGAACTACGCAATAAAGTAGAAACGGTTCATACACGATACCTGTGTATGTCTTGTTTCCCGAGCGCTCGAAACTGTTTATTTATTTAATTAGGATTACGGTGACATCCATCCCGGGGAACTTAACCCCCAACAGAAATTGGCGCCCAACGTGGGGCTCGAGATCGTCTGATGTGCAGCCGATAGAGTGCCGACCCACTCACCGATCACCTTGAGGACGGGACCAGAGGACCTCAGATAGATAAAAACAGTACTGTGAGGTAAGACCTTATCTTGCCAATTAGTATATCTGAGCTCCCCTGTGTGTCTATTCTCTGTATCAATGAGTGAGGTAAGCTGCTGCATATTTATATGACATCTCGATGCCAATTAAATAGTACGGAAGAACCTAAAAGGGACATGTCACCTGTAAATGATGTGGAAATTGTTTTCTTTGCTTTTTGTCTTACCTGTCTACTGATGTTTGCATGTTACCTGTGTTACAAGATACATGAGGCTGCAAAGAATGGGGAAGAGTTCTCTACTCTTAACCCCTAGAGTCTAGAGTTGCGGGCAAGGTTCGGAACTGAGAAGCACTGAGTGATTGAAAAGTCCTTGTTTTGGAACACTAGCCTCCAGCCGTGCCTGAACGGTCAAGGTCGAATGGGACCTGAGTAGTAGCACGAAGGACTTAGTAGAATCCGCGCGAAGAAGTGCGTGTAGTGATTTGGGAGTGTTTTGGTAAGGGGACACAGGCAGAAAGTTGAGCCTGTGGAAGCCATTAGGCATTGCCCTGAGCACTACTCCTGAACTTGCACAAGTAGTTCATAGAAGACAGAAAGAGTCTGTGTGGGAATTCTCACTAAGTAGTCATAAGTGACCCTCTATTGTCTCAAAGGTTGCCCTAGAGGAGTGAGAAGCTCACTGGCTGATTAGCTACCAGCCAAGATGGGGATGGGACCCTCTAAGATATGGTACACCCCATGTGAACTAATAGAGATAGGGGAAGGGAAAGAAGTAGCCACACAGGTAAAGAAAATTCTGAAAAAGGCAGGAATACACCAGACTGAGTTAATAGACAGTAGATTTTGGGATCAGTGGAGATTAGACCATGCAGGACTGATTCAAGACAAAAAGCTGCAAAGAGGCATTTATGCCCTGATAGAAGGAAGCAATAGAATAGGATAAGGGGTGATAGTTCAGGAAATAATGAATCACCCCCACCTCACTCCGAGAAACAGGCTTGAAGGGAGACATCACCCTTCTCAGTATTATTGTTTAATATAACCCATCTTATCTCCCAGTTCTGTATGAAATATTACTTACTTTAACAAAATACTCAGAGAATCTGATATAGTGCAAAGAGAAAAACTGTACACCATCGGTATGATGTTTATTGGATTATATATATATATATATATATATATATATATATGTCAACCTGTATTTGTAATATTCATTCTGTTTATATCAATGCCAGGATTCAACTTTTATGCTTTTTGTAAAATTAAATCCGCTTTCAGGAAATGTCCCCTAAAAAGAAGAAACTAGGATATTGTGATGTTCCACAGGGGTTCAACTTTTGGTTGGAATCCAGTGAAGAAAATTCTAAAGTCTGTGGGGTTTGGGAAATATTTGAAAATTGTACAAAAATAGTAATATGTAATTTTGGTGTCAGTATTAACTGCTATCTGCTTGAATTGTATTCCTGTATTCTGTTGTAGCGCTCTGCAGATGTTCTGCAGGGAATAACCAAAACATTAATTGACTGGCAAGTAGCTCCAAGGACTTTGTATCTGATGTGATGGGCACGCAGAAAATCACAAGCTGAACATGATACTGTGTTACCCAGTAATGTTACATGTCAATTATTACAAAGTGAAACTTGGCTTTGGGTCTCCGGGGTCCGCAGCCTGTGTATGATGACTATTTATGCCCAAAGGGAAAATATTTTGATAAAAGTGTTAGCCTAAGGTTAAATGGAAAAGTAAGGTACAATGACAATATATATGTGTAAAATATTCAAGAAAATACTCAAGTATATGAAATTATGTCTTGTACTATGTTATGTGAATTTATTGTCTTGCCTGTTATCACCTGAAGTAAGATATCTACTAAAAGAGAGAAAGGTGAATCAGTGGAAGCTTATTATGGAAGACTTCTCACTAAAACGGTGGATGCTTTAGATCAAACTGATCCTGTAGAAACCTCATTTCAGGGTAGCAGGATACTCACTAAGTATTTAGTCTCCGACACATCAGATAACATTCTTGGTACAGATGTGATGGGAGTATTAGGTTGTAACATCATGTTGCATTCATCAGGAGAAGCATATGTAAAAGTCACACATACTAACCATGAGATGTTGTGTTTGTTATCTGCTGAGTTAAGTACACCAAGTTGTATTTTTGTCCTTACTGAAGAAGAAAATGTACTGTTATCCCAAGTGCCAACAGCATTATGGGCAACTGGAAAAACAGATTTAGGTAAATTGGATGTACCCCCTGTTATGGTAACCCTGAAACCTGGAGCTCAGCCACCAAGGATTAAACAATATCCTTTGACTCATGCCCAAGAGGATGCCATAGCAGTAACAATAGTAGAATTAGTGAAAGCAGAGGCATTGAAGGAATGTACTTCTGTAGCTAACACTCCTCTTTTCCCAGTGAAGAAAAAGGGCAAGAAGGGAGAACCAGACACATACCGTATGGTTCACGATCTCAGGGAATTAAACAAAGTGACATTACTTGAAACACCTGTAGTGCCCAATCCACATGCCCTGTTATCAGCTGTCCCCACAGGTACCACCTGGTATAGTTGTGTAGATCTTTGCAATGCATATTTTTCTGTGCCTTTACACCCCGATTGTCAGTATTTGTTTGCATTCACATTTAGGGGTAAACAGTACACTTGGACAGTACTACCACAAGGGGCACAAAACAGTCCTAACCAATTCACAAGATGTCTCACACTTATCATGAGTACTTGGTATTTTCCACATGATAATGTTGTTTTGTTACAATATGTTGATGACCTTCTTCTTTATGCTCCAGACAAATCAACCTGTGAAGCAGCGACCATCAGCCTGTTGTGTTTCCTCTACCAGAACGGCTGCAAGGCCAGCAAGGACAAGTTGCAATTTTGCAAACAAAAAGTGGTGTTTCTGGGACACTGTCTCGGCCAGGGTACCAAGCACCTGTCTGATGAGAGGACCAAGGTGCTGAGAGACATGCAGGTGCCGACCTCTCATGCTCAGCTACGTACCTTTTTGGGATTGGTATCCTACTGTAGGCCATGGATCAGATCTGCATCTCTGACCATGCAACCTCTGTATGATTGCCTCTCCTCAAAACCATTCAGCCTCACATCTGAGGCCTTGGATGCGTTTTACCAGCTGAAGTTGCAGATAGTCAGTGCTCCGGCCCTAGGCCTACCTGACTATCAGAAACCTTTTCAGCTCTACGTGACTGAGATGATGGGGCATGCAACTGCAGTTCTCACACAACAACACGGGGATAAGAAACGCCCGGTGGCCTATTACAGCTCACGGTTAGACACTGTAGCCAGGGGGACCCCCTCCTGTGTGCGGGTTGTCCTCTCAGTACAAGCGTTACTTGACAAGAGCTCAGACATTGTCTTAGATCATTTATTGGTTGTGTATACACCTCATGACATCCATGCTATCCTCACACAGGTGGACAGACGTCACCTTTCTTTGGCACGGCAGTGCAAAATAGAATTTGCTCTTCAGTCCTCCTCAAACATCTCTTTTCAACGCTGTTTAACTTTGAATCCTGCAACTCTTCTTCCTGTAGGAGTTCCTGATTCAAAAGGGGAAGTGGAAGATGAGTTATTTTTAAATTCCCTCTCTGAAGAAGAACTGTTTGACAGCCAGCATCAACATGATTGTGTGGCTCTTATGTCACAGGAAACAGTGGGATTTGACCATGTCACGGATGTGCCATTACAAAATCCTGATTATGAGATGTTTGTGGACGGCTCAAGGTACCTGACAGATGAAGGCAAATTTGTTACACAGTATGCTGTAGTCACTGAACATGACATCATAGTCCAAGAGGCTCTTCCACCACACATGTCAGCCCAAGAAGCTGAGCTTAAAGCCCTTATGGAGGCTTGTAAGATAGACAAAGGTAGAACAGCTAACATATACACTGACTCCAGGTATGCTTTTGGCATTGCACATGATTATGGTCCAATATGGAGGGCAAGGAACTTCCTAACGGCCCAGGGCAAGCCAATTAAGAATGGAGATGTGGTAAGTCGACTGATGGAGGCCATACTGCTCCCAAAGCAGCTGGCAATTGTGAAAGTCAGAGCTCACGCAAAAGGAAGGGACCCTGAAAGCCGTGGAAATGAGAGAGCTGACATAGCAGCCAAGGCTGCAGCACTACTGGCCAGAAGGGGTCCCAACCAGGTGAGCAAAATGGACATTGACCTAGCAGACCCAAAAGGGCTGTACTCAAAGGTCACCAGTGTGGAAACTGAAAGATGGAAGAAAGCAGGTGCTACAGAAGGTGATGGTATGTGGAAAATGGGGGATCGATTATGTCTGCCCGCAGCAGTCTACCCCCAGAGGTGCATGCCTCTCGAAATGCCATGGAGTCATTAGTGGGGAAATTATGGTTCGCCCCAGGTTTTGGAAGAGCTGCTAGCAATCACGTAAAAGCATGTCACATATGTGCTCTACACAACCCAGGACAGGTAGTTAAAACACCCACCAAGTGTACACCGAAATCCCTGTACCCATTTCAGAGAATACAGATAGATTACATACAGTTGCCTAAGTCTGGAACATACGAGTATGTATTGGTCTGTGTGGATTTGTTTTCAGGATGGCCTGAGGCCTACCCTGTGAGCAAAGCAACCGCACAAGCAACTGCCAAGAAACTGATGTCCGAGCTTGTGTGCAGGTTTGGAGTGCCCGAGGTGATAGAGTCTGACAGAGGTACGCATTTCACAGGTGAGATAATGAAAGAAATAATGTCTGCACTAGGGATTGAGCAAGCTTTTCACACACCCTACCATCCTCAGAGTTCAGGCAAGGTGGAGAGGCTGAATGGTACACTTAAGTGGAAGATTCAGAAAGCCATGGCAGAGACAGGAAAGCCTTGGCCTGAATGCCTGTCTCTAGCCTTATATTCAGTAAGAACTACTCCTAACAGGAGGACAGGGTTGTCACCATTTGAAATATTGTTTGGAAGTGCACCTAAAACAGGATTGTACTTCCCTCAGACATTACAGCTTAACTATGACAGTATTGCCAGCTATGTACAAGATTTGTGTAAAAAAAAAAACTGAAAGAAACACATAAACAAGTGTTCTCTTCTATTCCAGACCCTTCTGATTTTTCAGGAACGTATAGCTTGCAGCCTGGTGATTGGGTAGTCGCGAAAAGACACTCCAGGAAATCTCTTGAACCCAGATTTGATGGCCCCTTCCAGATATTGCTGACAACTGCCACCTCAGTAAAGTTGGAGGGAAAATCTACCTGAATACACGCTTCACATTGCAAGAAAGTTGAAGCGTTGAGAAGGAAATGGAATACAGTTAACCAATATGTAAGATGTTATTTTTAACCTCTTCAATGGAGAATCCATCAAAGATGGCACACAAACAGTGTGAAGGTATTCATTGAACTTGATTAAAAATAAAGTCCTAAAATGGGGGAATTGTAAGGGTTAAAGCATGACTTGTATTATATTTTATAATGCAGTATATAGAAGACACAGGGTGAAATGTTCTCCATGCAGACTAAATAGTTTAGAGATAGAATATAATCTCAGGGTCTGAATATCAACAGTTCTGCTGATCTCAGAGATGTACCATTCTCAGGAAAGATAAGGAGGACATTTAGACTTGGTGAAAAGGAAACATCTAGGGTGATGGGAAACTGAACAACTTTGTCTGGTAACGGAACTGGAAAACCCATATATGTACATTGGTCACATGACTGTTATGTAACTGAGCTTACCTTTAAAACTGTATTGAACTACGCAATAAAGTAGAAACGGTTCATACACGATACCTGTGTACGTCTTGTTTCCCGAGCGCTCGAAACTGGTTATTTATTTAATTAGGATTACGGTGTCATCCATCCCGGGGGAACTTAACCCCCAAAATCTACAATTTTTATAGTCATGAAAATACAGAAAACTCTTGGAATGAGAAGGTGTGTCCAAACTTTTAGTTTGTACTGTAGATGGATATATGTGGAGTGTGGACAGTTGGTAAATATGTTAATCTTGCATAGTGGAAATAAAATAGTCATGTAAACAGGGGCGCACCGATAATGAGACAAAGTGAGGCGGCCGCCTCAGGCGGCACTATCCGTCACTGTCTGGGGGGGTGGCATTTTTACTATTTATTTAATGTAAACCAGCCCAGGACAGGTCGCTTTGAAAAAAAAAAAAAAAAACCAGCCTGTCTTGTGCTGGTTTATGAGACCTCTGCATGTCAGCGCAGGCGGCGATACAATGACGTCATCGCACCTCCTACGCTGACACGCAGATATCGCGGACAAAAAGATGAGGCGGCAGCTCCATCAAGGGATCGCAGGTAGGTGCAGATAACTTTTTTTTATATATATATATATATATATATATATATAAATAGGCCATAACCTGCTGGAGTATCCCCAGCAGGTAACGGACTACTTATTTACCTACCCCGCGTCTGCTTGTGGCCGCCTCCGCTTCCCCTTCTGCTATGGGACACAGAAGGCGAAGTAGATGCCACTGTGAGCAGCCGCGGGCATCGGTAAGTGAGGCCGCGGGCCTCAAATACTACTATTATTATACTCTGGGGTCTTTTCATGGGTGGACCACTATGGGGCATATTACCGTGTGTAGGGGCCACTGTGGAGCATAATACCGAGTGCAGGGGCCAATATAGGGCATAATACCATGTGCAGGGGCCACTATGGAGCATTATACCATGTGCAGGCGCCACTATGAAGAATAATACCCTGTGCAGGGGCCACTATGGAGCATAATACCGTGTGCAGGGGCCACTATGGAGCATAATTGTAACGTCTCTGCCTGTTCGGGTCTCTGCACCACCCACCTCTCGCACGCTGTGGCGAAGGAGGCGTGTTCAGTTTGATTCCTTGCGTAGGTTTCTTGTTGCTCAGTCTGAACACGGTCCTAGTCAATGTAATCGATTTCCAGCCACACCCGTGTTCTGAGCATTTCTCTCTGGACAGCATATAGTTAATCTCAGCCTTTTCTGTGTGATTGACAGCCTGTCTACCAATCCAGTCTGGGGCTTGCCCAGACTTTCTATAAACAGGTTGTCAGCCCTCACATGGTCGCTGGTTATTGCACTGTCTTTGCCTGCTCTCTTTGTTATATCTCTTGCTGCTTTGTTACCCGATTCTCTGACCTTTGGCTTGCCTTGTAACTATTCTCTTGGATTTTGATTCTGTACTGCATTGCTCGTCTGTTACTGAACCCTTGGCTTCCTGACCTCTCTTTTTGTCATTTGTTTTGTCTGTGTTCTGTGTTGTCACTTACTCAGTATAGGGGTCGTCTTCAGGTTGTCCTTTTACCGTTTAGGGTAACTGAGGCAATAGGAAGGGACAGTGGCTGGGGTGAGATTAGCGCTCACTTGTCTCTGTCCTTCCTCCCAGACCGCTGCAGTAGTGTAGGGTATTGCTACATCTGGCAAGACCCTAACAATAATACGGTGTGCAGGGGCCACTATGAAGCATAATACCATGTGCAGGGGCCACTATGGAGCATAATACCATGTGCAGGGGCCACTGCAAGTCATAATACAGTGTGCAGGGGCCACTATGGAGCATAATACCATGTGCAGGGGCCGCTACGAGGCATAATACAGTGTGCAGGGGCTGCTGCAGGCTGTAATACTGTGTGTAGGGGCTGCTGTGGAACATTATAGTGTGTGTAAATGAGGCGCTATAAACAGGGGCTAAGGCGCCTGTTTATATTATACGTTGTCTGTTTATAGTGACCGTGTCATGTAATTGCAGCCTTGTCACATGGACATGTATAGGACGAGGCTGTAGTTACATTACATGGCCGCTATGAGATGAATGACACTATGTAAATAGAGAAGCGGTTGTGGCGCTTACATAGGTACCATTCAAACAGCTGATCAGTAGGGGCCCTGGGTTTTTGAGCCCCACTGATTAGTTTATTAATGACCTGGAAAACCTTTTAATTAGTTAACACCTGGGGCATTATTAATAAGGGGCACTATTTATACAGGGTACACACAGACATTACTGTATTAATATAAAGATGCACTTGGGAGTACTATTCATTATGGGGGGGTTATATCATATATTTTATAATTAAGGTAGCAGCAGGATGGGTGTGCAGGTGAGGACAATGTGGGTTGGATGCCTGGAAAAGTGAGGCGCAAAGATGTCTGTGTTGCAAACTTTACAGAGACAAGTCACAGCTGGAAAAAGTGGTCATGGCGGTCCAAAGGGAAGAGAAGGGAAATGTGAAGGATTAGTCAGAGACGTCACCTGTAAGTCACAAAATGTGACTGCACTATATTCACCTAAATGAGGATAAATACCTGATTGATTGGGGGTCTGTCTGCTGAGTCCCCCACTGAGCCTTAGAATTGGGTATTTTCCCCCCACTGGGTGGGAATTCAGCCTGACCGCAGCCAGGCTGAATATAGGTGTGTCACTTGGTGGATGAACGAACCACACGTGGCTCTCATTCACTTCAATGGGAGTGCCAAAGATAGCCGAAGTACAGTACTCAGCTATCTGCGGCGTTCCTATTATAGAGAATGGGGGCCACGTGGGCTTGTCCATCCACCAAGAAGAAGATGTGTGAAGTTACTTTCATTGTTAATACCGTGTTGTTGATCTGATACTGAAGAAATGCAGTAAGAAGAATTCTTAAAAACTGTTTTATAACTTTATTCATTGTGTATATTGTGCGACGATAACAGCTTGTGAAGTTAATAGCATGGAAGCTCAATTTTTTTTTTGGAGGGGGGCGTCTTTCTATAGTCTGCCTCAGGCAGCAAAGAGGCTAGGTTCACCACTGCATGTAAACATATGCTAGATTTTGCATGCACTAGCCATATAGCTGGGGTTTAAGTGAATTTAGATACAAGTTCAAATTTTTTTGGAAAGCTAGGGAAGGAAAATCTAGCATAGCTGATTCTGAAGGATATGAACAACAGAGACTGGAAAATACAATGTAGCTATCCACATATCCGAATTATACAAATATTATGTTACAATATAGGGTTATTCACATCTCCAGGATCATATTTAAACTTGTAGCTTAAGCTAACTGAAGTTTATCACTACTTACAAAGTGGGTTCAAAGTCCTAGTCCCTGTGTTGCATGTAACTTCGTACTTGATAAATGTTCAATTCAGAACCTGAAATACATTTTCCTGTATGCATATTAAAGTACCATTCACCTATATTGAAGATTCTGTAAATTTGTTATTGATGTCCACAGTGCTGGATGCCATTTGTCCTCTTTTTTTTCTTTGGATGTATCTTCCTATTGTGTGGTTTAATTATCGTTGATTACGATGTTATTCTGTTTTCCCTTAGTCCTAACAGCAGCACAATATGGGGTATTTCTGCCCCTGTGTGTTGATAGGACAGGTGGAATTTTTAATTAGCATCATTTATGCAT
This sequence comes from Leptodactylus fallax, assembly GCA_947044405.1. Lineage (NCBI taxonomy): Eukaryota > Metazoa > Chordata > Amphibia > Anura > Leptodactylidae > Leptodactylus > Leptodactylus fallax. The sequence goes on along the minus strand of CAMRHE010000521.1, from coordinate 861,597 downwards.
GACTATAGTACCCTATTAGAGGGCAAAAGGGACCTCAACCCCTTGTGTAAGTTATAAAGTAAAAATCCTAAGTTAGGGAGGGAAGCTTGTGCTGCTGTTAGGACTAAGGGAAAACAGATTAACATCATAATCAACGATTCCCTTATGTCCTACAGCAGCACAATATGGGGATGTAGCAAGTAATTCCCCTAAGGAGGGTTTCCTTGCTGTACAGTACCTAGGACTGACTGTCCAAAGGCAGTCGCCTCTGAACTCCAGACATTTAGCCGGAAATGTTTTACAAAGGTCAGCTGAGATGACCAAGAAGCAGCTGCACAAATCTGATCAAGAGGTACCGCACAGCTCTCAGCCCAAGAGGTTGACACAGCCCTAGTTGAGTGGGCTGTAAAGAATTCAGGTGGAGTTAACTCCTGAGCAGAAAAAGAAGTTTTAATCGCTTCCTTGATCCATCTAGGTAAGGTAGGTTTGGAAGCTCTGAGACCTTTGTCTCTACCATATATATTAGGAGATTCTCGGATTTCCTGAAAGGTTGTGTACGTAGAAGGTAGGTCTGAAGACACCTTACTACATCTAGTTTGTGAAGTCCTTCCTCTTCTTCAGAGGAAGGAGCTGAAAAAAAAAAAAAAACACTGGTAAGGAAACCATCCGGTTGATATTGGCACGAGAAGGCACCTTAGGGTTAAAGCCAGGGAGAAACCTGAGCTGGACCCTATCCTCAAGCACGAAGTATATGGTTCCTCAGAAGAAAAAGCCTGTAGCTCACCCACTTTCTTTGCTGAAGTGATGGCTAACAAAAAGGTGGGTTTATTAATAATAATAATAATAATAATAATAATAATAATAATAAAGTCCTTTAATAGTCCCACAATGGGGAAATTCAGTGTGTTACAGCAGCAAAGATAAGCAGATACAAATACAAATACAACATGTACAGGAATGTTCCAAGGTGAGAGGCATTACATTAATAGCAGACAGACAGATAGGACGTAGCAGAGGAGGGGGGGGGGGATTTAACAGGCAGAGAGATATTTCAGTTCTCTGTGTGTAATGATCTCCGCTTAGGTCGGTGTTGGTTGTACAGCCTAACCGCGGTGGGGAGGAAAGACTTCCGATAGCGCTCCTTCTCACACCTAGGGTGGAGCAGTCGGTCACTGACAGTACTGCTCAGCGCGATCACAGTCTTATGCATGGGATGGGACTTCTTCTTCTGCATGGAGCTCACCACGGACAGTATCCTTCTGTCACCCACCACCTGCACTGGGTCCAGTGGGCTCCCCAGGACAGAGCTGGCCCTTCTAATCAGCTTGTCAAGTTTATTTCTGTCCCTGGTTGATATACTGCTCCCCCAGCAGGCCACTCCAAAGAAGATGGCTGATGCCACTACCGAGTTGAAGAAAGTTCTAAGAAGTGCCCCCCGGATTCCAAAGGCTCTAAGTTTCCTAAGCAGGTAGAGCCTGCTGTGGCCCTTCCTGTACAGGGCCTCCATATGATCTGCCCAGTCCAGCTTATTATTAAGGAGCAAACCCAGGTACTTATAGGTGTTCACAATCTCGATGCCCGTCCCCAGGATGTCCAGGCTAAATACTTCAGATCCACGTCCTCTAACGGCTCAAATTGAGTACCACAAAGACTCGAGAGACCCAAGATCCCACTGGGGAACAGAAGTTGAAACCACCGGTCTAAGTCTCATAGCACCCTTAAGGAACCTAGAGATTAAGGGATTGTGAGACAATCGTCTGCCTAAACAGGCAGATAAAGCTGAAACCTGTAACTGAAGTGTAGCAGGGGAAAGGCCTGTATCCAAGCCGCCCTGAAGAAAATCCAGAGTTTCTTCTCTTCTGGAGCACCACTGCTTGAAGATGTTCCCTATCCTATGGTAGTTCTTCTTGGTAGACTCTGCTCTGGCACAGGAAAGAGTCTTCAGGACAGCTTCTGACAGTCCTCTAAATCTCCGTAGGGACTGGTCAACCTCCAGGCTGTCAGGTTGAATCTCCTCAGAACCTGGCACTTCTGAGTTCCTTGGGAAACCAGGTTCTGGGTGGGGGGAAGCCTCCAATATGTCCCTCGACTTATGTACATGAGCTGAGCAAACCAAGTCCTTTTTGGCCAGAATGGTATGATGGCTATCACAGAGACTTGGTCCTGTCGGACTTTCATCAATACCTTTGGTATCATGGAAAGTGGAGGGAAGATGTATGCCAGCCTGAACCTCCAAGGGATGGACAGGGCATCCACTGCCAAGGGATAGTCCTCCTGATACAGTGAGCAGAACGTCTCCACCTTGGCATTGAGTCTGGTCGTCATAAGGTCTACTTCTAGAAGACCCCACTTCAGGGTAATCTGATGGAAGATCTCTGGATTGAGAAACCATTCTCCTGATACAGTGAGACCCCGACTCAACTGATCCTCTACTATGTTCAAGGAGCCCCTGATGTGAACCGCAGATAAGTGGGTCAGAATTTCCTCTGCCCAGGTAAAAGTCAGACCTGTCTCCCTGAGGACAGATAGCGATCTGGCGCCTCCCTGTTTGTTCAGGTACATTACGGTCGTCATACTGTTGGACAGGATCTTGACCGCGCTTCCTCTGAGTAGAGGATAGAAATGAAGTAGTGCCAGGTAAACTGCTTTGAGCTCCTTCCAGTTGGACGATGTCCTCTTTTCTAGCCTGCTCCAGACTCCTTGTACGGTCTTCTCGTACAGGTGGGCTCCTGATCCCGAGAGGGATGCATCGACAGGGTCTAACGAGGTTGGACCGTGGACATCCCATCTTTCAGGTGTATCCACCATCTGAGGGAAAGATGGGTAGTGGGGAAAGTCTGATCCTCTTGTCGAGAGCGAGAGGAGTATGATTTCAGGCCTTTAGAGCTTCCATCTGAAGAGGATGCATATGCCATAAAGCCCAAAGGATTACCATTGCTGAAGATGACATTAGGCCAAGGACTCTCATAGTTGTCCTGATAGACACCAGGTGTGTTCTGAGAAGATACCGGACTGCTGTGGTTATCCTTTCTTTCCTTGCAGTAGTTAAGGAAATTTTCATGCAGACTGAGTCCAGGAACTTTCTCTGAGTAGAGGGAATCACCTCTGACTTTTCCCAATTTATTAGCCAACCTAGGTGTTGAAGAAAGGACATGGCTATCTGCAAATGCTGGAGCAGCATGGATTTTGACTGAGCTTTTATTAGCCAGTCGTCCAAGTATGGCACTATGAATAGACCTTGAAGTTTGAGTGCGGCTGCTACTGAAGTCACCACCTTGGTGAAGGTGTGGGGAGCTAAGGGGATGCCGAAAGGTAGAGCCGCAAACTGAAGAGGCTTCCTGTGGCTGGAAACTGAGACAGCGATTATGAGATACCTTCTGTGCTGAGGATAAACTGGAATGTTTAGAAAAGCAAGCTTTAGGTCTAGGGTGACAAGGACCTTGCCATGCTGTAGAAAGGATGTGACTGATTTCACGGTCTCCATTCCAAAATGATTTATCCTTATGAAGAGATTCAGATATCTTAGATCTATAACCATCCTCCAGTTGCCTGATGATTTAGCACCAGAAAAAACTGGGGAGTAAATACTGAATCCTTCTTTAGAGGGGAACCTCTTTCAAGCTTCCCTTGTAAATATAATCGTGAATGGAACTTACCAGTATAACTTGCCGAGCCGCAGGAAGGGAGCGGGTCATAATAAATCAGATTTGAGCGGCTGAAGAAAATGGATCGCATCCCGCTGTACTGCTTGCAAGACCCATGGGTCTTGAATCTTCTCCTGCCAGAAGGTGAAAAATTGGGAGAGTCGTCCCCAACAGGAGTCTCTGCCACAGGAAGAAAACAGCTGGCGTCAGAAGTTAGGCTTCCTTTTGTCCCCTTCTTTGGGGAACTTCCGTCCAGAACCCCTACACTGGTATCTAGGATACCTCTAGAACTGAGGTCTAGACTGAAGCTGATGTTGGGAGGCCTTGGATAGGTAATCTGTGGACAAGGAGACTGACCTCAAGAATGATAAGAGGTAATCTCTGGAGACTCCAGAGTCTATGTCCCTCTCTAGTTGGGCTAGATCAAAGCGCAACTTGTTTGATACCTCATTAGAGGCAATGGCTACTGAGGTCTGAGCAGAGGCCGCAGAATGAGCCTTTCTGAGGGTGCCCTCCATGCGCCTATCCATAGGGTCCTGGAGGTTGAAGCCATCATCCACCGTACGGTGGGACAATTTGGCTACTGCCATATCGACTTTAGGTGTTGGACCCCATCAGTCCAGCTGGGATTCCACAATAGGAAATAAGGCCTTAACCTTCTGATAAAATAGTGGCTCTTTCCACTCCAATAGCATGAGCTTATCAGTGTTACGACCACTTGGAAGGCCCTAGGCCCCCTATTGTTGGAAGTGGAGGCTTCCCCGTCAGCATCTCGGTCCCCCAGGGACTTCAGCAGCCCATTTATCTTCTCTAGAGGAAAGAAAGGTCTGCTGGAATTCTCCAGCATCTCAATTAATCACCTGGAAATCCTCTTAGTGACTAGTGAAAGAGTATGTTTCTCAGATCGGGACTTTTCCAAAATCTGAGAAATTGAGTCATAGCTTTCCTTCATGGAATCCTTGACACATACAACAACGTTTTCAGAGGGGGGTCCACACACTGACAGAAGCAAGTAACTTCATGCCTACAGTGTGTCACAATGCACACAAACTAGACTTTTTTTTTTTTTTTAAACTTCTTGCAGGATTTGAACACAGGACTCTAGCGCTGCAAGGCTGTAGTGCTAACCACTGAGCCACCATTCTGCCCAGAGCTGCAGCAGCAAGAAAAGTAATCCAAGTGGAGTACTGAGGCCTTCCTCACTAAGAGACAAGCCATCTCCTACATTGAGATGAAGGCTTCTATAGGAGGGGAGGAGGAATGAGCAAGTAGTACACACAAAAAACCCTCCCCCCTCCACAAATTTTGCAAACTTTAATTCCTTGTACACAGAATTAAGCTAAAAATATAAAAATATACAGACCAATGCGAGAAAAGAGACTCAACAAATATAAACTTGCAAAAAGGAGGAAAAATGAAGCTGCAAAAAGTCCGTCCGAGAATTCAGTCCCCAGAAAAAAAGGAACAAAAACAAAGGTTCCGGAGGAATAAAGTGACCAACGTCACTTCTGGCGGCCGCGGAGCTTGTAAGGTAAATGAAACTGTAATGCACCACATCAAGGCTGCACAAGTGGCCTGCACTTCAGGTCCCCGAACATGCAGCATGCAACCACCGCTGCATGTACCACTGAAATAAACCCCCTCAGAGCAAAGGTTGAAAGCTTGGCTAGGCACAAAAAAAGTAAGTGAAACAGCAATGCTCCACATCAAGGCCGCACATGTGGCCTGCATTACAGGTCTTTGAACATGCAGCATGCAACTATAGCTGTATGAACTACTAAAATCAACCTTTTCAGAGCAAAGGTTGAAAGCTTGGCTAAAACAAAAAAACTGCCTAAATAAAAACCCCCCTTCTTTTCCACAGAAGCATCCAGTGGAAGAAAGAAGTGAAGAGAGGTGTAAAGATGACTCCCCAAAGGAAGTTAACAAACTTTATGGGAAAAAACAAAACATGGGAGGACAAAAGACCTCCCTCCACCTGTCCCACCACACAGGACAGTAAAAAACACAAGGGGGGGAGGTCCCTTTTGCCCTCTTATAGGGTACCCTAGTTATGTATAAATTATGCTAATTAAAAATTATGCCTGTCCTATCAACACACAGGGGCAGAAATACCCCATATTGTGCTGCTGTAGGCCGTAAGGGAATATATATTAAACCAGGGGTGATCCAGGAAGCTGAGGTACCTCAAGGTCCTAGTAGAAAAAGAGACACTGAAAAAGGAGTTGTACCTATTACAACTCTTTTTTTCTTTGTTTATGATCCATAGAGAGCAAATATATAAATAAATAAATGACCAGTTATACTAAATGTTACACTTTGTGACATGCCATTCTGCTCTGTAACATGCTGTCTGCAGATTGCTTAGATTGTCCAGGTGACAGATTCCCTATATCACCACAATATAATGTGTTCAGTGAAAACGAAAAGTTTGCATGTAAGAGTTCCAATAAAACAAATTTGTTGAATAGTATTGTATAGAATTTGTGTTCATATTTAAAATGTTTCCCCATGTAGGATAAATTGCTCAGGTTTATAATAATAATAATAAAATTTTTTATTTATATAGCATCAACATATTCCGCAGCACTTTACAAATTGTAGGGTTCAAGTATAGACAAAATGAGACATTGCAGAGTAATAAGTCAATTCACACAATGGGACTGAGGGCCCTGCTCACAAGAGCTTACAATCTATGAGGTAGAAGGGGTTACACAAGAGGTTGCAGGGGCAGCATCGGAGGTAGCATTGCTTATACAGTGGTCCAGCCATTTCTGTGATAAAGATTACTTTAATTATAAATAAATTTGTTTGTGCTGTCACCAGTCGTGTCCTTTTATGTGCAGATGGTGTCTGGACATATAAGATTACAGTCCGGTACAGCATCATATCCTGTGGGATAATGTGGGAGCATGAACAGTGAAGGATTAGTTTTAACCCCTTAATGACATTGGACGTACTATTACGTCCTGCGCGCTTGGTACTTCGCGCAACAGTGCGTAATAATATGCCCTAGGGAAGCCGCACGCTCACTATCTGAGCGGGCAGCATCGGAACCGGGTGTTAGCTGTAACTGACAGCTAACACCCTGCTCCATAACCTCCGGTCGGAACTTAGTTCCGATCGGAGGTTTTAACATGACTGCGGCATCCAAGGGGTTCCGCCATATTGCCGCCCCCCTCGGCACCCCCTGCGGCGAGATCGGTGGGTGACGATATCTATAATCTGCAGCCTGGGATCTGGCCAGTGACCCCAGGCTGCCTGGAGCCCCTGGTTGATCCTGCTGGGACCTCTGTAAGTTAGGCTATGCGTCTGCATAGCACTGACTTCCTGTATAGACTGCAAGACACTTGTATGCTTGTGTCTTGCAATCTGAATTGATGGGGGGTTTTTTAATTCACCAAGAAAGAGTTAATAAAATGTATTCACTAAGTTATAGGTGACCAAAGATGATGTCATTACAAAATACATCTCACCCCGCAAACAACAAGCCCTCATATGGCTACATCACCAGAAAAATAAAGAAAATATAGCTTGTACAATAGGAAGACAAAAACCCCAAAAATCGCCAAATCATTAGAACATAACTGGCTGCGGCAGGAAGGGAATGTATAACCTGTGCGAGCGTATATCAGGGTACACCCCAAATTTAGAGCTTACGAGGGAAAGTAAACCAGAAGTGAATCCCAGAGTGACCCCCCCCCCCAATAATAGGAACTACTGGGGAAATAGTAGGGAATTTGGTGTTCCCAATGCACTCCGCACAGCTTAACTATTCATTTTTCCCCATCCGCTGTGTATTCACGCCTGGGATACTAATGTTCACTACACCCCTTGATAAATTCTTTGAGGGGTGCATTTTTCAAAATGGGGTCACTGCTTTGGGGAATCCACTTTTATGGTACCTTACAGACTCTGCAAACATGACATGGCGTTCAGATACCAAACATCTGAATCTGTACTCCAAAAGCCACATAGCGCTCCTTCCCTTCTGTGCCCTGCTGTGTGCCCAAACTGCAGTTTATGTCCACATGTATGACACTGGTGTACCCAGGGTAACGTACTTAATGTCATATGTGGGTATAAACTGCTGTTTGGGCACAGAAGGGAAGGAGCACTATTTGGTTTTTGGAGCACAGACTTGGACGGTTTGGTTTTTGGACGCCATTGCACTTTTGCAGAGCTGAAACGCCAGTAAAGTGGAATCCCCTGACATGTGACCCCATTTTGGAAACTACACCCTTGAAGGAATTTATCCAGGGATACAGTGAGCATTTTTAACCCCTAAGTGTTGCTATAATTTATTATCCATAAATGAATATGCAGCCGATGGTGAAAGGTGAAAATAACAATTTCTCCAGGAATACGTCATTTCAGTGCGTAATATGTTGTGCCCGGCTTGTATCAGAGGCAAACACTCCAAAAGCTGTTGTTCCCGGGATACCCGCTTAACAGTTTTTGGAGTGTGTGTCTGTGCAAACATAAGCTGGGCTCAACATATTGGGCACTGAAATGGCAAATCTCTGGAAAATTTTTATTTTTAACTTTTTATTATCGCCTGCGCATTCATTTCTGGAAATTAAAAGAATGCAACACTTAAGGGTTAATAATGCTCGCTACCCCACTTGATAAATCCCTTGAAGGGTGTAGTTTCCAAAATCGGGTGACATGTCTGCGGATTCCACTTTACTGGCAATTCATGGGCTCTGCAAAAGTGAAATGGTGTCCAAAAACCAAACTGTGCTCTAAAAACCAAAATAGCGCTCCTTCCCTTCTGTGCCACGCTGTTCCCAAACAGCAGTTTATACCCACATATGGCATTGTTAAGTACATTATCCTGGGTACACCAGTGTCATACATGTGGGCATAAACTGCCATTTGGGCACACAGAAGGGTGCAGATGTGAAGGAGCGCTATATACTTTTGGAGCACAGATTTAGATTGTTGGTTTTTGGACGCCATGTCACATTTGCAGAGACCCTAAAATTGCCCCTACAAAATGGGGTCACTTCTTGGGGAATTCCAGTTTACTGGCACCTCCAGGGCTCTGCAAAAACAACATGGCATCCAGAAACTCCATCTAAATCTATACTCCAAAAGCTAAAAAAACACACTGCTCCTTCCCTGCTGAGCCCTGCTGTGTGCTCAAGCAGCAGTTTATACCCACATATATATATTTTTTTTTCCCCGGGAGAGCCCACTTAATAGCTTTAGGAGTGCATGTCTCTGATGCCACAAAGTGGCCGCAATATATTAGGCACTGAAATTGGATATTTCTTCAAAAACCTCAATTTTCGCTTTGTACATTAATTTTTGGAAAGTATTTTTAGGCTCAAAATGATAATACCCCTAGATACATTCCTTGAAGGGTGTAGTTTCTAAAATGGGGTCACTTTTGAGGGGTTTCCATTGTTTTGGTACTTTAGGGGCTATGCAAATGCGACATGGCACCTGAAAACTATTCCAGCAAAATCTGCCCTCCTAAAGCCAAATAGCCGCTTTCCATTCTGAGCCCCACTATGTTCCCATACAGCAAATTATAATCCCATATGAGGCACTTCTGTGTTCAGAAGAAATTGTGTAACAAACTGTGGGGTGTTTTTTCTTCTTTAACCACCTATAATCTGCAGCCTGGGATCTGGCCAGTGACCCCAGGCTGCCTGGAGCCCCTGGTTGATCCTGCTGGGACCTCTGTAAGTTAGGCTATGCGTCTGCATAGCACTGACTTCCTGTATAGACTGCAAGACACTTGTATGCTTGTGTCTTGCAATCTGAATTGATGGGGGGTTTTTTAATTCACCAAGAAAGAGTTAATAAAATGTATTCACTAAGTTATAGGTGACCAAAGATGATGTCATTACAAAATACATCTCACCCCGCAAACAACAAGCCCTCATATGGCTACATCACCAGAAAAATAAAGAAAATATAGCTTGTACAATAGGAAGACAAAAACCCCAAAAATCGCCAAATCATTAGAACATAACTGGCTGCGGCAGGAAGGGAATGTATAACCTGTGCGAGCGTATATCAGGGTACACCCCAAATTTAGAGCTTACGAGGGAAAGTAAACCAGAAGTGAATCCCAGAGTGACCCCCCCCCCAATAATAGGAACTACTGGGGAAATAGTAGGGAATTTGGTGTTCCCAATGCACTCCGCACAGCTTAACTATTCATTTTTCCCCATCCGCTGTGTATTCACGCCTGGGATACTAATGTTCACTACACCCCTTGATAAATTCTTTGAGGGGTGCATTTTTCAAAATGGGGTCACTGCTTTGGGGAATCCACTTTTATGGTACCTTACAGACTCTGCAAACATGACATGGCGTTCAGATACCAAACATCTGAATCTGTACTCCAAAAGCCACATAGCGCTCCTTCCCTTCTGTGCCCTGCTGTGTGCCCAAACTGCAGTTTATGTCCACATGTATGACACTGGTGTACCCAGGGTAACGTACTTAATGTCATATGTGGGTATAAACTGCTGTTTGGGCACAGAAGGGAAGGAGCACTATTTGGTTTTTGGAGCACAGACTTGGACGGTTTGGTTTTTGGACGCCATTGCACTTTTGCAGAGCTGAAACGCCAGTAAAGTGGAATCCCCTGACATGTGACCCCATTTTGGAAACTACACCCTTGAAGGAATTTATCCAGGGATACAGTGAGCATTTTTAACCCCTAAGTGTTGCTATAATTTATTATCCATAAATGAATATGCAGCCGATGGTGAAAGGTGAAAATAACAATTTCTCCAGGAATACGTCATTTCAGTGCGTAATATGTTGTGCCCGGCTTGTATCAGAGGCAAACACTCCAAAAGCTGTTGTTCCCGGGATACCCGCTTAACAGTTTTTGGAGTGTGTGTCTGTGCAAACATAAGCTGGGCTCAACATATTGGGCACTGAAATGGCAAATCTCTGGAAAATTTTTATTTTTAACTTTTTATTATCGCCTGCGCATTCATTTCTGGAAATTAAAAGAATGCAACACTTAAGGGTTAATAATGCTCGCTACCCCACTTGATAAATCCCTTGAAGGGTGTAGTTTCCAAAATCGGGTGACATGTCTGCGGATTCCACTTTACTGGCAATTCATGGGCTCTGCAAAAGTGAAATGGTGTCCAAAAACCAAACTGTGCTCTAAAAACCAAAATAGCGCTCCTTCCCTTCTGTGCCACGCTGTTCCCAAACAGCAGTTTATACCCACATATGGCATTGTTAAGTACATTATCCTGGGTACACCAGTGTCATACATGTGGGCATAAACTGCCATTTGGGCACACAGAAGGGTGCAGATGTGAAGGAGCGCTATATACTTTTGGAGCACAGATTTAGATTGTTGGTTTTTGGACGCCATGTCACATTTGCAGAGACCCTAAAATTGCCCCTACAAAATGGGGTCACTTCTTGGGGAATTCCAGTTTACTGGCACCTCCAGGGCTCTGCAAAAACAACATGGCATCCAGAAACTCCATCTAAATCTATACTCCAAAAGCTAAAAAAACACACTGCTCCTTCCCTGCTGAGCCCTGCTGTGTGCTCAAGCAGCAGTTTATACCCACATATATATATTTTTTTTTCCCCGGGAGAGCCCACTTAATAGCTTTAGGAGTGCATGTCTCTGATGCCACAAAGTGGCCGCAATATATTAGGCACTGAAATTGGATATTTCTTCAAAAACCTCAATTTTCGCTTTGTACATTAATTTTTGGAAAGTATTTTTAGGCTCAAAATGATAATACCCCTAGATACATTCCTTGAAGGGTGTAGTTTCTAAAATGGGGTCACTTTTGAGGGGTTTCCATTGTTTTGGTACTTTAGGGGCTATGCAAATGCGACATGGCACCTGAAAACTATTCCAGCAAAATCTGCCCTCCTAAAGCCAAATAGCCGCTTTCCATTCTGAGCCCCACTATGTTCCCATACAGCAAATTATAATCACATATGAGGCACTTCTGTGTTCAGAAGAAATTGTGTAACAAACTGTGGGGTGTTTTTTCTTCTTTAACCACTTGCAAAAATTAAAAATATGTTGCTAAATGGACGGTTTATTGGAAAAAAAAAGTAATTTTTCATTTTTACGTCCCAATGTTAATAAAATCGGTGAAATAGCTGTGAGGTCAAAATGCTCACCATACCCCTAGATAAATTCTATGAGGGGCGTAGTTTCCAAAATGGGGTCACTTTTGCGGGTTTCCATTGTATTGGTACTTTAGGGGCTCTGCAAATGCGACAAGGCACCCGAAAACTATTCCAGCAAAATCTGCCCTCCAAAAGCTAAATAGCGCTCTTTCCATTCTGAGCTCCACCATGTACCCAAACAGCAGATTACAACCACATATGGGGCATTTCTGTGTTCAGGAGAAATTGTGTAACCAACTTTGGGGAGCTTTTTCTCCTTTGTCCTCTTGTGAAAATTAAAAATTTGGGGCTAAATTGATGTTTTATTGGAAAAAAAGTAATATTTCATTTTCATGTCCCAATGTTAATAAAATCTGTGAAACAGCTGTAGCGTCAAAATGCTCACTATACCTCTAGACATGTTCTGTGAGGGGTGTAGTTTCCAAAATGGGGTCACTTTTAGGGGGTTTCCACTGTATTGGTACTTTGGGGGCTCTGCAAATGCAACATGGCACCTGAAAACTATTCCAGCAAAATCTGCCCTACAAAAGCAAAGTAGCGCTTTGTACCCATACAGCAGTAGCCCCACCATGTACCCATACAGCAGTTTACGACCACATATGGGGTATTGCTGTGTTCAGGAGAAATTGTTTAACAAAATGTGGGCCCTTTTTCTCCTTTAACCCCTTGTGAAAATGAAAACTTTGGGGATAAAGTGACGCTTTAGTAATTTTCCATTTATACATTCCAATGTTAGTAAAATCTGCGAAACGGCTGTGGGGTCAAAATGCTCACTATGCCCCTTGATGAATTCTGTGAGGGGTGTACTTTCCAAAATGGGATCACTTTTAGGGGGTTTCCATTGTATTGGTACTATAGGGGCTTTGCAAATGAGACATGCCACCCGAAAACTATTCCAACAAAATCTGCTTTTCAAACGTCCAGTGTCACTACTTCCCTTCCGTGCACTGCCGTGTGCCCAAACATCAGTTTACACCCACATGTGGGGTATTTCTGTGCTCTGGAGAAATTGCATAACAAACTGTTAGATGTATTTTCTCCTTTAACCCTTTGTGAATGTGTTAATTTTAGGGCTAAATGAAGGGATTAGTGGAAAAAAATGAAATGTCTAAATTTCACCTCGATATCGTTTTAATTCTTGTGAAATGCTTAAATGGTTAGCAAACTTCCCAAATGCTGTTTTGAATTATTTCAGGGGTGCAGTTTTGAAAATGGGGTGATTTATGGGGGGTTTCTAATATATAGGCCTTTATAATCCCCTTCAGAACGGAAGTGATCCCTAAAAAATTAGATTGGGAAATTTTCTTGTAAATCTGGAAAATCGCTTTTACACTTGTAAGCCATCTAACATCCAAAATAAATGAAAGGACGATTAAAAGATTATGCCAATATAAAGCAGATATATGGTAGATAATATTTATAATGTATTTGGGTGGTATGACTATCTGTCTGAAAAGCAGAGCATTTCACATTTTGAAAAGTGCGATTTTTTTTTTTTTTCCAAATTTCCATCAAATATCCTATTTTTTTTATAAATAAGTACAAAAATATTAATTAGTGTTTACCACTAACATGAAGTACAATGCGTCACGAGAAAACAATCTCAAAATCACTTGTGTAAGTTAAAGCGCCTCAAAGTTATTGCCATGTAAAGTGACACATGTCAGTTTTGAAAAACGAGGCCTGGTCCTTAAAGCACTTTTGGGCTGTGTCCTTAAGGGGTTAAGGATTCAAACTGCGGGAGAATTTATATTAGGAATTGTGATAGGCCTGTTAAAGAAGTGTCTTTAGTATGCACTTGAAGGTGTAGAAATTTGGAGTTAATCTGATTGTCTGGGGTAGAGAATTTCAGAGAAGTCCTGCAACTCTTGATAAATCTTAAATACGGGAGTGGGAAGCTCTGATAATAGAGGATGTTAGTCTTAGGTTATTGACTTAACGGAGACCACAGTATGGGTGATAGACAGAGATGCGGGAGGAAATGTAGGGAGGTGCAGTATTATGAGGAGCCTTGTGGATGAGGGTGATACTTTATATTGTATTCAGTATTGAATAGGCAGCCAATGTAGTGACTGACACAGACCGGAGGCATCGCTGTAGTGTCTAGACTGATAGATGAGCCTGGCTGCTGCATTCAGAATAGATTGTAGAGGGGGAAGTTTAGTTTAGGAGAAACGATTCGAAGGGAGTTACAGTAGTCAAGGCGAGAGTGAATCAGGACAACAATAAGAGTGTTTAATGTTTCCATGGTAAGTGAAGGGCGGATTCTGGAGATGTTTTTGAGGTGGCAATGACATGAGCGGGCGAGTGAATGGATATGGGGGGGTGAAGGAAAGGTCTATGTCAAACATAACCTGAGGCTGCGAGCATACTGCCTAGGAGTTATGGTAAGGCCGGAGACTGAAATGGAGATATAAAGATTAGGTCTGTTAGATGGTAGAAACAGGAGTAGTTCAGTATTTGAGATATTCAGTTTCAGATAAAGCAAAGACATGATATTTGAGACAGCAGAGAGACAGTCACTGGTGTTTTGTATTAGTGCAGGGTTGATGTCACGGGGTGAGGTATATAGTTGGTTGTCATCAGCATAAAGATGGTACCAGAAGCTAAATCTGGTGATGGTTTGTTCAATAGGGGGGCCTAGGACTGAGCCCTGAGGAACCCCAAAAGCAAGGGGAAGAGGGGAAGAAACAGAGCCTGCAAATGATACACTGAAAGTGCGGTCTGAGATATATGAGAAGAACCAAGAGAGTGTAGTGTCTGTGAGGCCGACAGAGTGGAGCATATTGAGGAGGAGTTGGTGGTCAACAGTGTCAAATGCTGCTGAGAGATCCAAAAGAATAAGAGAAGAGTCACCATTAGATTTAGCTGTCAAGAGACTTTTGTAAGGGCTGTTTCAGTAGAGTGCATAATGCGGAAGCCAGATTGTAAGGGGTCAAGAAGAGAGTTAGCGGAAAGATAGCAGATTAAATGAGAATAGACCAAGATTTTGGAGATGAAGGGGAGGTTAGAGACAGGTCAGTAGTTAGCAGCACAGGATGGGTCAAGGAAGGATTTCTTCAGTAGTGGGGTTATGACAGCATGTTTGAAAGAGGAGGGAAAGATTCCAGAAGAGAGAGAGAGGTTAAATATTTTAGTAAGGTAAATAGTGACGGCAGGCGACAGAGCCCGGAAAAGGTGTGAAGGGAAAAGGTCACTACTGCAAGTAGTAAGGCGAGAAGAAGAGAGGAGCTGGGAGATTTCTTCTGTAACTGGTTCAAAACATGAGAATGAACAGGATGAAGTGTGGTAGGTAAAGGGGATCACTGCTGTCTGGGGATCGGGCAATTATTTCCTGATTTTGTCATGGAAATAAGTGGCCAGATCCTCTGCACAGAGGTCTGTGAATGGAATCTGCACCTTGGGAGAAAGTAAAGAGTGAAAAGTTTCAAAGATTCTTTTAGGTTTATTTATGTATCCTCCTTAAAAGGTATTTTCCCAAAATCCTAACTTTGTCCATCACAACTTCCCTTGTGATAATATGAATGGCTAGCATTAAATGAAAGAACTATGATGCAATAATATTGTTCCCTCATAGCAACAAATAATCACTGTTTATTCATTTGGCCAGAAAAGTTTATGGTCCTCATAAACCATCAATTACCGATTTAGCATAACTTGTAGCTGTTTTTTCTGTAACACAATTCTGCCATGATGACTGCTTCCATTGGTATGTTAACGTGAAATGGCAATTAGGAATGTTTGAGCCTATCAGTAAACAGGCCTAGACAGGGGACTGCTAAGAGTTAATTGTTTGAAGGAGGCTCTGCTTTATTAAAGTGACACCAGAGGCCATGGGCCAAATTTCACTCAGTTGTTTTGTGCTAGGAATTCACTCTTTATGTTGTCCCTTTTCATCAGTTAAGGCACTCTGTGCTCTTTGGGCCTAGGGAACTATTGAAGTACAGTCTTAGTGAAAAGAATGCAAACCTAGGTCATAAATATGTTAAATTGGTGTGTGGGTTTAAGTAGCTTTGTAAAGTGAATAAAAAGAAACTCAGACTAATTAATGAATATGAATTGATGTGAAAAAAAAATCCTCTTGTGACATATAATAATACTGAGTACAAGTTTTGGAGTAAAAATTGGCTTTATGTGCTGTATTCATTTCTACAGTATACAGGAGAAAGATAACCGTAGATATATCAATATAAATCTAAATGATAGAACAACATTATAATGATAAAACACATTGGAATAGCATGAATAAAGCTTAACTTTTAATATCACAATTCTCTAAAATAATAAACATTCAAAGTTGAATCAGATTTCCTGCTCACTTATAAGAAACTGTGTCAGTTGGGCAGTATTATTGTTGGTCACTTAACATAGCTGTGGACCAGAAAAGATAGCTCACAAATACAGTAAGAGTACCTGCACTACCATTTACATCATGTGCCTTTCTAACAGGCTAGAGCCTTTCTAACAGGCTAGAGAATTACATTTTTGAAGGGGTTCTGCCTTAAGTGTTTTAAAGACTTTTGGCACCTTGCTCAGCGAGAAAATAGCATGGTTTAAAAATTGTGGCACAATAGTGTAATGTTAGACAATAGTGTCTAAAGATGCAACAAATTTATCATCACGAGCCACTGTGGGAAATTTGGCACAAATTTAGACTTCAACTAGTCTGACTTTGTCACCTTAATATTAGACAGGGTTAGTCAGTGTTCACCAATATGGTCCTACAGATATACAAACTATAATTTTGTATATTTAAAGAAATATACAGTATTCTATGTTTAGCCTGTACAGAATTTTTTAATTAGGTACAGAACAGTTAAGAGGTGTCCATAAAAGCTTTTACTATTTTATAACAATATGTGAGTGGGGCATGTTTACGTCAAAGGTGTGTTATCTTCTCAGGAGCTGTTTTTACCCTTTTTTTGAACCATCTATGTATAACATAGATGGCCATTCATCTGGATGGTCCTATTTCATATTAACATTAAAGATAAAATTCTCAGGATAGGCTATCAATATCAGGTCAGTGGGCATCCACCTCTCGCCCAAAAGCTGCAACCCTTTCAGTGCTCCTATTTGCAAAACGCCATCACAGTCCTTAGCAGCTATGCTTAGTATTACAGTTTCCCCATTCACCTCAAGCCATTACAGATTGTGACTGCATTTTGCAAGTGTGAGCACTGAAAGGGCCACGGCTGATCCACAGAGTACATTAGCATCCAGCAGCATATGAAGATACACAGAGCTACTGCTTCTATTTAAAGAAGTTTTACAACAATATCCCTTTCTGGCATATACTCATAGATTGTAAGCTCTTGCGAGCATGGCCGTCACTCCTATTTTTTTATATTATATTCCTATACTGTAATATCTGATATTATCTGTTCATGATTTGTAAAGTACTGCAGAATATGTTGACACACCCTTCCAAAGGCACTTCCAGTTTCTTTCATGATTCATGAGAGAAAAAGCTGACACAATACATGTACAGTGGGGAAAAAAAGTATTTAGTCAGCCACCAATTGTGCAAGTTCTCCCACTTAAAAAGATGAGGCCGGCCTGTAATTGACATCATAGGTAGACCTCAACTATGAGAGACAAAATGAGAAAACATATCTAGAAAATCACATTGTTTGATTTTTTAAGAATTTATTTGCAAATTATGGTGGAAAATAAGTATTTGGTCAGCTACAAACAAGCAAGATTTCTGGCTCTCACAGACCTGTAACTTCTTCTTTAAGAGGCTCCTCTGTCCTCCACTCATTACCTGTAGTAATGGCTCCTGTTTGACATTGTTATCAGTATAAAAGACACCTGTCCACAACCTCAAACAGTCACACTCCAAACTCCACTATGGTGAAGACCAAAGAGCTGTGGAAGGATACCAGAAAGAAAATTGTACACCTGCACCAGGCTGGGAAGACTGAATCTGCAATAGGCAAGCAGCTTGGTGTGAAGAAATCAACTGTGGGAGCAATAATTAGAAAATGGAAGACATTCAAGACCACTGATAATCTCCCTCCATCAGGGTCTCCACGCAAGATCTCACTCCGTGGGGTCAAAATGATCACAAGAACGGTGAGCAAAAATCCCAGAACCACACGGGGGGGACCTAGTGACTGACCTGCAGAAAGCTGGGACTAACGTAACAAAGGCTACCGTCAGTAACACACTACGCCGCCGTTGACTCAGATGCTGCAGTGCCAGACGTGTCCCCCTACTTAAGCCAGTACATATCCAGGCCCGTCTAAAGTTTGCTAGAGAGCATTTGGATGTTCCAGAAGAGTATTGGGAGAATGTCATATGGTCAGATGAAACCAAAGTAGAACTGTTTGGTAGAAACACAACTCGTCATGTTTGGAGGAGAGTGAATGCTGAGTTGCATCCAAAGAACACCATACCTACTGTGAAGCATGGGGGTGGCAACCTCATGCTTTGGGGCTGTTTCTCTGCAAAGGGACCAGGACGACTGATCTGTGTACATGAAAGAATGAATGGGGCCATGTATTGTGAGATTTTGAGTGCAAACCTCCTTCCATCAGCTAGGGCATTGAGGATGAAACATGGCTGGGTCTTTCAGCATGACAACGATCCCAAGCATACCGCCAGGGCAACGAAGGAGTGGCTTCGTAAGAAGCATTTCAAGGTCCTGGAGTGGCCTAGCCAGTCTCCAGATCTCAACCCCATAGAAAAATTTTGGAGGGAGTTGAAAGTCCGTGTTGCCCAGTGACAGCCCCAAAACATCACTGCTCTAGAGGAGATCTGCATGGAGGAATGGGCCAACATACCAGCAACAGTGTGTGCCAACCTTGTGAAGACTTACAGAAAACGTTTGACCTCTGTCATTGCCAACAAAGGATATATAACA
Organism: Leptodactylus fallax; assembly: GCA_947044405.1. Lineage (NCBI taxonomy): Eukaryota > Metazoa > Chordata > Amphibia > Anura > Leptodactylidae > Leptodactylus > Leptodactylus fallax. Next base: position 842,961 of record CAMRHE010000521.1, on the reverse strand, counting down.
AAGTGTTGAGATGAACTTTTGTTATTGACCAAATACATATTTTCCATCATAATTTGCAAATAATTCTTAAAAAAATTAGACAATGTGATTTTCTGGATTTGTTTTCTCATTTTGTCTCTTATAGTTGAGGTCTACCTATGATGTCAATAACAGGCCTCTCTCATCTTTTTAAGTGGGAGAACTTGCACAATTGGTGGCTGACTAAATACTTTTTTTCCCCACTGTACTTGTTCATGTACAAGGACTACTTTGCTGGAAAAAATTGCATGTTTAAAGAAAACTGCTTTACCATAGTCCTTTTTGTGAAGTGCACCAGTCCCTCCTGCAGCAAAACAACCCCACTACATGATGCTGCCACCCCCGTGTTTCACAGTTGGAATGGTGTTTTTAGGCTTGCAAGCTTCTCCCTTTTTCCTCCAAAGGTAACAATGGTCATTATGGCCAAACAGTTGAATTTTAGTTTAGTTTAGTTGGATATCTCCAAAAATTAAGGTCTTTGTTCCTGTGTCCATTTGCAAAGATTAATCTGGCTTTTTTATGTTTCTTTTGGAGTAATGGCTTCTTCCTGGCAGAGTGGCCTTTCAGCCCATGTCGATACAGTACTCGTTTCACTGTGGATAATGACACACTCTTACCAGCTTCAGCCAGCATCTTCTCAAGGTCTTTTGCTTTTGTTCTTGGGTTGATACGCACATTTCGTACCAAAGCACGTTCATCTCTGGGTCACAGAACCAGTCTCCTTCCTGAGCGGTATGTACTTGTTTGTACTTGCGTATAATTGTTTCTACAGATGAACAAGGCACCTTGAGGTATCTGGAAATTGCACCCAAGGATGAACCAGACTTGTGCAAGTCCACAGTTCTCTTCCTCATATCTTGGCTGATTTCTTTAGACCTTCCCATGATGTTACACAAAGAAGCAGTGTGTTTCAGGTGTGCCTTAAAACACAGGTGTCTCTAATTAACTCAGATGTTGCCAATAAACCTATCAGAATCTTCCAAAGACATGACATCATCATATTTACTGTCCCAAATTGTTTAAAGGCATAGTAATAATAATAATAATAATAGTCCTTTAATAGTCCCACAATGGGGAAATTCAGTGTATGTAAACTTTTGACTTTGCAGAAAGTAATAAAAATACCTTAGAATTTTTTCTCTCTCTCATTATTCTTGCATTTGGCAAATATAAATAATTTTGGTAATCCTAATTGACCTAAAACGGGAAATGTTTATTCCGATTTCATGTCAGATAGTGAGAAAAACATGCATACAGTATGTGTCTTTTATATAGTGTACTAGCAGAAGGACCCGGCTTCGCACGGGTATATTTCATTTTTTGTTTGTGTAGTGGCCCCATAAGAATTGGCCAGTTTTGCACTTGACATCCAGTATGGCAGTCCAGTATAGGTACAGTCTATTTATGGCTGTTTTGCTATGGAAACCTGGTAAATGAAATGTGAACTTATATTGGCTGATGCACATCATATGACTGAATATTTAAGGACCTGAGAACTGATATTGACTCATACAGGTCATAAATAGCTAGGTTGCTATGGAAACCTGGTGTAAAGTTGTGTGTAAGTGAAGACTGAAGAATCTGCGATTTTCCATTGGTCCATAAGCATCATGTGATCATGTGTATCTCAGTTTGGATATCAGTGAAAGACTTGCAATCGGTTGTTATGGAAAACCTGGAGTAAAGCTGTGTGTATGTGACCTTGTGTAGCAGTGTCATCCACAGTGCCCTGCCCCTTTAAAGCTGACCCACAGCAGTGATGAAAAATGACTGGGTTGTTATGGAAACATGGAGTGCAGCTGTGTGCATGTGGCTGACAATGCCTTGTCAGATTGGAGATGGGCTTGGGTCTGCTGGGTTGTTTCAGCAGCTCGCTGTTGTCTGTGACATATCTTGTCAGATTAGAGACAGACTTGGGTCTGCTGAGAGTTTTCATTAGCTCGAGTAGCAGCCATGCATTTTGCTGCAGGGGGCATGAGTAGTTTAAAAACGTTTCAATTTATAAGAATGCTGAAATCCAGTATGGCAGTCCAGTCAGTGGCGTAAATACCGGGGTAGCAGTGGTAGCGGCTGCCACAGGGCCCGGGACATTAGGGGTCCCGGCGGGCCCCTGATGTTTTTTTTTTAATAGGCCGTTACCTGCTGGTGTAAAACCAGCAGGTAACGGGCCCTATTTACTTACCAATCCCCGCTCCTGCTCACGACCGTCTGCGCTTCACCTTCTGCAGAGGTGGCTGTGAGCAGGAGTGGGGATCGGTAAGTAAGGCCTGCGGGCCGTGAACCCCACAAATACTGCTATCATTATACTCTGGGGTCTTTTCAGCAGGCTTCGGACCTCCTTGGTGACGTCCCAGACGTCGGTGGGCCAGTCCGACGACATTATGCGTTGCGATGCATGCCTGGCTCATGTGACATCTGGTCCAACATTGAAGAGGTAGCGGGGAGTGCGCATAATACTATATGAAGGGGCCACTATGATACTGTGTGCAGGGGCCACTATGGGGCAGAATACTGTGTGCAAGGGCCACTATGGGGCCTAATAGTGTGTGCAGGGGCCACTATGGGGCATAATAGCGTGTGCAGGAATGCAGTTTGTGCGGGGGGGGGGCCGTTGCCGGGGGGGTGGCTGGTGGGGGGTCCCATGTCAAATGTTCGCCTTGGGGCCCAGCTGATACATGTGATATAGCTGAATATTTAAGGACCTGTGAACTGCTATTGACTAATACAGGTCATAAATAGCTTTGGAAACCTGTGTGCCTGAGGAGAGTAAGCGCCTGCGAGCTCTTATTGGCTGATAAGGGACATGTGACCGTGTGTTTGGCAGTTGGAATATGAGTGAAAGGCTTGCAGGCTTGTATTAGCTAATGTTGGTCATTTTTTGGGAATACTGTATCTCAGGAATGGTACATCCAAGAGAGCTGAGACTCAGTCTATAATATTCTCGGACACCTGATGTACATGTGTGCCAAATTTGGTGAGGATCGGTCCAGGTGTTTGGTCGCGCATAACGAACAGACAGACAGACAGACAGACAGAAACTCATTTATATATATATAAGAGATATAAACTTCTGGTTTCAACTGTATGTTTATTTGTCCATTCTTTGTAATTTCTACTGGCCAGACCGAAGTGTCAAAGTCACACTGTCTCCTCCAAGTGGTACTAGCTCACCTTTTCTACCCTGCCATAAAACTTCCCCTGAGTATTTGAAAGGGTTTTTTAGTCGCATTTTAACACATACAGTAATGGTCACCATAAATGGCACTTCATTTTTTCATAGACTGTACAATATCTTCACAAATAAATGGAAATGTACCAAAGTTATATCCTCGGGTTTTTTTCAGTTAGTGGTCCAAAATAATACAACAATAAAATATTGTTTTTCAACTTACACGCTGTAATTTAAAAGAAGAAACAGAATAAACAGCATGTGCAGCAATAAAGGCACCCCTAAGTAATAGTTAATTGCACATTTGGCATTGATGACAGCCTCCAAATGTTTCTTGTAGCCATCTATAAGCTTCTTGCACTTATCATCTGGCATTTTCTCTTCCTTTGCAGTTTGTTCAAGCTCTTGAATGTTTGAAGGGTTCTTTTTCCCAATGGCAGATTTCAACTCACCCCAAAGATTTTCAATGGGATTGAGGTCAGGACTCATTGCTGGTCATTTGTAAAACATTCAATTTCTTCTTTTTCAATCATTCCTGGGTACTTTTGGATGTGTGCTTTGAGTCATTGTCCTGCTGGAGGACCAATGATCTTCGACTCAAACCAAGTTTTCTTACACTGGTTAGGACATTTCGCTCTAAAATCTCTTGCTAATTCTCTGATTTCATGATTCCTGTGATATGGTCAAGGCCTCCAGTACCAGACGCAGCAAAGCAACCCCACAGCATTATGGATCCTCCACCATTCTTAACTGTTGGTAGGGTGTTCTTTTCCTTATAAGCTTCATTGATCTGTCTGTAAACAAACTGTTGCTTTGCGTTGCCAAAAAGCTTGATTTTTGTTTCATCTGCCCACAGAACTTTTTCCCAGAAGGATTGTGGTTTGTCAAGGTACTCTTTGACAAAGATCAGTCATTCCTTTTTATGTCTTTTCTTCAGCAATCGTTTCTTCCTTGGCCTTCGCCATAAAGCTCTGCTTGGTTTAGTGTGCAGCGTATGGTACTTGCTGAAACCATTACCCCAGACTGTTCCAAGTTAGCCTTCAGGTCTTTGGATGTTTGATGTGTTGGTTCACTATGCTAGACTTTGTCAATAAGATATTGTCTCAACCTCAAGCCCTTGTTGTAACAGGGTGATTTGAAATATGTTGCTGGTGATATCTCCTGAACATTCACATCCATTTCTAGCTGGACCAGACATTGATACCATTCGAATGGCTAGTTTTAGATTATAAACTTTGGAAGCAGAAACTCTCTCTTTGTGCATCATTGTGGAATTTTTTCTGCATAAATTGTCTGCACTTTTATCACAGATTTTAAAGCAATGTGGCATATGTTGGCACTAGATAAAAAATAATAATAATGATAATATTATATGCATATCCACAGATTAATTCCATATCCATAAAAAATGTAGACTTCAGACTGCAATGGCACCATTGTGTTGTAGGTTCCAAACCACATGAATGGGCGTGATGTTGTAAACCTTAATACTCTCCATCTGTCAGGAAGAATCTCGAAGAATAATTCTAGAGCAAGGACTCTTATCAATTAGTTCTTCGTCCTGTATTCAGCAAACATTGCTTTCGCACTGAAAATTTTAATCTGTAGAGTGCCAGTACTTATAAACTGATACAAGAAATAGTTTTGGACACTGACCAGTATAGTCATCTCTTAATTTTTACCATATTGAAATTCTTTACCTTAGAACATTATTTGTATAAAATGTTCATGTCATTAATAGCAGTATAAATTTTCACACTTCTCATTGCATAAAGTTTAACCATATGCCTAATGTGTGCTCTAGAGGCTAATATGAACACGGAAAAATTTTAAGATTTCTTTTATATGGAAAATCACATTATAAGTGGGAAAAAACTCTCCCAACAAAGTGTTTACAATGAAAATATAATTTTAATCACATGACGATAGTTATTGCCAGGGAATTATTTGGAACTTACTATTTATACACATTAACCCCTTGAAGGCTAAGGCCCCATGGCAACACATCGCGGTTTTTCCCACAACGCTTTCTGCTTCAATTATACCTATAGGGAAACCGCCAGTGTTTCTGTCGGCATAATTGACATGCTGCAATTTCCAAAACCACAACGGTTTTGGAAATCGCAGTTTGTCCACAGCGCGTATTTTACCGCACTGTGGGAATGGGATTCGCTACAATCCCATCCACTACACAGTCACTGTAAAACACCACATTTTTTTCTGCTGTGTTTCCGCTGCTGAGGCTAAGCCCCATGTTGCAAAAAAGCAGCTTTTTTATTGTAGACTTCTCTTTGTCTAAGCCAGGAGTGGATTAGGCAGAAGGGAAAAGTATAAGAGCTTCCTTTTATATTTCCCATTCCTTTTGTAGCCACTCTGGGGTTTGCCTCAAAAACCATAGCAAAATCTGCAACAAAAAGTAGTTTTTTTGCAACATGAAGCCTTATCCTAAGGGCCAAACCCATTTTTCAAATCTGACATGTGCTACTTTATGTGGTAATAACTTTGGAATTCTTTAACTTATTAAAGTGATTTTCAGGGGGTGCGTGGCCTGACGCTGAAGTGGACCAGATGTCTTTTTTCCATCGGCTCTTGCTTCTTTCCTGCTGTGACTGCTTTTCGGGGTTCCTATCCAGGTCTCCCTGCTACTCCCACCTCTTGGACACCCCCCTGACCTGCCTGGTTCATGCGGTGTGGTCTATAAGCCTCCTGGTGTCCACGGTCCAGCTGAATTGGCTCCCGCTGCAGCACCTCGACGTGCGCCATCTCCTTGCTCCCAGGCCGGCCTGACTTACCACCGACCGGCCTTCTCACCAGCGACTCCCACCTTTGGTCGTGGCTGCCACCACTGTGCTCCATACGCTGGCTCCTCCTGCTGACCAGCTCTCCTCCAGTGCCCTGTACACTGCTCTCCCTGCAGACCCTGCAGACTGTTCCCATTGGGGCCCATCAGACTGCGGACACCTACTCTTCCACATCCCTGTGAGGCATAGCTGCCATCTTGCCAGGGCTACGGAGGCCTGCATTACCCCACCTGCGATACTCCTACAGCTCCTCCTGGCACCCTCAAGACCCAGTAATCCCTTCTGTAGCCTTTCTTCCTCCAGTACCTTGGGCTCCTGCTATTACAGGCAAGTACAACAGTGCCTGGCTGTGTCCTAAACCTGCTTACACTGCCTCACTCCTGCACTGCTGGACCTCATGTCCTACTTCTATGACTGCCATAGTGCCTGCTTTACCCAGCCTGCTCCTACTGATTTGCTCCTTCACATAGAAGTGATCTTGTACTTTTTGCTTTTATACCTCTATGACACCCGGCCTTGCCCATCGAGTTGTGCTACCTCCACCACTAATGTCTGGTTAACTGCTCAGCCTACCATTACAGCTCCCCCACCAGCACCTTTGGCTTGGCTATACTTTCTTGTCCACTCTACCCCATGTTGCTACGCCAATATAGCCACCAGGTCTCAGAAGCTTAAAACTTGTAAGCTCAGAGAAGAATCGACGGCCTGGCACACCCTACCACCCTACCAGAACATTTCTCTCTCACTTGCATTTAGGTTCACGGGTGTCTGAGGTGGAGGATAGAATGGATGAGGTTGCCAATGCCTTAGAGGAGGATAAAACCCGCCTTGATTAATTTGCACAAAAACTTGAGGCCAAGGAGCTAGAAAACAGGTCTAGGAGGGCTAACATCCGTGTCAGGGGAGTACTTGAGTTCGTTACTACACTGCGTGAGAGTATCATGACACTGTTTACCACATTACTCCCGTAAGTCGACCCCGCTTTACTATGTATGGGCTGCATTCACCGTGCGCTGAATCACCCTAAGAACCCGAATGTGCCTAGAGACATTATCCTTAAACTCCATTACTCTGAATTTCGAGATCAAATTCTCTCCGCAGCCCAGAACCTGCAACCCCTACCTGGAATGGCCCCATCGGCCCAACTCTTCACTGACTTAGCTCCAGCTACTCTGGACAGACTTAGGGCTTTATACCCTGTGGCCCTGGGGCTCCAAAAAGCACAGACCTGCTATTGTTGGGACTTCCCCTTTCATGTGGCCTATGCTCTCAATGACAAAAACTACCTCATTTGCTCCCTGAAGGAGGGTCTCCAGGTGCTGAGACGTGAAGGACTACAGGTGGAGGAGCTGGGTCCGGCTGACCCACTACCTCAGAGACTCTCCCGCTCCTGGGTGCCAAAGCGAAAATGTCAGTCGAAATGTTCTCCACCCGGAGTTGGACCCACTGAGTCTTCCTGATGAGTATCTGACTTGGTGTCCTTCCTTTCATTTCAATCTCCCTTTCTGAACACTGTTGATTGTTGCATTTATTGTTTCAGGATTTGGGCCTCAACCTTTCTTATACAGCCTCTGACTGTTTATTTATTCTTGGTTGACCCTGGACTTATTGCTAAAAATCTCTCGTTCAATACAAAGGCATTTTTTTTTTTTTTTTTTTTTGCTTTTTGTACCATTTTCCAGGGCGGTCCCTGGATCTACTTGTTCTTCTGTGCTCTAGACTTTTGCACCCACTTGTTTCCCCAGATGTTTTTAGGGGGTTAGTATGTCCCCTTTACACCTTAAGCGCTACAGAGTTGGCTGCACTCAAATTATTCCCAGATTGCACACCCTGATTCTGGGTTTATTGTTACTGTTATTTAATGTTAATGCTTTTTTTTTCCCCTTACAGCGATACCCTGACTTTGATTATGTCTGAGACTTTACTGAGACCTTGTCTGTTCTCATTTTTGCTTGCTCAACGTTTGCAGTTCTCCTTATACCTGAAATGCCTAGCACTTCCTACTACTTTCCCTATGTGTAAGATTGTCTCACATAATGTACGGGGATTTAACTCCCCACAGAAGCACCAAAGTCCCTTCCTTCAGTATGAAAAACTGAAAACTGATATCCTCACTTCAACACCACCTCATTTCCTAAACATTTACACTCCTGCTATGCTCTCATTGGCCATGCCCTATATCAGACCAAAAGTAGAGGAGTGGCGGTCTTTCTTAGGACCTCTGTTCTTGAAGTTGACAATACGATCATAGACTCTCAAGGTTGTTACATAGTTCTTCAATGTCGTTTTTCAGGCCACCACATATGCCTTGTCAATTCTTATGCTGCTACTGAATCCCCTGTACCCTTCTTCCATGAATTGTGTACTTTGCTAGGACAATTAGATTTCTCTAAATTGATTTGATACAGAGATTTTAACTGTCAATGCTTTCCTGGATCGCTCCTCCCCCTCTATGGATAAACTTTCCTCTAAAGCTAAGGGAGAGATATGCTCTGCCCTACAGACTTTAAATGTAACTGATGCCTGGCGAGACTTCAATGGGAATCAAAGGAGCTATATGTACTTCTCTCCTACTCATATCCACTCTACTAGGATAGATAGGATCCTCAACGCTACTTCACAACTCCCTGAACTCGTCTATGCTCGCCATATTCCTTGTTCCTGGTCGACCACGATCTGGTCATGATTGATATAGCTTTTCATCCCCCCCTTGCTCAATGTTTTTATTGGCGCTTAAATGAGTCCCTCTTGACTGACCTGGGTATCCAGCTGCGGACTGTGAACGCCCTTAACCATCTTTTTGCTTTCAACAAAGCAACGGATACTGACCCGGCTATTAACTGGGCGGCCCATAAGTCCACAGTCCAAAGCTCCCTTATAGCGAATGCCTTTTGCTTGAAAAGGGAACAGACTAAAGTTCAGACTGAATTAGAATATAAGATCTCGAAACTGCTAACCAACTAAAGCCTTCTCGATATTTAATGAAATGCATCAGCGATGTTAAGCTACCGCTTAAGTCTGTCCTGACACATCGGACTGAAAAAGCCTTCCCATGGACTCAGGCATGATTTTACCGGCTAACAAGCCTGCAGTTCTGTCTTATACAGTTCAACTACCTTTTCCCGTAGATCCGTGGACAATTCTTTTGCTTTCCCCATGACTCACAATCCAGAAACGTCAGTGGCTGGAGGAAAGATGCAACAGTCTGTCTGGATCCCAGAAACTCACTCAGCTTTTATGCACACACACTGATTACAAGCAAACAGGTCATAGGTGGGGATGTTACCTTTAGTAGCCATTCAAACCCCTTTGTGTCAACATCTCGGCATGTTATCAATTCAAAATCACCAGGGTATGTGAACTTTTGAACAGGGTCGTTTTGATGTTTTTGGTTGTGATTATGATTGAAAAAAAAGGAAAACACAGAAGTTTGACAATAAATGGCTTCAACCAACCACTAACCATGAGTGGAGAAAAAGTTTTTGTGTTATCATTCATATTCTCTGAAAAAAGACAAAAAAAGGCAAAAAATCTGCTGGGGTATGTAAACTTTTTAGCACAACTTTAACAAACTATTGGCCTCTAAATTGAGGGCACGCCAAAGGCTGAACGTCATTTACCAAATATGGGAACCTGGTGAGACTCTAACTTCTAACCCTAACTCGATTTACGCTCACTTCCACCAGTTCTACCAAAAACTTTACTCTGCCCTCGCTACAGTCCACCCAACAGAGATCAGCTCCTTCCTCTGCTCCCTTCTCCTCCCTTCTGTTTCCTCTTCACAGGCAGCTGTTCTTAATGGCCGTATCTCTAAGGAAGGATTAGAGGCTGCTATTGATGCCCTTAAAAACGGAAGGCCCCAGGACCTGACGAATTCCCCTCTCTATATTATAAGAAATCTAAAAATATTCCCTCCCCTCACTTTCTACAGATGTTAAATTATATCCTACAGGGCAGAAAATTTCCCCAAGATATGCTCAACACCACTATCACGGTTATCCCTAAACTGGGGAAAGATGCTACCACTCCGTATCAAGTTGTTTTCCTCCATTCTCGCTACCCATTTAAATAGCTTCCTCCCGTCCCTCATACATTCCGATCAGGTAGGATTCAGCCCCAGTAGACAGGCCTCTGATAACGTCAGAAAACTTTGTAATATTGTCCACTGATCCAACTGCCATCGTAAACGCCTTTCCCTGCTAGCCCTAGACATCGAGAAGGCCTTTGACATCCTCACCTGGTCCTCCCTCACTCATGTCTTGAATTTCATGGGCAATACTGGTCACTTTCAAAGGGCCCTTTATGCCATGTATTGTGACCCAATTGCATATTTAAAACTTCCCACAGATACCCCGACTCCTATCCAAATATGTTGTGGCACTCGACAGGGCTGTCCCCTTTCTCCTGCTTTGTTCGCCCTTGCTATAGAACCCCTGGTGATTGCTATCCACTCTCACACAGATATTACGGGAGTGCGGATTGGAGATCATGAATACAAATCTAGCCTTTTCACTGATGACATGCTATTAACTATCACAAACTGTAAGGGTCTTGCCAAACATAGCAATACCCTGACACTACTGCAGGGGTCTGGGAGGAAGGACAGAGACAAGTGAGCCCTAATCTCACCCCAGCCACTGTCCCTTCCTATTGCCTCAGTTACCCTAAACGGTAAAAGGAAAACTAGAAGACAAGCCCTATACTGGGTAAGTGACACACAGAACAGGACAAGACAAAAACAACACAGAAGCAGAGTGAGCAAGCCAAGGAGTCGGTAACAAACGAGCAATGCAGTACAAAGTCAAAATCCAAGAGAATAGTCAAAAGGCAAGCCAAAGGGTCAGAGAATCAAGTAACAAAGTAGTAAGGTATACAAGGAGAGCAGGCAAAGACAGTGCAATAACCGGCGACCATGTGAGGGCTGACAACCTGTTTATAGAAAGTCTGGGACCAGCCCCAGACCTGATAGGTACACAGGCTGTCAATCACTCAGGCCAGGAAGAGATTAACTCCATGCAGTCCAGAGAGAAATGCTCAGAACACGGGTGTGGCCAGAAATCTATTAAATTATCTAGGACCATGTTCAGACTGAGCAACAAGAAACTTACACAAAGAATCAAACCGAACACGCCTCCTTCGCCACAGCGTGCGAGCAGAGGGCGGCGCCGAGACCCGAACAGGCAGAGACGTTACACAAACCCTGTAATTTCGCTACCAAATCTGATTGACACTCTATGCTGTTTCGGACAAATGTCCGGCCTTAAGCTTAATACATCTAAATCGGAAATCCTACATTGTAATGTTCCCCCAACCACCACTAAATTGATTACACCAGCTTTCAGACTAGGGATAGGTTTTTGCCTTAACTAGGCATTAATCTCTGCAACTCTTTGGATACCCATTTCAAATGGAACTATGTCACACTGCTCCCAAAGCTTTTAAAGGACCTTATTGCCTGGCATCTCCCCGCCCTTTCTTGAATAGGTTGAATTCATTCAGTCAAGATGGTCAAGATGGTCACATTACTTCGCATTTTTATTACTTCTGCACCATCCTGACCTGGTAACTTCCTCCTCCCTGCCCCCCCCCCCTCCAGAAAGAAATTTGTAATTTTATTTGGGCTCATAAATGGCCTTGTATTCGCAGGCACATTATGTATCTTCATAAGAGAACAGGACGGTTGTCGGTCCTTCACCTTTATAAATACTATGTAGCTGCTAGGCTCTCTCAAATTAGCTCTGTCCATAACATAACCGACCGTCCACAATAGGTCACATTGGAATCGACTCTGGTAGTCCTAGCTTCTTTGCAGGCCTTTCTTTGAGCTCTGAGGTCAGCGAATCACATGATCCTGCAGCTGCCAAGGTAACCGATTACATGCTGCAACTATGATGAAGAGTTTGTTTTGAGTATGGACTACAAAGCCTGATCTAACCACTGATACCACATTTTTTATCCCCCTTTTCCCTCCTGGCCTCTCCCCTGAGGTGTTTGATCTTCACCTAAGAATATTTTGCTAACACACATTTCCCTGACATCCTCAGGCACATTTAGGACTGCACAGGTCTTCCATTTTCTCCATTCTCTTACTCCACTCAATCCAGAGATTTCTCATACTGACTTTGAGAGATTGTGCCTATATCGAGTGGCAGATATGGGCTCTGTCTTTTACATAAGTTTGGTGAATGCCCCTCATTCTGATACTAATCTGGACTTTATGGCAACCTGGGATCGAGACCTTGATTCTACCCTGACTTTAGCCCAATGGACTGACTGTTGTTCCTCAATTAGCAAAAGCAGTTGGGAGGTCACCTTTATGGAACCATCTTTGAAGATCCTTCATAGGACGTATTTGGTCCCTCATTGATTACATAGTATTTTTCCTACAGTTTCACCCCTCTGTATATGGGGTTGCTGTGTCTTAGGCACTACCTTCCATATCTGGTGGTTCTGCCCTCATTCCCATCGTTTTTGGGTGGCCATTCATAGGATGGCACAATGGCTTTTTGGACAGTCATTCTCACTATCGGCTCCCATTTTTCTTCTTAACCTTAAGCCTGATAACCTCAAATATGCTTAATTCAAATTATTACAGCATATTTTGATGGCTGCCCGGATTCATGTTGCCTTCAACTTGAGGAAATTTTTCCTCTCGTTGACTGATGTGGTTCGGCGAATAGACACTGTCATACTCCATGAAAAAAATAATGCCACCATATCTGACACCCGCCCGATTTTCGATAAGATTTGGACACACTGGATCCAGTTATCTTCAGTTATAATTACAGTGGGTACGGAAAGTATTCAGACCCCTTTAAATTTTTCACTCTTTGTTTCATTGCAGCCATTTGCTAAAAGCAAAAAAGTTCATTTTATTTCTTATTAATGTACACTCAGCATCCCATCTTGACAGAAAAAAAACAGAAATGTACATATTTTTGCAAATGTATTAAAAAAGAAAAACTGAAATATCACATGGTCATAAGTATTCAGACCCTTTGCTGTGACACTCATATTTAACTCACATGCTGTCCATTTCCTTCTGATCTTCCTTGAGATGGTTCTACTCCTTCATTGGAGTCCAGCTGATTGGACTTGATTAGGAAAGGCACACACCTGTCTATAAAAGACCTCACAGCTCACAGTGCATGTCAGAGCAAATGAGAATCATGAGGTCAAAGGAACTGCCCAAGGAGCTCAGAGACTGAATTGTGGCGAGGCACAGATCTGGCCAAGGTTACAAAAGAATTTCTGCAGCACTTAAGGTTCCTAAGAGCACAGTGGCCTCCATAATCCTTAAATGGAAGAAGTTTGGGACGACCAGAACTCTTCCTAGACCTGGCCATCCAGCCAAACTGAGCAATCATCGGAGAAGAGCCTTGGTGAGAGCGGTAAAGATGAACCCAAAGATCACTGTAGCTGAGCTCCAGAGATGCAGTAGGGAGATGGGAGAAAGTTCCACAAAGTCAACTATCACTGCAGCCCTCCACCAGTCGGGGCTTTATGGCAGAGTGGCCCGAAGGAAGCCTCTCCTCAGTGCAAGACATATGAAAGCCCGCAAAGAGTTTGCCAAAAAACACATGAAGGACTCCCAGACTATGAGAAATAAGATTCTCTGGTCTGATGAGACGAAGATTGAACTTTTTGGCGTTAATTCTAAGTGGTATGTGTGGCGAAAACCAGGCACTGCTCATCACCTGCCCAATACAATCCCAACAGTGAAACATGGTGGTGGCAGCATCATGCTATGGGGGGTTTTTTCAGCTGCAGGGACAGGACGACTGGTTGCAATTGAAGGAAAGATGAAGAAAACCTCTTCCAGAGTGCTCTGGACTTCAGACTGGGTTGAAGGTTCACCTTCCAACAAGACAATGACCCTAAGCACACAGCTAAAATAACAAAGGAGTGACGTCCGAATAACTCTGTGACCATTCTTGACTGGCCCAGCCAGAGCCCTGACCTCAACCCAATTGAGCATCTCTGGAAAGACCTGAAAATGGCTGTCCACCAACGTTCACCATCCAACCTGACGGAACTGGAGAGGATCTGCAAGGAAGAATGGCAGAGGATCTCCAAATCCAGCTGTGAAAAACTTGTTGCATCATTCCCAAGAAGACTCATGGCTGTACTAGTTCAAAAGGGGGCTTCTACTCAATACTGAGCAAAGGGTCTGAATACTTATAACCATGTGATATTTCAGTTTTTCTTTTTTAATAAATTTGCAAAAATATCTGCATTTGTTTTTTTCTGTCAAGATGGGGTGCTGAGTGTACATTAATGAGAAATAAAATGAACTTTTTTGCTTTTAGAAAATGGCTGCAATGAAACAAAGAGTGAAAAATTTAAAGGGGTCTGAATACTTTCCGTACCCACTGTAGATACCGGTATTGAGTGTCCTCCCCAGCCCCCTTTGCTCAGACAGGATCTCTTTCTTGCTCATATTATGTCCCTCTGCATTTAGTCTTTGGTATGTGTACCTTTTTACTTCGCTATGTTTATTCATATTCATATTGACTTTACCTGCATTGCAGTTACTCTGTTTTGTGCTTACTCAACTTTGTGCTTTTTGTATTATTTTTCTGTTTACTTTGTACTTTGTTTTTGTATTTCTTATAACTGCTATAATTCAATAAATACCATTGAAACTAAAGTGATTTTGAGATTGTTATTTTCCACAATACATTGTGCTTCATGTTAGTGTAAACTTACTCAATATTTTTTTTTTCCATTTACCGGCAGTTGTGAAAAATAGGAAATGTGTTGAAATTTGAAAAATTGCAATTTTCTAAATCTGAAATGCTTTGCTTTCCAGACAAATAGTCTTATCACCAGAATTAGTTATCTACCATATCTCTGCTTTATATTGGTATCATCTTTTAATCATCCTTAATTTATTTAGAATGTTAGAAGGCTTACAAATGTTACAGCAATTTTTCAAATTTACAACAAAATTTCCCAAACCCATTTTTAAGGGACCACTTCAGTTCTAAGGCTAAGGCCCATGTAGTGAGCCGCAGCCAAAAAGCGCTGTGGAAAAGACCGCAGCTAAAACTATCGCCTTTTTTTCCGCAGCATATTTCACAGAAAGTCCACAGAATTTTCCTCTGTGGACTTTCTGCTCTACTATTCCTATATGGAAAACCTAATAAGTTACACATTCACAATGGCTTAAAAGAAAAAAATGCATCATACAAGTTGTTAAGGAATTTTTCCTGCACACAGCAATACCCCACTTGTGGTCGAAAGTTGATGTACTCAGAATGAAAAGAGTGCTTGGCTTTTGGAAGGTTGATTTTGCTGGAATAGTTTACAGGTGCCATGTCTCGATAGCAGAGCCCCTAATATACCAGTGCAATTTATCATGGGGTATTGTGAGAATTTTGAGCCAAAGAGTGCTATTAACATTGGGATGTAAAAATGACAAATCTTATTTTCACAAGGGATTAAAAGAGAAAAAGCACCCCACAGTGTTTTACACAATTTCTCCTATGGAAATGTCGATAAAAACTGCTGTTTGGGCACACAACAGCCAACAGGGAACAGAAAGCAAGTAGCATCATTAGACTTTTGGAAGGCAGAATAATTTTCAGATGCCGTGTCGCATTTGCAGAGCCCCTAATGTGACAGTGCAGTGGAGAATATCAAGATGTGACCTCATTTTGGAAATTTCAACCCTTAAAAATTTATCAAGAAGTAGAGTTATTATTTTGACTCCACCAATGCTTTCCAAGAAGTAATTCAGAGTGGAGGATGCAAAATGAAAATGTCAAGTTCTACTTATGGCAGTGTGAAAAGTCAGCTCTCCAGTTATTATGCTCTGTTTCCTCATTCCTCATGTGGCCCTAATCTTTTGCCAAGAAATACAAAAGGGCTCAGAAGTGAACGCATCAAGCCCATTTTATAAACCACACCCTCAATAATCCTTATTAAAGGATTATAGAGAGATTTTGAGTCAATGAGTGCTTCTCAGAAAATAATGTGAAAGTGAAAATTAAAAATTTTAAAAAAATATGGCATTTCAGTGCTCAATGTGTTGTACCCACTTTGTGTCAACAAAGACACACACTCTTTACATTTTAAGCGGGTACAAAAAAATTGTATATGTGGGCGTAAAATGCTTGTTTTGGCTACACAGCAGTGCTCAGAAAGGAAAGCACACTGGGCTTTGGAATATAGATTTAGAGGGACTGGTTTCGGACACATGTCCGAGAGATTACAGTAAAGTGGCATTCCTCACGAAGTGAACCCATTTTGTAAGCATTTTTAACCCTTCAGTGTTGCATTAATTTATTTTCCAGAAATTAATGCGCAGCTGATTTAGGGGATCTGCAAAAGTGGCATGGTGTCGAAAAACCAACCATCTGTGCTTCAAAAACCAAATAGCGCTGCTTCTCTTCTGTGCCCTGCTAAGTGCCCAAACAGCAGTTTATTCTCACATATGACACTGTTAAGTGGGGTATCCCGGGTACAAGATTATCATATATGTGAGCATAAACTGCTGGTTGGGCACACAGCAGGGCACAGAAGTGAAGGTTTGAAAGTGTTTGAAATTTGTAGTTTGATTTTTGGACACCACGTCACCATGTCCTAAAAAATAATTTATCAAGGGGTGTAGTAAGCATTAGCTTCCTAGATGTGAATGCACAGAAGATGGTGAAAAGGGAATCTGTAAGCTTTGCAACATACATAGGGTACACCAAATTCCCTACTATTTTCCCACTAGCTCCAAGGGTTGGGAGGCATTCTAAGGGTCAGGTCTGGTGTCTTTCCCTTGTAAATGCTAAATCTGGTGTGTACCCTGATGTATGCTCGTGTAGTTTATATAATCCCCTTCCTGCCACAGCCAGTTTTGTCATAAAGATGTAACAATTTTTTATTTATTTATTTTTTTTTGGGGGGGGGGGGGGTTGTTGTCGTATTGGACATGTTATAATTTTATTTTTATGGTGATGTAGCCATATGAGGGTTTGTTTTTTAATGACATCATTTTAAGTTGCCTATAACTTGACTAAATTTTATTAACTCTTTCTGGGGGGGGCATTGCTTTTTAACATTTTTATTTATATATATATATATATATATATATATATATATATATATATAATTGTATGGCAAATGGGCATTTTTTGGTATGGGTATTTATTTTTTTTTTTTCTCAGTTCTAAATATTTTAAAAACTTTTTAAAAAATTTTTTTTTAGTCTGAACACTGGATAAGTATTATACACTCCAATATGCAAAGGCTGATAGACCTAAGTAGACAGGATCAGAAGATAGACCCTGGGAGACCAAACAGGAGGCTGCACGAAGAGACCAATGAAGCAATTGACACTCCTGAGAACTCCTTAGGGGATGTTCACACTACCGTTGTTAGTGTCCGTTGTTAACATTCATTAGAAAATGTTAACAATGGACTCTAACAGATCCGTCATAAATCTGTAAAAAAAAAACATAAATTTTGAAGAGATTTAATCTGTTGTCTGTTGCTGTCCGTTTTCACCAACTCTGTCACAGGACCATTATTTTAGCGGATATAATAATGTGTGTTGCAGGACTTTTGGATCTGTTTGATCTGTTACTTTTCGCAGCTGTTATTTTTTAACATTAATGTCAATGGACAACAGATGTGTGATGGATGGTAATGGACAGTCATCAGTTACCATTACCGTTTTTTGAGTCCGTTCGTTTTTTTCTGAGCTTGCTTATAAAGGACAAGACTAGTAGTGAGCGAACCCAAACTGCACAGTTCGAATCCGTGCCGAATTTCGTGCGTTCGGGTACCCGAACCTGACCCCGAACATCAGCTCTGAAGTTCGGGTTCGGGTTCAGTTAATCCCTAAAGCTGGTTGATTGACTGCTGAGCAGCCAGTCAACCAGCTTTAACCCCTTCACGCATTGTCATGTACTTGTACGTGGGAGAATGTGGGTAGTTATCACATCCCCACATACACGTATGTGATGGTGATCGAGCGGGCTCTGCAACAGCGGGGATGGTGATAATATCGATCCCCGCTGTTTAACCCTTAAGATGCCATGGTCAATAGCGACCACGGCATCTTAGGGGTTTGTCACTGAAACTGAATGCCGCGGACGGCATCGGGAGCGGCTGTAACTGACAGCTGAGCTCTGATCGGGGGTTTTAACCCCTTGGATGCCGCAGATAAAACATGACCGCAGCATCCAAGGGGTTCCGTCGTGCCAAATGTCCCCCTCGGCACCCCCTGCCGTGAGATCGGGGGGGTGCCCATATGTATCTTCTTCTGGACAGGCTGCTAGGAGCCCCAAGTACCTGGTTGATCCTGCCAAGAAAAGAGGAAGTCAGCCTATGCGATTCCTCTATAGACTGCAATACACGTGTATTGCATTCTATAGTGCTGAACTAGCGATTAGTTCAGGTCCCATAGTGGGACATCACTAAAAAAAAAAAAAAAAAGTTTTACAGCCATTTTTGGGTCACAAAGTTTGGGTCCCCATTGATTTCAATGGGGTTCGGGTTCAGGTCAAGTTCGGGTACCCGAACTGATCTTTTGGGCAAAGTTTGGCGGAACGCGTCGAACCTGAATTTCGACGGGTTTGCTCAACCTTGCACAAGACAACTCTCAGGATATATGCGTAAATTTATTTTTCAAGTATATTTATGTTATACAGTTGTGATTTATGCACAAAAATAGATATACAATAAAAGAATTAAAATATTTTATTCACAACGAAACTAGACAGGCAAAGGTGAATATAAATGGTTTCTTTAAAGGTAGTGTCAGAGGAGGCCTCTTCAGTGGCCAAAGTGTTGAGGTACTTAACACATTGTCCACTTGGGATCCCTCCCCTCACCCTTAAACCATGTACACAAGACAAGCAGAGGCAAAGGAGAATATATAGTGTTAGGGGAGGCCTCCTCAGTGGCCAAAGTGTTGATGTACTTAGAGGGGTATTCCCACGAACATAACCATTTTTAAATTTGTAGATAATTAAAAGTTAAACATTTTTGCAAGTATACGTAATTAAACATTTTGTAGCGTGTTAAACATTTTCTCTAAATATCTTGTGGTCACAGTCTTGTTGTCTTGATCGGTTGCCAATGGATACGACCATGAATGCAGGATCATTCTAAGGTCAGAAAATCAGCCATGATTTCCTTATTGAGGCTGGGATATCTTCTGATACATGTAGTGTCCCTGCCTGATAACCCAGCTACAATATGAAAATCATGGCTGGGTTTTTGACAAGTCCCAGACCATATAAAATTTCTGCATTTGTGGTCATATCCATTGGCAACTGATCAAGACAATAGACTGTTATCACTAAGATAGTTAAAGATTTTCTCTAAAACGCTGCAGAATTTTTAACTACTTATATTTGCAAAAATGTTTAACCTTTAATTATCTACTAATATAAATATGATTATATTCATGGGAATACCCCTTTAACACTTTTTCCACTGTGGATCCCTCCCCTCACATATATATACTTCTACCTTCTGCTCAATCCACTCCTGGCTTTGGCTCAAAAAACTTCTGCAAAATCTGCAATAAAAAAAGGAGCCTTAGCCTAAGGAAACCATGTACACAAGACAAGCAGAGGCAAAGGTAAATATAAATGGTTTCTTTAAAGGTAGTGTCAGGGGAGACCTCCTCAGTGGAGAAAGTGTTGGAGTACTTAACACTGTCCACTGAGGATCCCTCCTCCCACACCACCCGTAAATAAACCATATACACAAGAAAAGCAGAGGCAAAGGTGAATAATGTTTTTTTTGAAATGCTGTGGCAGGTGAAGGCATTAAAAAAAAATTGGAGGAGTCTCCATTCTGAGGAATAAATTCTCTCATTTTCAGTTCATTCAGTCCAATGAAAAAATTTAACTATTCCATCCTGCCAGTTCACCCAACCTGCGTTTGAAAGAAAATACGCAGCAAAATTGTCCCTCATGTGGCTGACAGCAATTCTGGACTTTGGGCCAGATGAGTCTAGACCATGTAAACCAGATTCTAGTTCCTGGGTGTTAACCAGCAAATGTTCTCTTGTGAGAAAAAAAAATTATGTAGGAGCATGTAGGCTTTAGCCACATTGTCAACAGCGTCTGGGTTTAACTGGATCGCAGTGTTGAAAATTCACCATTTTGAAGTGAGTATCCCAAATGCATATTTCACAAGTCACCTTGCTCTTGTCAGTCTGTAACTGAAAATACAGTGCTGGCCAAAAGTATTGGCACCCCTGCAATTCTGTCAGATAATACTCAATTTCTTCCAGAAAATGATTGCAATCACAAATGCTTTGGTAATAATATCTTCATTTATTTTGCTTGCAATGAAAAAACACAAAAGAGAATGAAAAAAAAAGTCAAATCATTGATCATTTTACACAAAACTCCAAAAATGGGCCGGACAAAAGTATTGGCACCCTCAGCCTAATACTTGGTAGCACAACCTTTAGACAAAATAACTGCGAACAACCGCTTCCGGTAACCATCAATGAGTTTCTTACAATGCTCTGCTGGAATTTTAGACCATTCTTCTTTGGCAAATTTCTCCAGGTCTCTGAGATTTGAAGGGTGCCTTCTCCAAACTGCCATTTTGAGATCTCTCCACAGGTGTTCTATGGGATTCAGGTCTGGACTCATTGCTGGCCACTTTAGAAGTCTCCAGTGCTTTCTCTCAAACCATTTTCTAGTGCTTTTTGAAGTGTGTTTTGGGTCATTGTCCTGCTGGAAGACCCATGACCTCTGAGGGAGACCCAGCTTTCTCACACTGGGCCCTACATTATGCTGCAAAATTTGTTGGTAGTCTTCAGACTTCATAATGCCATGCACACGGTCAAGCAGTCCAGTGCCAGAGGCAGCAAAGCAACCCCAAAACATCAGGGAACCTCCGCCATGTTTGACTGTAGGGACCGTGTTCTTTTCTTTGAAGGCCTCTTTTTTTTTTTCCTGTAAACTCTATGTTGATGCCTTTTCCCAAAAAGCTCTACTTTTGTCTCATCTGACCAGAAAACATTCTTCCAAAAAGTTTTTGGCTTTCTCAGGTAAGTTTTGGCAAACTCCAGCCTGGCTTTTTTATGTCTCTGGGTCAGAAGTGGGGTCTTCCTGGGTATCCTACCATAGAGTCCCTTTTCATTCAGACGCCGACAGATAGTACGGGTTGACACTGTTGTACCCTCGGACTGCAGGGCAGTTAGAACTTGTTTGGATGTTAGTCGAGGTTCTTTAGCCACCATCTGCACAATCTTTCGTTGAAATCTCTCGTCAATTTTTCTTTTCCATCCACATCTAGGGAGGTTAGCCACAGTGCCATGGGCTTTAAACTTCTTGATGACACTGCGCATGGTAGACACAGGAACATTCAGGTCTTTGGAGATGGATTTGTAGCCTTGAGATTGCTCATGCTTCCTCACAATTTTGCTTCTCAAGTCCTCAGACAGTTCTTTGGTCTTCTTTCTTTTCTCCATGCTCAATGTGGTACACACAAGGACACAGGACAGAGGTTGAGTCAACTTTAATCCATTTCAACTGGCTGCAAGTGTGATTTAGTTATTGCCACCACCTGTTATGTGCCACAGGTAAGTAACAGGTGCTGTTAATTACACAAATTAGAGAAGCATCACATGATTTTTCAAAGGGTGCCAATACTTTTGTCCACCCCCTTTTTTATGTTTGGTGTGGAATTATATCCAATTTGGCTTTTTGACAATTCTTTTTGTGGTTTTCCATTGAAGACAAATTAAATGAAGATATTATTACCAAAGCATTTGTGATTGCAATCATTTTCTGGAAGAAATTGAGTATTATCTGACAGAATTGCAGGGGTGCCAATACTTTTGGCCAGCACTGTACATTTCTGTCAGTTGAGTCCATGACTGTAGTATGGTTTGAGAAGTTTTCAACACATCAGGAAGGACTCATCACCAAATACTACAAATGGCATAGGACCGTTATGGCGAACCTATGGCACGCGTGCCAGAGAGGGCATGAGCGACGTCGCCATGATCTCTCACTAACGGGGAATCCGGTACATGATTCCCGGTTAGCGAGCGATCGCTTCTTTCACTATATGTGCAAATGTACATACAGATGAAAGCTATCAGTGTAGGCCGCGGTCCGCGGAACCGCGGCCTACACTGTCTGCAGAGTGTGACCTCTGCCCCGACGCAAGCGCGATGACGTCATTCATCAGCGCCTGTGAACAGAAGAAGAAGGAGGACGCTCTTCGTGGGATTGGGTAAGTAACATAAACTACTGTGGGGGGGCCTCCTGTGAAGCATATACTACTGTATGGGGGACACTGAAGTATCTAATACTGTATGGGGGACAATGAAGCATCTAATACTGCATGGGGGACAATGAAGCATCTAATACTGTGTGGGGGGGACACTGAAGCATCTAATACTGTATGGGGGACACTGAAGCATCTAATACTGTATGGGGGACACAGTGAAGCATCTAATACTGTATGGTGGACACTGAAGCATCTAATACTGTATGGGGGACACTGTGAAGCATGTAATACTGTGTGGGGGACACTGAAGCATATACTACTGTATGGGGGACACTGTGAAGCATCTAATACTGTGTGGGGGACACTGAAGCATATACTACTGTATGGGAGACACTGAAGCATATACTACTCTATGGGGGACACTGACGCATCTAATACTGTGTGGGGGACACTGAAGCATCTAATACTGTATGGGGAACACTGAAGCATCTAATACTGTGTGGGGGACACTAAAGCATCTAATACTGTATGGGGGACACTGAAGCATCTAATACTGTGTGGGGGGGACACTGAAGCATCTAATACTGTATGGGGGACACTGAAGCATCTAATACTGTATGGGGGACACTGTGAAGCATCTAATACTGTATGGTGGACACTGAAGCATCTAATACTGTATGGGGGACACTGTGAAGCATGTAATACTGTGTGGGGGACACTGAAGCATATACTACTGTATGGGGGACACTGTGAAGCATCTAATACTGTATGGGAGACACTGAAGCATATACTACTCTATGGGGGACACTGACGCATCTAATACTGTATGGGGAACACTGAAGCATCTAATACTGTATGGGGGACACTGAAGCATCTAATACTGTGTGGGGGACACTGAAGCACCTAATACTGTGTGGGGGACACTGAAGCATCTAATACTGTATGGGGGACACTGTGAAGCATCTAATACTGTGTGGGGGACACTGAAGCATCTAATACTGTGTGGGGGACACTGAAGCATCTAATACTGTGTGGGGGACACTGTGAAGCATCTAATACTGTGTGGGGGACACTGAAGCATATACTACTGTATGGGGACACTGAAGCATCTAATACTGTGTGGGGGACACTGAAGCATCTAATACTGTATGGGGGACACTGAAGCATCTAATACTGTATGGGGGACACTGAAGCATCTAATACTGTGTGGGGGACACTGAAGCATCTAATACTGTGTGGGGGACACTGTGAAGCATCTAATACTGTGTGGTGGACACTGAAGCATCTAATACTGTTTGGGGACAACTGAATCATCTAATACTGTATGGGGGACACTGTGAAGCATCTAATACTGTGTGGGGGAGACTGAAGCATCTAATACAGTAATACTGTATGGGGGACACTGAAGCATCTAATACTGTGTGGGGGACACTGAAGCATATACTACTGTATGGAGAACACTGAAGCATCTAATACTGTGTGGGGGACACTGAAGCATCTAATACTGTGTGGGGGACACTGAAGCATCTAATACTGTGTGGGGGACACTGTGAAGCATCTAATACTGTGTGGTGGACACTGAAGCATCTAATACTGTTTGGGGACAACTGAATCATCTAATACTGTATGGGGGACACTGTGAAGCATCTAATACTGTGTGGGGGAGACTGAAGCATCTAATACAGTAATACTGTATGGGGGACACTGAAGCATCTAATACTGTGTGGGGGACACTGAAGCATCTAATACTGTATGGAGGACACTGTGAAGCATCTAATACTGTGTGGGGGACACTGAAGCATCTAATACTGTGTGGGGGACACTGAAGCATCTAATACTGTGTGGGGGACACTGTGAAGCATTTAATACTGTGTGGGGGGCACTGAAGCATATACTACTGTATGGGGGACACTGAAGCATCTAATACTGTGTGGGGGACACTGAAGCATCTAATAGTGTATGGGGGGACACTGAAACATCTAATACTGTGTGGGGGACACTGAAGCATCTAATACTGTGGGGGGGACACTGAAGCATCTAATACTGTGTGGGGGACACTGTGAAGCATCTAATACTGTGTGGGAGACACTGAAGCATCTAATACTGTGTGGGGGACACTGAAGCATATACTACTCTATGGGGGACACGGAAGCATCTAATACTGTGTGGGGGACACTGAGGCATCTAATACTGTATGGGGGACACTGAAGCATCTAATACTATATGGGGAAACTGTGAAGCATATATTACTGTATGGGGGGACACTGTGAAGCATATAATGTGGGGGGGCCGAAAGTGGAGCATATAATACTGTGCGGGGGCCACTGGGGAGCATATACTACTGTGTGGGGGCAATTCTGGAGCATATAATACTGTTTGGGTGCCACTGTGGAGGGTATTGTACTGTCTGGGGGCCACTTCGGAGCGCATTGTACTGTGTGGGGGCCCTTCACTATTTATATCACACAGTATCTGTTTTATAGCAGACATGTGATATTATTACAGGCTGTAATAACATTGCACGGTCAATATAAAACAGATCCTAGTTAATTTAAGGTTAAATTGCCGTGTTGGCACTTTGTGATAATTTAGTGGGTTTTGGGTTGCAGTTTGGGCACTCGGTCTCTAAAAGGTTCGCCATCACTGGCATAGGAGGTCCATCTGTTCCAGGAATTGGCTTTGACATTGGCAATCCAAAATTTACAGAGTATAGTCTCCGTCCCAATACAGAGTCCTTGAAAACTCTGGAGACATTGGAGCAGCCGTATGCCCCAATGTCCACAGCTACAAATCGATATTGGGTATCAGCAATGACCATCATCACAATTGAAAAAAAGTTTTTGTAGTCGTCGTAGCTAGAGATGAGCGAATCGAAGCTAACTAAGTGGAATTCGATTCGAATTTCAGGAAATATTTGATTTGCATCGAATCCAGATTTCCTCACACTTCGTGGGAACGAATTGAACAGCTCCGATCGGTGGTTTTAACCCCTTGGATGGCAAGGGGTTCCGCCATGCTACATGTCCCCCTCGGCACCCCCTGCGGCGAGATCGGGGGTGCCAACAGGGCCGGCGTCAGCACCCGGCATACCTGGGTAAGTGCCAGGGCCCCATGATAGCGGTCAGGGAAAGCCTGGTTCATACTGCTAATGGAGAGGTGCCTGGCAATCGCCGGGCCCCTTTTCATTAGATGCCAGGCCAGGGGGGTGATTAAAAATAAAAAAAAATACTGATACTCACCTGACCTGGGCTCAGCATCCACTCTGGAACTCTTCTGGCCCCAGCGGTCATGTGGAGCCCACTGGCATAATGACGTCATCACACCCCATGTGACCGCTGAGGCCCAATCACAGGCCCCAGCAGTGACGTCTGGGGAGCAGGACCTCAGTCGCAAGGAAGAAGAGGAGCAAGGAGGACGCTGCAGACTGCCGGATACCCAGAAGAGGTGAGGTAAGGTGAGTATAAGTATTTGTTATTTTTAATCACTTCCCCTGGGCCTCTGATTATTATACTCTGGGGTCTGAGGAGAACCCAGAGTATAATAATAACAATGGTGGAGGGGATTGAAGCAGCGATATCTGATATTATTTATTAAGAAATTCATCAATTATTTTAACTTCATCTGAAGCCTGATCATATCTAGATCAAAAAGCAAAGCAAACCATTTTTTTAAATTCTATCGCAGCTGAAGCACAAGTAGAACTGGAACACAGCAACGATACTCTCCGCTCCAGACTGAATTGACACCTTTATCTGCTTTTATATAATCTCTGTCATGAATATGTTGTTATGCTAACAAATAAAAACAAAAAGAATGGAGTGAAGCATAACGGACAAAAACGGACATTAACAAAGAAATATTTTTCTACTACTACTGGAGGGATTTTGAGCTGACCCTGGAGATGGCACCCTCTCTTGTCATTGTAATCAGCAGCATTTGACACTATAGACCACAAATGTCTTCTTGGCATGCTCCACACTATTTTCCTCAAGGTCACAGCACTCTCTTGATTGTCCTCCTATCTCTCTTTCAGTATTTGTTGGCTGTGTCTCTTCTCTTCTTTCTCTCACTGTTGGTGTTCCTCAGGGCTTCGCCGTAGGTCCCCTCCTCTACACACTCCCTATAGTAAAAATGATGAGTACCATCTTTATTCTGATTACACCCAACTTTATACCTCCTCCTGTGACAATAGTACTGCGCTACTAAAAAAAAAACATCAGCGACTGTCTCTTAGCTCTTTCTAACATCATGTTTTCCTTCTACTTAAAAATGAATCTTTCAAACACTACTACTGCTGTTTCCACCTTCTACTAACTTCCCTAAGCCTGATATTTCTATTTCAGTCTGTGGTCATACCACAACACCAAGGCAGCATGCCCACTGTCTTGGGGTTATGTTTCACTGAGACCTTCTTTACTCCTATATCCAACCACTTGCATGCTCATGTTACCTGCACTCCAAAAACATCTCCAGAATCCACCCTTCCCTTACCATGGAAACATCAAAGGTCCTTATTGTTGCCCTGATTCATTCTCGACTTCACTACTGTAACTCCTAACTAATCGGTTGTCTCCGCAATAAACTCTCCCCTCCACAATTGATCCTGAATGCTACAGGCATGCTCATCTATCAGTCTAAACACTACACCAATGCCCCCAGTCTGTACCAGTCACTGCACTGGTTGCTTGTCCACTATAGAATAACATTTAAACTTATCATTCTTATCCACAAAGTTCTCCATAATGCTCCGCTTTATCTTAACATCCTCTATAATCAGAACCTCCCACTCCCTTCTCCAAAACTTTTAGTTGTACCAGTTCTCTGGAATGCGCTACCCTGGACAGTTAGATTAACATCCAACTTCCACAGTCTCAAGTGCATCTTAAAAAGACATCTTCAGAAAAGCCTTTCAGAATTTCTAATCTAACATTTCTGCACTTACGTTCCCCAAACTAACCGTTAATCCCCCACATTATCCCACAGGACATGTTGTTATCTAAGTGTAACCGTGTATGCCCAGGCACTTTGGATCTGTACATAAAAGGACACTGGCTGATGACCCACTCATACATCTTTCTTTATTTGTGCAACATTATCTCATAAAAATGGCTGGACTACTGTACAATCAGTGTGTCTCTCCTTCTGCCTCATATATTGTAAGCTCTTGCGAGCAAGGCCCTCACTCCTACTGTGTGAATTTATTTATTACTCTGTAACGACTTAGTTTTTTCATACATGAACCCTATGAATTGTTAAGTGCTGCTGAAACTATGGTGCTATATAAATAAAAAAAGTTGTTATTTTCGGAATTGTGCTACTTTTTTCTTAACATAATGACACATTTATAGTTCAACTATGCCAGTTATATACACTAAGGGCCGGTTCACATCTGCGTTCGCTTTCCGTACAGGGGAGTCCGCTTGGGGACTCCCCCGAACGGAAGCCTATACGCAGAGAGAAGCGATTTACATCAGGAAACCTGCAGACACCATAGACTATAATGGGGTCTGTGTGGTTTCCGCTAGGTCTCCGTATGTTTCGTGCGGAAACCTGCGGAGAGGAAAGTGCTGCTTGCAGCACTTTTCTCTCCGCATGTTTGCTCATGTTTCGTGCGGAGACCGAGCGGAAACCACACGGACCCCATTATAGTCTATGGGGTCTGCAGGTTTCCTGATGTAAACCGCTTCTCTCTGCGTATATACAAAAGACTAGATCTGTCATAAAGGCTTCCTTCTAGTTCAGATTACAAGACTGTAAAGACAGATAAGTTTATTGCAGTGTTACCAAACATAGAGGTAAAATACTTTGGCAGAAAGAGACATTTTAAAGACTTCAATGTAAACATTCCTGAGTCAGCAAATATTTGATATAAAGCATTTAAGTGTGGTATATTGTTGTAATTAAAATTTTGTGAAGCCCACATTATCCACTTCTAAAAGTCCTGAATTTACCAGGGTGTACCATAAAATGAGGCTTGTCCTCAAAGCACTGAGGCAGCCACCACAAATGACTCTCCAATTAGGCAAACCAATAAACATTACTTTTTTCAAGGTGCGGGTGCGAGTACAGTCAAATTGCGGTTGTATTTCTAATAAATAGACCTGCATGTCAATACCTCAACTCATAAAGAAATGAAGAGGTGATCCTCTACTTAAGCAGCGAAAGCTAAATCAGGAAGCATTAATCAAAAGCCTTTTTTATGTGGCAGGCTCTATGTTAGCAGCTTTTATTCAAGTGGATATTGGACTCATATGAGTGACAGATTTCTCACATCTAACCTCTTTTAAAATAAATATAGCAACCACGTTTGTGGTTTTGCTGCTAAATGTATCAAAAGCCATAAATGATATATCAGGTAAATTCAGCTTACTTGACTCAAAATAAAAATGTGTAATGCCAAGTTTGGAATGGCATGTATTTACTATGCTATGCAATTGAGCACTACATATTATAGAGAAATGTTTCTGCCTGTATCATTTTTTTTTTCAGATTAAGTAGTTTTATTATTATTAGACTTGGCCTCTTACACAATTTTCTATGTTAAAATTCCATGTGTATTAGGCTAATAAGCCACATTGAGGAAATGCAGCATTTTTGACTGCACTGGAAACACAGCAGAAAAAAAAAACACTGTTTAAGGCTGAGGCCCCACATTGCAGCTTTTTTGTTGCAGATTTTGCTGCGGTTTTTTGAGCCAAAGCCAGGGTTGGATTTAGCAGCAGGTAGAAGTATAAGATCTTCCTATATATTTCCCATTCCTTTTGTAGCCATTCTTGGCTTTGGCTCAAAAAAACACAGCAAAATCTGCAACAAAAAAAGCTGTGTTTCCGTAACGTGGGGCCGTAGACTTACAGTTCCATCAAAGTGAAAAATTTTAATTCACTCCTGATTTTGGCTCACAAAAACACAAAACCTGCACCAAAAAAAACAAAAAAACAAAAACAAACAAAAACTCAGTAGGAGAGATTTACTAAGCATAAAGAGCCTGAAGTTTGGCATAATTTGGGCTAATTTTGGTGTAATTTTAACTAACATGCCTTTATTATGTGGTGGTTCAGTGGTTATCACTGTTTCCTTGAAGTGCTGGGGTACTGGGTTTGAATCCAACCAAGGGCAATATTTGCATGTTCTCCCACATGCCAAAAATATACTGATACTGTAAATTGGCTGATTGTTGGTAAACATTACAAGTTTGTCATTGTCTTACTCCACATTCACCCCGATTTAGAGTCCCCCAGTGACATACTGTCCGTACTGATTATAGTATGGGACAGTATGTCACTGAGTGCCAGGAGCTCCTAGCACAATAGATAACTATACTGCTAGGAGTCCTTCTCCCAACACATTGTTCATACCAGCAAATCTGGTCAACACAGACCAAGTTTCACAGGTGAAACTTGGTTGTGTGAATATGAGGTAAGACACATTTATGACTTGTGTGAAAAAGGGGAGTGGCTTCACAGGGAGGAGGCATGGATTATCAGGAAATGGGTGTGGCCTATGTTGAAACACTTTGCACCAAAAAATACTCCAGAATTTTGGTGCATTGTTTGTCATAATCTAAGCCAACTAATATATAATGTATAGTTAGACTAGACTGTCAAAAATATCCCAGATGTATCATCCAGAATAAACCAAAGTGATATATCTGACAGTGATTAAAAGTGTCTAGTCTAAATTTTTCTTAGGCTGCTTTCTCACTAGCTACACATTTTATAGTCTGGGAAACAACAGACATTGTACATCCTATGGTCAAAGAGGGTTGTGTGGGGGAGTTTTTGTTATAATTAAAAAAATCTCTGAGGTTTCTTTTTAAATATTTTATTACCGCCTTTTTAATGGCCGCTGTCTGATTGACAGTGTTAGGAGATAAAAAGGCTAGCACTAGCACTTACCTCAGTACCCAACAGCATCATGGGTGCTGTAAAGAGTTAGGTATCGTCCAATACCTGGCCGACTAAAGAGACACTGTGGTAGCTGCAAGCTTATAGGTGGGAATGACCAAAAACCATAGTACTTCCCACCCTGGTAATGGCAGGCTGTTGTTGCTTGTTATATCTGTCCAGTTGTGAAAAATTGGGGGAGTGGACCCCATGTCATTTTTCTTCAACTATTTTTGTGAAAGATCCCATTGAATATAATAAGTATGCCAATTTATTTATTTATTTTTTAACAGAGAGCATATGGACAAAAAAAAAAATCATTAGTGTGAAACTAAGATAGTTTTAGTAAATCTGCCCCAGTGTGTGACTTTAGCCTTTAAGGAGTATTGCAATATTTTGTGTGCTATGTAAAATTCACTTTTAATTTCCTATGATATATGGATATGCATATTTATTTTCTTATAAAGAACATATATGCATTGAAGAAGACAGTACAATGTAGTCTGTAGTATTCCCTGTAGACACAGGTATGAATTTTGATATTCTCTCTAGTCAGAAAGAGAGAGTAGATTTCAATTATCTGTTTATTTGCTCAGCACTTATTAAGCAGCACTTTTCTGTTCCCCATGCTTTGAAAGGAAAGCAAACCATAAAAGGAGACTTGACCTTTTTCATTGGTACATCATAAATCAGGCGTTAAAGCAATGGAGAAAACTTCATAAAAGGTCAAAGGTGACAGGAGGTCACAGAGAGGTGACAATGTGGCAAACATCAAAGGGAGGAGCTATATATATTAACCCCTTTCTAACCTATTATAGGCATAAAGTTTGTGCTCCTAGTATAACAGGAGCAAAAAAGGCAAATTAAAAAAAAAATACATAAAAATAAATCATACAAATGAGAACACTAGAGTGAGTTATACATCTCACACACATTACAAATCATCAGGGAGCTAAATAAATGAATGTCCTATACCTATAATACTCTAGTGTTAGATCTATATTTTCTATCCCTTTACTTTAATTTTCTTTAAAAATCAAACTATGTTGTCACTTTCGGTATAAGAGCTGAATTTCATATCTTTTATATCTATAGTATTCACTGCACTAAAATGTTGTCATTTTCAAGCGAGAATTTTCAGCATCTGCTTACATGTTCTCCATTAAAACCTTCTTATTGTAATTATAGTAATTTTTTCCTTAGTTGTGTTTTTTTAACAACAGATAGAACGTTATTTTGCACAATGCTCATGTGAAGCCAGCAGAGAAAAAAAGCATACAAATAATAAAATCTCTCATGGGCCAACATATGACACAATTGTGTCCCTTGGTTGGGATGAAAATGCATGATGCTGCGGAAAAAAACACAGCGGAAATACATCACGTTTTTTTCTGCAGCATTTTTCATTGCATTTTTGCTGAGTTTTTCTCTGCGGATTTTATTCCCTTATTAAACCTATAGGGGAAAATGAGATTTTCAAAAACGCTGCATTTTGAAAATGCAGCTTTTCCACAGCGGATTTTTTTTTTTTTTTGCAATGGATGAGATTAGCTAGAATCTTATTCACTTTGCAGGTACTGTAAAATGCAGCATTTTTACCACTGCGTTTCCGCAGCAACAAAAACACTGAGATTTCGAAAATGAGAAAATGTATATAGTGCAGTTGCAAACGTCTGGTCATACATTTGGTTGACAAGTACAGAAGACAGTTTTTAGCCTAACAGTTATTATTTATTTATTTAGCTTACTTATATAGCGTCATCATATTCCGCAGCGCTTTACAGACATTGTCAGTCACTGTCCCATATAGGGCTCACAATCTACATTCCCTATCAATATGTCTTTGGAATGTGGGAGGAAACCGGAGTACCCAGAGGAAATCCACGCAAACACGGGGAGAACATACAAACACCTTGAAGATGTTGTCCTTGGCAGGATAACATTTACTCAAATGCACTTACAGGCGACAGCATTCACCTTGTCGGATAAGTATTTTTGTATTTTAATAGCACACGCATTTTCAGACATGGCAATACCTCTAATGTGTTTATTTTTTGTTTATTTTTATATGTAGAATAGGGAAAGCTGGTGATTTGAATTTGTGATTTTTTTTTTTTTGTTTTTTAATATTTTTATAACTTTTTTTTTTTAAATTTAGTCCTCCTTGGGGTTTGAGCAAGCAATCATTAACCACTTCAGTACCGGGCCAATTTCTGGTCCAGGACCAGACACATTTTCGGGTTTTTTCTTATATGTGCGGTTTTGAGGGCTGTAACATTTTTATCATTTGGGTTATTCAACTAATTTCTGTGTCTTTTTTCGGTGACACATAGGGCTTTATTTTTATGTTGTTTTTATTTTTGCATGTGTTTTAATTTTTTTTATATCCGGGAAAATATAAACAAAAGAAGAGGGAAAATGTGTCCTTTTTCACTTTTCTTTTTTTTTTTTTTATTTAATAACACAAAGTGCTACTAAAAAACCTTTCTAAAATAGTTTTTCCTCTCCGTTATGGTAATTTTTATTTTGTATGGTGTCGTTGGGGGTGGGGCTATAACGTTTAATAACGGCGTTTTATTGGCGTATTATTTTATTTCTTTTTTTAATTATTTTATTTACATTTTTTTTTTTTTTTTTTGTGGTGGTGGAGGCTGATTTACCCTGTAACTGGGGTCAGTACATTTAGCTCCAGTTGCAGGAGGAATGCAGCCTCATGCCTGTTACTAATGTTACTAATAGACGCTGATCCCGGCGGATCACATGACCACCAGATCAGTGGGGAGCCGCAAGATGGCAATGCCCATAGCGCTGTATACAGTTCTCATTGAGCACTGTATACACAGCAATCGGGAAGGCAGGGAAGGTAATAAACTTTCCCTGCCTTCTCTAGGGGAGCTTCGGCTGAAGTTACAGCTGGCTCCTCATTTCAGCAGCTGCACGATTTCGTGCAGCTGCTGAGTTCTGCTTGGGTGTACCAGTACGTCCTTGCAGAACAAGGCAACCACCTTCCGGACATGTATACTCGATGGGCGGTCCGGAAGTGGTTAAAGGGGTTTTCCGGGCAAAAATGTTTTTTTTTTAAAAAAAAAAGGTCTGTTAGTGCAATTACTGGGTTAATAAATGCACCCATATACCTTTAGCAGTGTTTTGAGTGATTTCTGGGTGTCTCTGGGAGCTCCTGGCATCTTCTGCATTTGTTTACATGGTTCAGCTTCCTGCTATGTACTTACATGACTTCCTTCCAGTGTTCCTCCTGCGGGACGGCCCCTCCTTTTCTGATTCTGCTGGCACGCGCAGTAGTCCCAGCACTGCTCTGTAGCTGACAATCCACCTCTACAGCACCTGCGCACTCAAGGTGGATTATCGGCTGCAGAGCACAGAGCAGTGCTGGGACTATTGCACGCGCCGGCAGTCAGAAAAGAGGGAGGAGCCGTCTCGCAGGAGGAAGCCTGGAAGGAAGAGAGGTAAGTATAATGGAGTGGACGGGGGAGGGAGTAGTAGTGACGTTCCATTTGCGGAAATGGGGTAACGGATCATCACCGGATAACCAGCAAATGTCCCTGGGGCGGTCACATGATATGGGTAAATATACATTTTTGATAAATTGTTATTTAGAAAGTAGGCGGGGGGTGTTTAGATTAGTGTAGGAATTTGCTTTTTATCCTGGACAATCCCTTTACATTGCTCGTACTATACACTGTAATACTACAGTATTGCAGTCTATGGTAAAGAATATCTCCTTTATATTGTAAGGAATATCTCCTTTATATCTTGAACATCTTTATATCTCCTTTAAGAATTATCAGCCCTTATCTTGCCAGCTAAATTGCTAAATTTACTGCTAACGTTCGGTTCACACTAGCATTCGAAGACTCCGTCCTCCATTCTGCTTACAATAGGCGGAGAGAAAAGTCCTGCAGGACTTTTTTCTCCACTGATTATAGTATAGAATTGGTGGAAACCAGGCGGTAACCCAGCGGAAACCATTATAGTCTATAGGGTCCGTGGGTTTCTGCGGGTAACCGCTTTTTAAGCAGGGTTTGCATCTCTCGGGTCCCCAAGTGGTGCGGAAGAACGGAAATCCAAACGCTAGTGTGAACCTAGCGTTAGTGAGAAACAGACACAGAGGCAGTAAGTGTTAAGCAGATTTCTAGTAGTTTTATAACAGTTTCTCCAGCAGTACTTAGCAGCATAGATGTTAATAAATCTGTTCCAAGACATTTGAGGCTGTGTCTCTCTAACTTGGTTCCTCTTCTTCCTCCCATATTTTTGCAATTTTCCACAACTTTTTAGGGGACATGATTTTCTGTGATCTGATAGATGTACTGTAAATTAAGCCAGGTCATAGTTGGCATAGATTTGACTTCCTGGCACTTGGACTGCCAAACGATGTGCATTTTATTAAATTTAATACATCCTAATCCAGTGCAGGATATGTTGGTGCTATACTAGTAAGTAAAATAAATAAATAAACCAGTGCACTTCAAATAAAGGCTGGTATATTAAAGGTCTTAGTAAGTATCTCCCATGTGAGTAGAGATCTGGCCCACAATATACGGCATTAGAACATTTATCCTAATTCACCGAACATCATTTCTACTTGTCTTGCTTTGTGTAAAACAGACTTTTCTGTTGTATTTGTTTTTATAAATAGAAATGTATTCCGATCAAGCTACTAAGGTTTGTGTCTGGCATACAGATGTATAACTAATTCCCAGATGTACCACAAATATCAGTAGAGTCCACACAGAAAACAAACATTAGCTTGATTAGGATTACAGTAAAAGGGAAAATGTATATTGTGAAAACCTTTGCTTTACTATTGTGTCATAATTATGACATATGGTGTCATAATTTCAACAGTCTACTGCAAAAATAAATATATCTACTAAATTTACCTCTAGTGTTTAAGGGCAAAAACTGTGGACAATTATCCAAAGAAAGAATGTTATACCACTTAGCTCACAGATCAATCCTCAACTAGTGCTTCTTGTGGAATCAAGACCTCCAGCTTGCCTATATATAATATTCACTAAGCCTCATGTTTATGGGCATAGACATGTTGATCTCTGTGTGCTACCAAGTTGTGTCTCTGGGAGCGCTGCTTCTAGAGGAGAATACTTTTGTTTCTCTTCATTTGCTTATCTACCACGTATTCTGTACTCCTTTCCAGAGGTTGTCATCACTCACATCAATCCCTGTCCCCAATGGAGGTTACAGATTTATTTGTATATCAGTCAAACTAGACAAAGTTTATAATATGCTAATTAATAACCAATTATCAGTATGTTTTTAACAGAGAAGCCTCAACTCTCCTGACATATCTTTCAATTAAAGAGTGTCTTCCAGCAGGAAAACGGTGGTGCAACCAACCCCAGTACCTAGCAGTGGACAGTCTCACGAGCACCTTCATACCTGTGTTTTTGTGAAAAATGATGACATTCCACCTGATTCTCCTTTTTGTTGGAACATCTTCTTTCCCAAGTGTGAAAAAAAATCTGTGTTTACACAAAACATTGCATGTGGACTGTATATGACTATGAGCTGCAAATGTAATCTATTATTATTGTTTATTTATATATCACCATTAATTCCATGGTGCTTTACATTTGAGGGTTTACATACGGTACACAAAATATACAAAACAAATGTGATACTAACAGTGACCAACTGGCACAGTGGGATAGAGGGACCTGCCCGCAAGGGTTTACAATCTATGAGGGAAGAGGGATAGAGACAGAAGGTGAGGGTAGAGGCTGTACAGATGGTGGTGTGGTGACAGTAGTGTGGTTGGAGGTTGTAGGCCTTCCTGAATCTGTGAGTCTTCAGGGCCTTCTTGAAGCTTGTGACTGTGGGGGACAGTCTTATGTGTCTTGGTAATGAGATCCAGAGTACGGGATTGCATGGGAGAAGTCTTGGAGACCATTGTGTGAAGAGTGGATAAGAGCAGAGCGGAGTAGGAGGTCTTTGGAGGATCGGAGGTTACATGTGGGCAGGTAGCGGGAGATTAGGTCAGAGATATATGGAGGGGACAGGTTGTGGATGGCTTTGTATGTCAGCGTTAGTAATTTGAACTCTATTCGCTGGGCAACATGTAGCCAGTGAAGGGATTGGCAGAGGGGAGTGACCGATGAAGAATGTGGGGAGAGGTGTAACAAGCAAGCAGCACAGTTTAAGGTGGACTGAAGGGGGGAGAGAGTGTTTGCTGGGAGGCCATGGAGAAGGGTGTTTCAGTAGTCTAGGCAGAAGATTATGAGGGCATGGACCAGCATCTTTGTAGTTTCAGGTGTGAGGAAGGAGCGGATTTGATGGATGTTCTTGAGTTGGAGGCGGCAGGAGGTATTGAGGGTTTGAATATGCGGCTTAAAGGATAGGTCAGAATCTAAGGTTATCCCAAGGGAGCGGACCCATGCGGCTGAGGTGAGTGTGGTTCCATTAACTTTGATAGCTGGGTCAAGTAGAGGGGCTGTGCGAGGAGGGGTGCAGATTATGAACTCCGTTTTCTCCATGTGGAGTTTAAGAAAGCAGGAGGAGAGAAAGGAGGCTGTGGCTGCTAGACATTCTGGGACTCTGGACAACAGAGAGGTAATGTCTGGTCTACAGAGATATATTTGGATGTCGTCAGCATAGCAATGGTAATGGAAACCATGAGATTCTATGAGTTGGCTAAGGCCGAGGGTGTAGATGGAGAACAGGAGGGGTTGGTGAGGTATGAGGAGATCCAGGAAAGGGCCAGGTCTGAGATGCCAAGGGATGAGAGCGTTTCTAACAGGAGGGAATGGTCGACTGTGTCAAAGGCAGAGAAGAGGTCGAGGAGGAGGAGGACAGAGTAGTGACACTTGGCTTTGGCAGTTAGAAGGTCATTAGTGACCTTAGGACAGTTTCTGTGGAGTGATGGGGTCTGAAGCCTGACTGTAGTCTGTCAAAGAGCACGCTGGACGAGAGAGTGGACGTGTTGCTCCAGCAATTTTGAGGCGTATGGGAGCAGTGAGATGGGGCAATAGTTGGCTGGAGAGGACAGGTTGAGAGAGGGTTTCTTAAGTATAGTTGTGACGGTAGCATGTTTTAAGGCGAAAGGGAAGGATCCATTGGTTAGGGATAGGTTGATGAGATGGGTTAGGGCAGGAGTAATGACTTCAGAGAGTTTGGGGATGAGATGTGACTGGATCGGGTCAAGTGCGCAGGAGGTGAGGTGGGATTTAGAGATCAGGGTGGACAGCTTTTCATCAGTGAAGGAGAAACAGGTTAAAGAAGAAGAGCACAGGACAGTTGGGTAGAGTGGTTGTTGGGAGTGTAGTATGAGACTGTCTCTGATGGTGTCAATTTTGCTTTTGAAATAAGAGGCAAAGTCATCAGCTGTGATAAGTGATGTCAGAGGGGGCGCAGGAGGACGGAGAAGGGAGTTGAAGACAGTGAAAAGCTCTTTGGGGTTGCGGGATAGGGCAGATATTAGTGTGGAAAAGTAGACCTGTTTTGCAGAGGTGAGTGAATTCCTGAATGTGAGAACTGTCTCTTTGTACCTAAGGAAGTCCTCCTGGGAGTGACTTTTCTGCCAGGGGCGTTCTGCAACCCGTGAAGCATGTCTCAGTTTTTTAGTCAGGTCAGTGTGCCAGGGTTGCCTATTGATCGGTTGGGCTCTGGTGTTAGTGAAGGAGGCCACAGAGTCAAGGGCTGAAGTGATGGTGGCATTGAAGAAATCAGCGGCGGTATCTGCGTCCTGGAGTGAGGATATGCCAGCGAGAGGTAGGAGAGAGTCTGAGAGCATGTGGATATCAAGGCGATTAAAGTTCCTGCGGGGGCGTGTTGGTTTAGAGGTTGGAGGGACTATTACAGAGGAGAGGGCAGAGAATGTCAGCAGGATGTGGTCAGAGAGCGTGGACAGAGAGTTAGAGAGGTTGACTAGAGAGCAGAGGCGGATGAATATGAGGTCTAGCGTGTGCCCCTTTGTGTGTATAACATACTGTATTTGGAAATATTTTCACCTAAAATTTGGCAAATTTGTTCTTCCAGGATAATAATAGTAAGATAACAGGCTGTACTGGATGGATGTACAATATTTTTTTTTTCCAGTGGTACAAACTATGTTTCTATGTTAAGCACATATGTTCAAAAAGGAATCCTGAAGTGTTACCTCTAAAGAAAATAATGTGGTTAGGATTTGTCTAGCTAAAGCACAGGACACAGCTCACAACACAGTGAATCTTTGGTGAAAGACATGTGATACTAAAAAAAAAGTGGAAAATATACTGTGTGGGGTCAAGAAAGGGGGCAATATACTGTGGGAGTCAGTTAAGGGGGCAATATACTGTATAGGGACTAGTAAAAAGGGCAATTTACTGTGTGATAGTCAATAAAGGGGGTGTTATACTGTGTGGGGGCCGGGAAAAGGGATAATATACTGTGGGGGCCAGTAAATGGGGCCAGTAAATGGGACAAAAAAAACGGGTTTGTGGCACAGAGGGTGGAATCGGACACCCGCGCATTGCTTTAAAAACCCATTGAAGTGAATGGGGTTTTAAGCAATGTGTCTCAAACCTTTCCCAATCCTTTCCCTATCCTTTTTTACGACATTTAGGTCGGATTCGCGGTGGACGGACTCCAGGCGCAAGTGTGAACAACCCACCCTAAGCTGTGATTGCTACAATGATAATTCTATACTAGGAACAAAGGGGGAGGGACAAGCAGATATATGGTTAGATAGGTCAGAGAGGGGACAGGCTATAGTGGTGGGTGGAAAAGTGGATTGTGGTGGGTGGGAGAAATAGAACATAGGGAGATCCATTTATTACAACAGAACTGCATAGATGAAACTGGCCTTAAAACTTCAAGAACGCACATTTTTGGAAATAAATGTGTGAACTTGGATGGCAAATTAAAGTGTATGATCTCAAATGCCAGAAGCCTAGAGCTTAAAGCCCTGGTTTAGGAGGAACACATTGATGTAGTTGGGGTGGCTAAGACGTGGCTAGATACCTCACATGATTGGTCTATTAATATTCCGGGTTTTACACTCTTTTGCAAAGACAGAGTTAGAAGGAAGGGAGGTGGAGTGTGTATGTATGTCAGAAGTGGCTTGAAAGTGAGTGTTGTAAGAGGGAAATTCAGGTGAAGATTGTAAGGATGTGGAATCCTTGTGTGTGGAATAGCATAAGGATGTGACCTCTGATAAATACTTTTTGGCATAATCTTTAGACCCCCCAACATAACTGTGGAGTTAGAGGAACAGTTGTGTAAGCAAATTGAGTGGGCGGCACAGGCGGGTACAGTGTTGCATTTGGTGAAAACCTTAGTAATAGTGACCATAATCTAATCAGATTGCACTTAAATTTAAAAAAACAAAGGTTAGGATGGCAAATCCATCAATTTTAAAAAGGCCAATTTTCCCAGGTTTCCCAAGGGCTGCACTTCAGGATATAGACTGGGAATAGCTATTGTCACATAGTGGTACAGAGGTTAAGTGGGGGACATTTAAATCTACTTTGAGCAAGTACATAGCAAAATATATACCAATAGAGAACAAGTATAAATGTCTTAAATTAACCCCCCATGACTTACAGCTCTAGTTAAAAGGGCAATAAGCAATAAAAAAATGGGCATTTAAAAAATATAAATCAGAAGGGTCAGCTGTAGCCTTTGAGAATTACAAAGCGCTTAATAAAATCTGTAGAAGGGAAATAAAATCAGCTAAAATACAAAATTAAATGCAAGTGGCCATGGAAACCAAAACTAACCCCAAAGAATTATTTATATATATAAATGCAAAAAAACAAGGTCAAAACAGTTAGGTCCCCTAAATAATGGAAATGGTCACCAGAAATGCTGACCGGAGATCAAGAAAAAGCAGAATTACTAAATGGGTTCTTTAGCTCTGGGTATACAGAAGAACAGGCAGTAGTAGATGTAGGTGTCTCCAATGCTGGTAATACATCAACTAATATACTAAACTGGATAAACATAGAAATGGTCCAAGCCAAGCTAAACAAACCAAACATCTACAAGGCTCTGAGTCCAGATGGAATGCACCCACAAGTACGTAAAGCAATGAGGGTGTTGCTGCTCCCTTTTTGAAGCAATGCCAAATCCCTTGTTACTTCAAAGATTTAATTTGCATAGTGACAAATATTTTGATATCTTGGTAATAGAGGCACCGATTAACAAGGGGAAAACACTGTTTGATTCAAGTGACCCTAACCTATCTGCAGGGCTGGGTTGATTTGATGGGTTCTGGTGACAGA
The DNA here is from genome assembly GCA_947044405.1 of Leptodactylus fallax. Classification (NCBI taxonomy): domain Eukaryota; kingdom Metazoa; phylum Chordata; class Amphibia; order Anura; family Leptodactylidae; genus Leptodactylus; species Leptodactylus fallax. The sequence goes on along the minus strand of CAMRHE010000521.1, from coordinate 802,649 downwards.
CTCTCTTTAATGGCAGATATGAATTAATAAATAACGTACTTACAACATAATTATCTTACTTATGCTTACCTGTATAGCGCCATCATATTCTGCAGCGCTTTACAGACATTGACAGTCACTGTCCCATATAGGGATCACAATCTACATTCCCTATCAGTATGTATTTGGAGTGTGGGCGACTGGAGTACCCGGAGGAAACCCACACAAACACGGGGAGAACATACAAACCCAGATCTCCAGCGCTGCAAGGCTGCAGTCAGGGGCGTAACTATCGGGGTAGCAGCGGTAGCAGCTGCCACAGGGCCTGGGACATTAGGGGTCCCGGAGCCCTGTGGCAGCCGCTACCGCGAACCCCCACAAACCAGTAATGATCGCGATCGCAAGTGGTGCGACCGCGAACGGACCCGGCAGGTTACAGAGCCCGCGGCCAGCTGGAGATGGCTGGGCCCCGGACCATTATGATAGCGGTCGGGGAAAGCCTGGTTCCCCGACCACTATACATACTGTTATTGGAAAGGGGCCCTGGCATATTGTAGGCCCCTTTCCAATAGATGGCAGGGCAGGGCACCCAGGGGAGGTGACTGAAAATAATAAACACATATTCTCAACTCTCCTGGGCGCAGCGTTCTCTCTGGCGCTCCTCCGTCATGACTGAGGGCTGTGATTAGGCCCCAGCGGTCACATGGGGCGCGGCCGCGTAATGACGTCAGTGCGCCCCCATGTGACCGCTGAGGCCCAATCACAGGCCTCGGCAGAGACGCCGAAAGAGGGCCTGAAGACGCTGAAGATGGCAGGTTGGAGCGAGGATGCCAAGGAAAGGTAAGGCAAGGTGATTATGAATGTTTGTTATTTTAAATCACCTTCCCTGGGCCTCCGATTATTATACTCTGGGGTCTGAGGAGACCCCAGAGTATAATAATAGCACCGAAGTGGAGGGGAGCTGTTGGGAGCATGTAATACTGGGTGGGGGCCACTGTAGAGCATATAATACTGGGTGGGGCCACTGTAGAGCATATCATACTGTGTGGGGGCCACTGTAGAGCATATAATACTGTGTGTGGGCCACTGTAGAGCATATACTACTGGGTGGGGGCCACTGTAGAGCATATAATACTGTGTGGGGGCCACTGTAGAGCATATACACCTGAAGATTAACGCGGGGAAGACCAAGGAGATGGTGGTGGACTTCCGCAAAGGCAGAAGCCCTCCTAAACCAGTGGACATCCTGGGGACGGGCATCGAGATTGTGAACACCTATAAGTACCTGGGTTTGCTCCTTAATAATAAGCTGGACTGGGCAGATCATATGGAGGCCCTGTACAGGAAGGGCCACAGCAGGCTCTACCTGCTTAGGAAGCTGAGAGCCTTTGGAATCCGGGGGGCACTTCTTAGAACTTTCTTCAACTCGGTAGTGGCATCAGCCATCTTCTTTGGAGTGGCCTGCTGGGGGAGCAGTATATCAACCAGGGACAGAAATAAACTTGACAAGCTGATTAGAAGGGCCAGCTCTGTCCTGGGGAGCCCACTGGACCCAGTGCAGGTGGTGGGTGACAGAAGGATACTGTCCGTGGTGAGCTCCATGCAGAAGAAGAAGTCCCATCCCATGCATGAGACTGTGATCGCGCTGAGCAGTACTGTCAGTGACCGACTGCTCCACCCTAGGTGTGAGAAGGAGCGCTATCGGAAGTCTTTCCTCCCCACCGCGGTTAGGCTGTACAACCAACACCGACCTAAGCGGAGATCATTACACACAGAGAACTGAAATATCTCTCTGCCTGTTAAATCCCCCCCCCCCCCTGCTACGCCCTATCTGTCTGTCTGCTATCAATGTAATGCCTCTCACCTTGGAATATTCCTGTACATGTTGTATTTGTATTTGTATCTGCTTATCTTTGCTGCTGTAACACACTGAATTTCCCCATTGTGGGACTATTAAAGGACTATTATTATTATTATTATTATTATTATTATAATACTGTGTGGGGGCCACTGTAGAGCATATCATACTGTGTGGGGGCCACTGTAGAGCATATAATACTGTGTGTGGGCCACTGTAGAGCATATACTACTGGGTGGGGGCCACTGTAGAGCATATAATACTGTGTGGGGGCCACTGTAGAGCATATAATACTGTGTGGGGGCCACTGTAGAGCATATAATACTGGGTGGGGGCCACTGTAGAGCATATAATACTGGGTGGGGGCCACTGTGGGGAGCATATAATACTGTGTGGGGGCCACTGTAGGGAGCATATAATACTGTGTGGGGGCCACTGTAGTGAGGATATAATACTGGGTGGGGCCCAGTATGGGGGGCATATAATACTGGGTGGGGACCACTGTGTGGAGCATATTATACTGTGTGGGGCCACTGTGGGTAGCATATTATACTGTGTGTGGGGGGAGAAATGTAGAGCATATAATGCTGTATGGGGGCCCCTGTGGAGCATATAATGCTGTGTGGGGGCCACTGTTGAGCATATAATACAATCTGGGGCCTCTGCTGAGCATATTTTACTGTTTGGGGACCCGTAACCGGTTCGGGGGGGGGGGCCCATGTCAAATGTTCGCCTTGGGGCCCAGTCATTCCTAGTTACGCCACTGGCTGCAGTGCTAATCACTGAGCCACTGTGCTCCATACTGTATTGTTATTACTGTTTTGTTCTTATTTTATTGCAACTGGCAGTATATTATTTATGGTTGTGACTGAGTTATCCATACAAACAGGAAAGTAATACTAACTCTTGTTAAAAAGTGTACCATATTGACTTGTCTTTAGTTTACCCCTCTAATCTTTAGGTAATCACTCCTCACTTGCATTGAGACTGCTGACAGGCTGCAGCCATGTTTACATAAGAAGTCTCTCTGGCATCTAATTAAGTCAATTATTTCTCTTGAGAACTTCTGTGTTGTTTTATTTTACTACTGCAACAAAACTGTAAGGATGGGTTTACACTACATTTTTGCTCAAAAAACACATATTTTTATATAAAAATGCACCTTGTAAACTTAACCTTAGTAGGGAAGTATACCAACAATACTAACCTATTAGGAACTAAAGTATACATGTAGTTAAATATGCTTCTCTGCAGGACTTGGACACTTGGCAAATTGTTTACTTGCAGAGAGATCACACAGTTACAGGATAGGGAAGTTGCCTGTCAGTGACAACCATGCTCCACATAGAAAAGGCAGAGAGAGTTTATTTCTGTACAATCAAAAACCACACTACAGGTCAGGCCCCATGTAGCAAAACATAGCAAAAAAAAATGCATCGGTTTTTTTTGCAGCGTTTTTCATTGCGATTTTGCAGAGAATTCCTCTGCAGACTTTCTGCCGCTATTATACCTATACGTAAAACACCATCATTTCCGCAGGTATAATTGACATGCTGCAATTTTCCGCTGCAGATTTTTTTCTGCAATGTGTGGATGGGATTAGCCAGAATCCCATCCATTTTTCAGGTACTGTAAAACGCAGTGTATCTAAGGCTGAGGCCCCATGTTGTGGAAACACAACTTTTTTTGTTGCAGATTTTGAAGTTTTTGAGCCAAAGACAGGAGTGGATTGAGCAGAAGGTAGAAGTATTTGAGATTTCTAGATATTTCCCATATCTTTCATAGCTATTCTTGGCTTTGGCGCAAAAAAATGCAGCAAAATCTGCAATCTTTAATAGTAAAATGATGAATTTATTGAAAAAAATCATACAATGAAAAACTTTATATAAACAAAAAACAGACACAAAAACATCACATAAAAAGGAGAATATATATTTTATGTGGTGTTTTTGTGTCTCTTTTGTTTATATAAATTTTTTCATTATATGATTTTTTTCAATAAATGCAGTATTTTATTATTAATGATTTGCACTCCTTTAAAGACCACGACAAAAAAGTTGCATTTTACAGTACCTGCAAAGTGAATGGGATTATAGCTAATCTCATCCGCACATTGCAGAAAAAAAATCTACAGGGGAAAAACTGTGATTTTAAAAACGCTTGCATGTTTGAAAATCACAGTATGTCAATGATACCTATGGAAATGCTGGCGTTTTCCATATAGGTATAATAGAGGCAGAATAGAGGCAGACTTTCTGTGAAAAATTCTGCAGAAAAAACGCAATGCATTTCACCGCGTTTTTTTCACATTGTTTTTTTGCTGCATCTTGCTTCATCAGGCCTTAGTCTAAGTGTGGTTTTAGGTTGTATATTTATCTTGTGTCACCCCCTCTACCTCATTGATTGTAAGCTCTTGCGAGCAGGGCCCTCAGTTCCAGTGTGTGAATTGACTATTTCTGTGTAATGTATCTTTTTTGTCAGTACTTGAACCCTACAAATTGTACAGTGCTGCGGAATATGTTGGCACTATATAAATAAAATTTATTATTATTATCAATAGAGAAGTACTTTTTTGTTCACTTTATGTCAAGGTACTTGTAGGTTGTTACAGTTATTGCTCTCCCTGCCTTCCCAATCATAGTGTAGACAGCGCTCAATGACCACTGTGTATACAGATCAAGAAGTACCATCATGATTCCTCCTAGCGGCCTAGTGATCATGTGATCGGCAGGAGCCAAATAACTGCAGGAGTTGCTGAGTCTTAGCAGACCCAGATTAACCTTGCAGCACTGGAGTCCTGGGTTCGAATCCTGCCAAGGACGACATCTGCAAGGAGTTTGTATGTTCTGCCCGTGTTTGCGTGGCTTTCCTCCGGTTTCCTCCCACACTCCAAAGACATACTAATAGGGAATATAGATTGTGAGCCCTATATGGGAAAGTGACTGACAATGTCTGTAAAGCGCTGTGGAATATGATGGCGCTATATAAGTAAGCATAATAAATAATTAATTCTGCAATGAACCCCAAAAGACTGTTTTCCCCCTGTAACTGAGACTAATTTATCAGCTCATATTACATTGAACATAAGCAATAAGAAAATGTAATGTTGAAATGCCCCCTAAGGCCTTTTATAACCTTATAGGAGCACGTGATCACGAGGTCAGAAGCAGCACTCTGACCCCCTTTTTTCTCCATCCCCTCCCTCATTACCTGTTTTCACAGGTAATTAATTACCCATGCTACAGGGGCTGGCTGACTATAGTAAAGCCAGCCCCCATAGCACAGCTAATTAATTACCTGAGGGGAATGAGGGAGGGGATGGAGCCTTCTTCTTATCATGTGACCTGGAGGTTGTGACAAGGCCGTTGTCCATCATCATCATCATCTGTAGGAACAGGTAAATGAATTAAAACTCCCTGGACAATCCATTTAAAGCTAAATAGAAAAGAACACCACCCATAATGCAACTTTTAGCCTTGCCTCCCACAACCTAAAACTACAGGTGCACCTCAATAAATTAGAATATCTTTGAAACGTTCATTCGTTTCAGTAATTGAATTAAAAAAGTGACCTCCTATATTTTCTAGATTCTTTACACACAGTGTTCTATTTCAAGTGTTTTGTTTCTGTAAATGTTGATTATGGATTACAGGTAATAAAAACCAAAATCTAAGAAAATTTGAATATTGTAAAAAAGTTCAGTATTGTAAATTCAGTGTGTCACCTGACAAGGTTTCCTAAGCCTTTAAATGGTCCCTCAGTCTGGTTCAGTAGGACACACAATCATGGAAGACGCTGACTATGAATTGTATTACTGAATTACTGAAATGAATGAACGTTTCAAAGATATTCTAATTTGTTGAGATGCACCTGTATATATAAAAACAACCATAACACAAAAGAGAAACAATTTTTTGTAAATCGCATTATGTCAATTATACCTACGGAAACACTGGTGTTTTCCATATAGGTTATAATAGTGACAAAAAGTCCGCAGAGGAAAACTCTGCGGACTTTCTGTGAAAGTGCTTTTTGACTGCGGCTCACAATGGGGCATTTTGTATTATAAAAAAATAGAAAAAAAAAAAGAAAATCAATCAAAATTCATCAAAACCATGCCTGAAATGTGTTCTCCTTTCATGCAGACATTCTGGCAACCAAAGTTACTGTCCTTGTAGATCAGATTAAAGGCTGCCCCTTCCTATCTTTGTGACAGATGAGATTGTTTATCTGCAGAAGATCTGCATTGGACATCTTCTATGTGCAGTCTACACAGATGATGTAGTAGTGGTGGGTGTGGACAATGCTGGTCCACCTCAACCCAAAGGTCTCAAGGGAGAGTAATGTGGCATACCTCTGTGAGTAAATACTGTCCTGTGTAATGGTAAACCAAAGGTGCTCCTATATTCCCTATGTCAGTGCAGTGCAGGAATAACAAACATAAAGTGGCTGTACAGGCAGAATAAATATTGCAATGTCACAATATGAATAGTCATAGTACAGTTGGAACTACCAAAATAACACAACACAATAATGATTGTTGTCACAGTGTATCACTTTCGAGAGATAATGTACAAAGTGGTCACAAACCTAAGATAATAAATAGTCCTGCTATAAGAAAGGGACAGTGAAGACCCTTGGATAATAATTACAGAGATGTGACATCACAGGAATAATAAAACACTATAGTACAAAATAATGAATAATGATATCACAGTACAAAGATAAATAATGATGATAAAGCTAAATGAATGAATCAGCAAGGAAATCTGTCCCCTAATGATTTGAATGAAAGGGAATGACTGACGCTTCTTTTTCAGCACACATTAAGGCCCCATGTTGTGGAAACACTGCATTTTTCCTACTGTGGAAATGCAGCATAAAAAAAACGTTGTGTTTTGCTGTACAAGCAAAGGGAATGAGATTCTAGCTAATCCCATCCACACATTCCGAAAAAAAACAAAGCGGAAAATCTGCGTTTTCAAACATGCATACGTTTGTCAATTTTTCCTGCGAAAAAGCTCAACTTTTTCCCTATAGATTTAAAAAGGGAAGAAAAATCCCAGAGAAAAATGCTGCAGAAAAAAGGTGCAGCATTTTTTATCTTTGATCCGCAACGTGGAGCATTAGCCTAAAAAGAATAATTCTCCCTTATCTTGCCGTGGTTTCTGCACCAGAAACAGTCCTGAAAACTCGGCTGGTGGCGACGAATTGATTAGCTCCAGCAGGTTCCATGGCCAAAATAGAAATCAGATATTTACAATGTGCATTTTATGCTGTGTGAGCATAATTTTACAATTTAAAAAAAGTAAAATTGTTCTTAGAAATTAGAAGCTAATGTTCCTTACATATAACAAGTAGATGACTATAGGTCAAAACCCCCTAAAAATTTACCCAGTTGTTGTCTTTACCCAAGATTATGGATAGAAGATCAAAAGATAAAACAGGATGTACAGTAACTTGAGATGTATCTAAGAGTGTATAAAGTAGAAGTGTGAACAGTTTTAGGTGCAGGTGTAGGAAACTAAAGTAATAAAGGAAGCATATGTGTTACATGAGATTTTCGATTAACATGCCCTAGATGTTTGCATGGTCTTCAGATCATGTTTAAAGCTTCTTAGCCATGCTACTCTTTAGAGTACAAGGATTCATATCTTTAACATTGTAATTTTAGATCCTACAAAAGGTATAAATAACCCTTGTACGAAAAGCTTATAGAATACACAGAACTACAGCTATTCAATTAGCAAGCTCATCTTTCTTTCCCCTTACTCATATTTGCTATTCAAAGAAATTCTGCTGGTCACAAGTAATATAATTGGATTATGCATTACATTTCTGGGTGCTCCACAGCAACCAAGCTAATTACAGTAGCAGCGCTGAACTGTATGGGAATTACTCTACATTCTAACTCTAAAAATAAATGCAAGAAAAGATCAAATGCCTCTGGTGATGTTAAATATCTGAATGAAAATAAGGATGCCGGTGTATCATTGCTGACTTTTCTTTCTGGTTCCATATCTCACTTTGTAGTAAGTGAAAGAAACAAACATTGACCATATCTTTAAAGGATAAATGCCCCCCCCTCCAACTTTCTAAATTACATTTATTAATAATTTTTCTTAATTTACTGTAATATATGTAGGTTAAATGTTTTGCCTTTCCGCTGACGTTCCAGGGTCTCGGTCTAATCAATATCTGCACCCCGGGAACGTCACTGGGAAGAAGACCGCCCCCCAGCCCCATTATACTTACCTAATCCTCCTGTGGATATCCGCATCCTGGGACGTCATCACCGGAAGGCCGCCTCTTCATTGCATGTGCCGGCCTCCCACGCATGCGCAATACAGTGGGCGGCCAGCACACATCACAAAGAGGAGGTGCTGGCCACTGATGACATCCCAGGTCTCGAACTGAAAGGAAGCAATGGTAAGTGTAATGGGGTTGAGGAGCGTGTCAAAGAGGAGGTGTCGACTGGTATACTTCACAAAGAGGAGTTGCCGGCCGACTCCTCCTCCATAGAATGGACGGCAGGGAATTCTACCGGCATGTAGCGCTGTATAATATGGACTGCGCATGCGCAATCCATATTATACTGTGCGGGGGCCACCATGCAGCATATTATACTGTGCAGAGACCCTGTGGAGCATATTATACTGTGCAGGGGCCACTGTGGAACATATTACCATGCATGGGCACTGTGGAGCATGTTATACTGTGCAGGGGTTACTGTGGATCATATAATACTGTGTGGGGGACACTGTGGAGCATATTATACAGTGCAGGAGCCACTGTGGAGCATTATAGAATGCAAGGGCACTGTGGAGCATGTTATACTGTGCAGGGGTTACTGTGGAGCATATTATACTGTTCAGGGGCCACTGTGGAGCATTATACTGTGCAAGGGCCACTGTGGAGAGTATTATATTGTGCAGGGGCCATTGTGGAGGATTATACCATGCGGGGGCCACTGTGGAGCATATTATACCATGCAGGGGCCACTGTGGAATATATACTGTGCGGGGCCACTGTGGAGCACATTATACTGTGCGGGAGCCACTGTAGACCATTATACCTGCAGGGGCCACTGTGAAATATATTATACTGTGCAGGGCCACTGTGGAGCATTATACTTTGTGGGGGCCACTGTGGAGAATATTATATTGTGTGGGGGCCACTGTGGAGCATATTATACTGTGTGAGTGCCACTGTGGAGCATATTATACCATGCAGGGGCCATTGTGGAGCATATTATACGGTGCAGGGGCCAATGTGGAGCATATTATACTTTGTGGGGGCCAATGTGGACCATTATACTGTGCAGGGGTCACTGTGAAGCATTATGCCATGCAAGGGCCACTGTAGAGTGTATTATACTGTGCGGGGGCCACTGTGGAGCATTATACCGTGCAAGGGCCACTGTGGAGAGTATTATATTGTGCAGGGGCCATTGTGGAGGATTATACCACGCGGGGGCCACTGTGGAGCATATTATACCATGCAGGGGCCACTGTGGAATATATACTGTGCGGGGGGCCACTGTAGAAGATATTATACTGTGCAGGGGCCACTGTGGAGCACATTATACTGTGTGGGAGCCACTAGGGAGCATTATACTGTGCGGCGGCCATTGTGGAGCATATTTGACTTTACGGGGCTACTATGAAGCATTATACTGTGTATATATGTATGTATGTGTGTGTGTGTGTGTGTATGTATATATATATATATATATATATATATATATATATATATATATAAAATGTTATAGTATATCTATATATTTACCAAATGCCAAAAAAAGCATCAGAAATTGATTGAAGCTTTCTCTGAGTGACTGTAATGATGATATACAGGGGTGATTACAATATTACAGCCAAAGGAAAAGGTTATTGAGTGAGAACTAGAAGTCTAAAGATAGCTGCTGAGGGTGTAGTGGGCGGGCTAGAAAACAAATCCAGAAAATCACATTGTCTGATTTTTAAAGAATTTATTTGCAAATTATGGTGGAAAATAAGTATTTGGTCAATAACAAAAGTTCATCTCAATACTTTGTTATATATCCTTTGTTGGCAATGACAGAGGTCAAACGTTTTCTGTAAGTCTTCACAAAGTTGGCACACACTGTTGCTGGTATGTTGGCCCATTCCTCCATGCAGATCTCCTCTAGAGCAGTGATGTTTTGGGGCTGTCGCTGGGCAACACAGACTTTCAACTCCCTGCAAAGGTTTTCTATGGGGTTGAGATCTGGAGACAGGACCTTGAAATGCTTCTTACGAAGTCACTCCTTCGTTGCCCTGGCGGTGAGCTTGGGATCATTGTCATGCTGAAAGACCCAGCCACGTTTCATCTTCAATGCCCTTGCTGATGGAAGGAGGTTTGCACTCAAAATTTCACGATACATGGCCCCATTCATTCTTTCATGTGCACGGATCAGTCGCCCTGGCCCCTTTCCAGAGAAACAGCCCCAAAGCATGATGTAGCCACCCCCATGCTTCACAGTAGGTATGGTGTTCTTTGGATGCAACTCAGCATTAACTCTCCTCTAAACACGACAAGTTGTGTTTCTAACAAACAGTTCTACTTTGATTTCATCTGACCATATGACATTCTCCCAATACTCTTCTGGAACATCCAAATGCTCTCAAGCAAAATTCAGACGGGCCCAGATATGTACTGGCTTAAGCAGGGGGACACATCTGGCACTGCAGGATCTGAGTCCCTGGCGGCATAGTGTGTTACTGACGGTAGCCTTTGTTACGTTAGTCCCAGCTTTCTGCAGGTCATTCACTAGGTTCCCCCGTGTGGTTCTGGGATTTTTGCTCACTGTTCTTGTGATCATTTTGACCCCACGGGGTGAGATCTTGCGTGGAGCTCCTGATGGAGAGAGATTATCAGTGGTCTTCCATTTTCTAATTATTGCTTCCACAGTTGATTTCTTCACACCAAGCTGCTTGCCTATTGTAGATTCAGTGTTCCCAGCCTGGTGCAGGTCTACAATTTTGTTTTTGGTGTCCTTCCACAGCTCTTTGGGCTTCACCATAGTGGAGTTTGGAGTGTGACTGTTTGAGGTTGTGGCCAGGTGTCTTTTATACTGATAACAATGTCAAACAGGTGCCATTACTACAGGTAATGAGTGGAGGACAGAGGAGCCTCTTAAAGAAGAAGCTACAGATCTGTGAGAGCCAGAAATCTTGCTTGTTTGTAGGTGACCAAATACTTATTTTCCACCATAATTAGCAAATAAATTCTTAAAAAATCAGACAATGTGATTTTCTAGATATGTTTTCTCATTTTTTCTCTCATAGTTGAGGTCTACCTATGATGTCAATTACAGGCCTCTCTCATCTTTTTAAGTGGGAGAACTTGCACAATTGGTGGCTGACTAAATACTTTTTTTCCCCACTGTATATATTACACACACACATACACACAGTAGTGCAGCCTCCGCTAATCTAAAAAAAGGGAATCTCCATTATTTCAGTTATTTTCTTTGTGTCCACCTAATATACAGTCTAGCCTGTGCTAAAAAAAAAAAAAAAAAATTAGTAATTTCATGTTTTTTTTTCCCGCTCTGGTGACGATACACAGTTTGACGGAACATTGTTGCTAATCTGAAAAAAATATTCATTGCTTAACCATTTCCCGACATCCGCTATACTATTAAGGCAGATCTCGGGTATTTAAATATGATGATCGCTGAGAAACTGAGCGACCACCATAGCCACCGGATCTTTGCTGTATTATAAAGCAGAGACCTGGCGCTAACACCCACAATCAGTGCCCGCACTGATTGCAGGCATTAAGGTCCAAGATGACCGAGGAGCCATTTTTGTGGAAGCATATGTGTGCTGCCATTTTGTTGTAGATCGCCGGAATCCGGAACGAGATCAAGGCCTGTCAATTAATTGCCATGACAGCCAGGAGCCTATTGAAGGCTCCCAGGCTTGTCTGGCATTAATTTGTATGGCAGGCTGCTCTATGGCGACATTTTGCAATGCATTGCAATGCATTAGCATTGTAATGCATTGCATTAGTGAAAAACAGTCACACGTACGCAGTTTTTCTTCCGTTCCACCCCATTCTGAATTTTTTTTCTATCTTCCCAGTACATCAAACAGAATACTAAATCATACTACTATGAAGTACAATTTGTCACGCAAACATTAAGTCCTTATATGGCTCTGTGAATGAAAAAATAAATAATGCTATGGGGTTTGGAAGGTGGGGAGTCCAAAATGAAAATGCCTGCAGCGGGAAGGGGTTAACCATTTCTCTGTATGCTAAAATGCGCACATATACATAGACAGTAGTGCAGCCTCCACTAACCTAAAACTAAATATCCGTTATTTCAGCACTTTTTTTTATGTGTTTACGCAATATACAGTCTAGGCTGTGCTAATCTAAAAAAAAAAAGCCTGCAATAATCTGAAAAATAAAAATGGAATATTAGCTTACTGAAACAGTTTTAGAGATCTAGTCTAATACTCACTCACCAGGTGACTCCTTTAGTGACTTTAATGCTTTGCAATTTTTCTTAAAATATTTTTTGTTAAAAAAAATAACAAAAATATACAGAGTGTCAGGATTGCTGTCAAATCACTAAGCAGTGTGCAGTAAAACAAGGAAGGGGGCAAGCAAAAGAAGGTGAAGAGGAAACACTTATGCAAGTGCTAATAATAGTAATAAGAATGTGGATAGCAACAGCAACACTACTTCTGGTCTTGACAAACCCTCCAGTAGCTGCAGCATTATCATACTTCCTGAGAGTAAAGACAGTGAACCACAAATATTGTGTGAGGGTTCTGTGTGTTCCTCTTCAACGTGTAATTTACCATGCTGTCTTTCTGCACTGTCAACCGTGTCTTCTCCTTTATCTTCACTGACACAGATCCCATTCTCTAGTAGCCATGTGGCATCTGCTGAAAGAGATTTTCCTTGTAGCCCAAGACGTACTCCTCTTTTTGATAAATTGGATGATAACTGCCAGTGTTTTTTTGATGTAGAGGAGATAGAGGTGGAAGACATGAGTGCTGGTGGAAGTGGTAGTGGTAGAGGGTGTGCTACTGGTGTTAGTATTGGTAGGGGCACTAGGAATTGTGAGGGCATACAGGAATCCTATTGCCATGATGACAGATAAGACCTGGTAAACGGTTCAGGGTGACAGGGAGATACAGGAAGAGAATGCAATAGTTCACCCCGACTCGCAGCCCCAACATTCAAAAAACCTGCCTGAGTTAGATCTAAGGCAAGCTCAGGTGGTGGTATCAAGTTTCTGGTTTTGGTGGCAGGAGCTACGTGTGGTCATCTCTTGTATGGGATTTGTTTTTGCACAAGTGCATCTCAATAAGTTAGAATGTCATCAAAAAGTAATTTTTTTTTTTTAGTAATTCAATTGAAAAAGTGAAACACATATATTATATTGAGTCATTACAGAGTGAACTTTTTCAAGTGTTTATTTATGTGAATGTTGATGATTATGGCTTACAGCCAAGGAAAACCCAAAAGTCATTATCTCAGAAAATTAGAATAATTAACCCAAAACAGCTGCAAAGGCTTCCTAAGCATTTAAAAAGGTCTCTTAGTCTTGTTCAGTAGGCGACACAATCATGGGGAAGACTGCTGACTTGACAGATGTCCAGAAGGCAGTCGTTGACACACTCCACAAGGAGGGTAAGCCACAAAAGGTCATTGCTAAAGAAACTGGCTATTCCCAGAATGCTGTATCAAAGCATATTAATGGAAAGTTGAGTGGAAGAAAAAAGTGTGGTAGAAAAAGGTGCACAAGCAACTGGGATAACCGCAGCCTTGATAGGATTGTTAAGAAAAGGCCATTCAAAAATTTGGGGTAGATTCACAAGGAGTTGACTGCTGCTGGAGTCAGTTCTTCAAGAGCCACCACACACAGACGTATCCAGGACATGGGCTACAAGTGTTGCATTCCATATGTCAAGCCACTCATGACCAATGACTCATGACAACGCCAGAAGCGTCTTACCTGGGCCAAGGAGAGAAAGAACTGGACTGTTGCTCAGTGGTCAAAGGTGTTGTTTTCAGATGAAAGTAAATTTTCCATTTCATTTGGAAATCAAGGTACCAGAGTCTGGAGGAAGAGTGGAGCGGCACACAATCCAAGCTGCTTGAGGTCTAGTGTGAAGTTTCCACAATCAGTGATGGTTTGGGGAGCCGTGTCATCTGTTGGTGTAGGTCCTCTGTGTTTTATCAAGACCAAAGTCAGCACAGCCATCTACCAGGGAATTCTAGAGCACTTCATGCCTCCCTCTGCCGACAAGCTTTTTGGAGATGGAATTTTCATTTTCCAACAGGACTTGGCACCTGTCCACACTGCCAAAAGTACCAATACCTGGTTAATAACCACAGTATCACTGTGCTTGATTGGCCAGCAAACTCGCCTGACCTTAACCCATAGAGAATCTATGGGGTATTGTCAAGAGAAAGATGAGAGACACCAGACCCAACAATGCAGACGAGCTGAAGGCTGCTATCAAAGCAACCTGGGCTTCCATAACATCTCTGCAGTGCCACAGGCTGATCGCCTCCATGCCATGCCACATTGATGCAGTCATTCATGCAAAAGGAGCCCCGACCAAGTATTGAGTGCATTTACTGTACATACTTTTCTTTTGGCTAACATTTCTGTGTTAAATAATTTTTTAACAGTTGGTCTTATATAATATTCTAATTTTCTGAGATAATGACTTTTGGGTTTTCCTTGGCTGCAAGCTATAATCATCAACATTAACATAAATAAACACTTAAAAAGTTCACTCTGTTTGTAATGACTCAATATAATATATGTGTTTCACTTTTTCAATTAAATTACTAAAAAAAAATAATAACTTTTTGATGATATTCTAATTTATTGAGATACACTTGTACATTACCAAATGAAAAATTGATGGCAAGGTGTAAGATCTGCAATTAGATTAGCCATGGGTTTGCAGGCACACATGTAGGAACTAGGTCGCTTCATGCTCTCATGAAATGGTGTCACCAGCATATTTAGCAAAGTTAAATTAGCAGTGGCACCAAGTGAGCAAGACCATTCCATTCCTTCTCCACATGAGTGTCTTTGAAGGCAGGCCACATTCATTCCACACCTTGCACATGGTGGTCATCATCACAATTGTGATAGACCTGTCTGAAAAGATATGTCTTCAGTTTGCGCTTGAAGCTGTAGAAATTGGGAGTTAATCTGATTGTTCGGGATAGAGCATTCCAGAGAAGTGGTGCAACTCGGGAAGTCTTGTATTCGAGCGTGGGAGGTTCTGATAATAGAGGATGTTAGTCTTAGGTTATTGAGTGAACGGAAAGCACCGGTTGGGCGATAGACAGAGATGAGGGAGGAAATGTAGGGAGGTGCAGCATTATTGAGAGCCTTGTGGATGAGGGTGAAAAGTTTATATTGTATTCTGTATTGAATAGGCAGCCAATGTAGTGACTGACACAGACCGGAGGCATCGCTGTAGCGCCTAGACAAATAGATGAGCCTGGCCGCTGCATTCAGAATAGATTGTAGAGGGGAGAGTTTATTAAGGGGAAGACCGATTAGTAAGGAGTTACAGTAGTGAAGGCAAGAGTGAATCATGGCAACAATAAGTGTCTTTAATGTATCTCTGTTAAGGATGGGACGTATTATGGAGATGTTTTTGAGGTGGAGATGACAGGAGCATGTGATTGGATATAGGGGGTGAAGGAAAGGTCTGAGTCAAACATAACCCCGAGGCAGCAGGCATACTGCCTAGGAGTTATGGTAAGGCCAGAGACTGCAATGGAGATATCAGGGACAGATCTATTACATGGTGAAAACAGCAGTAGTTCAGTCTTTGAGAGATTCAGTTTCAGATAGAGCGAAGACATGATATTTGAGACAGCAGAGAGACAGTCACTGGTGTTCTGTATTAGTACAGGGGTGATGTCACGGGAAGATGTGTATAATTGGGTGTCATAAACATAAAGATGGTAACGGAAGCCAAATCTGGTGATGGTTTGTCCAATGGGGGCTGTGTAGATAGCGAAGAGCAGGGAGCCTAGGACCGAGCCCTGAGGAACCCCAACAGCAAGGGGAAGAGGGGAAGAAACAGAACCCGCAAATGATACACTGAAAGTGCGGTCTGAGCGATAAGAGTAGAACCCGGAGAGCGCAGTGTCCATGAGGCCGACTGAGCGGAGCATAGCGAGGAGGAGTTGATGGTCAACAGTGTCAAATTCGGCTGAGAGATCCAGAAGAATAAGAAGAGAGAATTCACCCTTGGATTTAACCATCAGGAGATCATTGGAGACTTTTGTGAAGGTTTTTCAGTAGAGTGCAGAGTGCGGAAGCCAGATTGTAAGGGGTCAAGAGGAGAGTTAGCAGAAAGATAGCGGCTTAAACGAGAATAGACCAGGCGTTCCAAAATTTTGGAGATGAAGGGGAGGTTAGAGACAAGTCGATAGTTAGCAGCACAGGACGGGTCAAGGGAGGATTTCTTCAATAGCGGGTTTATGACAGCATGTTTGAAAGAGGATGGGAAAATTCCAGAAGAGAGAGAGAAGTTAAATATTTTAGTAAGGTAAGTCGTGACAGCAGGTGACAGAGATTGGAGAAGGTGTGAGGGGAAAGGGTCACTACTGCAGGTCATAGGGCAAGAAGACGAAAGTAGCTGAGAGAATTCCTCTTCTGTAACAGGTTCAAAAGAGGAGAATGGACAGTCTGAAGTGCGGTTGGTGAGGGGATCGATGCCACCTGGGGATTGGGCAGTTATTACCTGACGGATCTTATCAATTTTGTCATGGAAATAAGTGGGCAGGTCTTCTGCACTAAGGTCTGTGAATGGCACCTGCACCTTGGAAGTGAATAAGGAGTGAAAAGTTTCAAAGAGCCTATTAGGGTTACGGGAGAGAGAAGAGATGAGAGTGGTGAAATAGGCTTGTTTGGCAAGGTGAAGGGCAGAACTATAGGTTTTAAGCATAAATTTGAAGTGGAGGAAGTCTGCATGTGTACGTGATTTTCTCCACAGACATTCAGCACACCTAGAGCACCGCTGAAGAAAACGCGTCTATTGCCTGTGTCAAACTTTTCGAGTGGAGGGGAGAGCCGCCTCATCCAATGCACTCTTAGGGGTTTCATTATAATGACTGATGGCCAGATTGGGGCAGGAGAGTGAAGAGATGGGGGACAGAGAGGACTGTAGAGTACCTGAGAGGTGCTGGGTGTTAATAGCACATAAATTCCTATATGTATGATGAGTAGGTGTGTCCTGTGAAGGAGAGGAAGCACTGATGGTGAGAGACAGAAGGTTATGATCAGAGAGGGGCAGAGAAGTGTTAGTAAATTTAGAAACTGTGAGGAGTCGATGGAAGACAAGATCAATGGTGTTGCCATCTGCATGTGTGGTGGAAGAGGAAAGTTGTGAAAGACCAAAAGAAGTGGTTATTGAGTGAAACCGTGAGGCAGCTGGGGAGAAAGTGGTGTCAATGGTGATGTTAAAGTCACCCATGATGAGGGTAGGAATTTCACTGGATAAAAACAGGGAAAGCCAAGAAGCGAAGTGATCCAGAAATTGGTAGGGTGGACCAGGTGGACGGCTACGCCTAAGGAGAGTGGGCAGAAAAGTCTGATAGCATGGACTTCAAATGAAAGGAATGTGAGTGAGGGTACTGGTGGAATGGCCTGAAAAGTGCAATGTGGCGACAGAAGTAAGCCCACCACCCTGCCTGTTTTCAGGCCTAGAAGTATGTGAGAAATGTAGGCCACCATGAGACAGAGCAGCAGGGGAGGCAGTATCACACTGCTGGATCCAGGTTTCAGTAAGGGCAAGCATTTTGAGAGATCTATGCTTTTTGCCAGAGTGCCCCCTCCTCCCCCTTTCCATATGTTGCAGAACTGGAAAATGGCTGGTTTTATCTGAGCCTTGGAAAGAAGAATATTTCACAGAAGGCCATGAGGTTACTAGTTGGTCACACTCTCTTATTTATGCCTGACTGGGTTAGATAAAAACTTCTAGTCATAAAGCAATAAAATGTTCCTTGGTGGTATCTGGTCTGGATGGCAGGAAGAAACATTTTCACCCCTGACCTATCCTGACATTACTTGTATATACCTATACCAATTCAATATACTTACAACATATGCATAAACACTATATTCACTAAGGATACATACATGAACAATATAACTCAGCAATGAGACAGTCACAAGTAGGCTCCTTACCTCACACATACATGTCACTTTTACTTTGACTTAACTTCGGCTGTGTTTCCCCTTTAGAAATCTGACTGTGTTATACACAATGTTTAATTCAATTTAATGGTGTGATTCATACCAAACTTGTTTAACCCGAAACAAATCTTAGGCCTGAACCACCTGGACCCAGTATCTACCCAGTATATATTAAAGCAATGTTTTACTAAAAAACAAAACAAAAAAAACAGCACTTCTGCAGACAAAGGTGTCTCAATCTTTTCTGTGCTGCCTTTATTATTTTTATGAATTGCCTGCTATGAGGTCTATGGCTGTAAGGTCTAGGAGACAGGTATCAGGCTAGAAAAAAAGTGCTGACTGATTAAAATGTAGATACATTAGTAGATTTTACAAGAGACATGACTTTGATGCTTGTACAGCAACAAATGATAGGTCATGTTGGGTTTAAATATGTTTGATCCATTTTCCATCAAAAGAAAAGCCACCTTCAGAACTACCTAGCAGCAAGTTACCTTCTACTTGCTGCGGCATACATGGTCAGTTGATTTAAGTGTACATTCATTTTAGGGAGTGCAGGAAAATGTTTTAGGGAGCAATGTTCATGTGTGTGGTACCACTGAGAATACATCAGTATTTTATCCACAAATAGTTTCTCACATGAAATTGGTGAGAAAAAAATTCTCTATGTAAATTACAACCACATAGAGGTACAGTATAGCACCATAGCAGGCTATGAGTGCCATATTTAGCAACCATGACAGCCCAGGCAAAAGCTGAGAACTAGACGGGCTGTCCATAAGCACTTGCTGACAATTTCAGGCTCCTTGACCCTTGCAGAACTTCTGGCTCAGAGAATTGGGGATGGTCATTTGGGGAGGGCTACTTCTTTTAGAGAGGGCTTGCAATAGGCCATATCTTTTATTCCCTTGAATACAAAAAGGGCAAATTTATTAAGAATGGCAAATCATATGCCACACGTAGATTTCCATTCTAACTAATCAACCACCAACCACATTCGCAGAAGGTGGTGAGCAAGGTGAGAATCAGGGCTTGAGGCTCATTAGTTGAAAAGGCCCCATGAGTGTGGGCCAAAGAATTGCAATTATGGTTAAATAAACAATGTCTTTTTCACTTTAATACTTTGGATTCTTGACTTTTTGTACCATTGGGATCCTGGTTCCTGACACCTGCTCCAATTGCTGGACATACAGTGCTGCTGCATTTTTTTTTATCAAACAAAACTAGATTAAACAGTTGTTACCCCATATGTATTTATACTTATGGTATGTTGTAGGGTAACAAAATATGTGGCAATATAATGTAATAGAAATTTATTTTTTATTTAATTAATCTAATGAATTTCTGCGACACAAACCCAGGAGATTTTTTTGTAGAGCCATATAGCTATTCATTATGGGATCTGTGGCCAGAAGCAATTTTAGGATCTTTTCATAGAACTATTTCTTTAAAAGGAATCATGGAGAAACAGCAATAACATTTTGTGTAGTTAACACGTGGTTTTGCTGCAGTTCTTCCAGTGGTTTTAATGATTCTGCTTGCTGTCTCACCACAGACATGTGAACATAGCTTTGCGAAAAAAGGGCTCTGGCACAAATCTTATTAGGGTCCCACATGTATGAACATTGATAAGATCTGAGGTGGTATTATTTGTAGTACTAATAATATCTCCATAAGAATTGATATGTAATGTCATTACTGCAGGGGTCCAGAGATTGGACTGGTGCCTAAGGGGATCCAAAAGGTCTTTCTTCCACATTATAAGACATTAGTATCATAAATGGCACATGGTAGGTGTGGGCTGATTTTGCAATGGAGCTTCAAGTTACCCCACTACTGATATAACAATTCCATTTTAATATATACAGTATACTAAATACTGCAAATAGTGTTCCAGAGAAAGTATAAAAGAGCAAGCAACCCACCTGTATCGCAACAGTGAGTAACTGCTGAGCTTTCCTTTCCATCATAACTACAATTTTGTGTTACTTAATACTCCTCAAGTGCACAAAGCACAACTGGATACTGTGAATACGTCATTTCCTGTGAAACAGACATTGAGAAAAAAAAACAAGACTTTTTTCAGACTCTGTCACTTTCCACATCTGCCTTTGCCAAATAGCTCTTAAAAAAACATTACGGCCACTTTTCACAGTAACAGATGGTTAGTCACAGGTGCCGCCATACAAAACATGCACTCTCTCAGTTCTCTTTCTTTTATTTGTTTATGTTTTTTTTTTCCTTTGCATTAGTAAAAAAGGTTGTATATGGCAAACAAGCTACATAAACTGAGGCCCAAACAGGAATTGAGGCAGTTTTATTTGCAAATAGGGCGGATAAAATAAAAACAAATTGCTTAAACATTTTCTTCCCTTGGTTTAGCCTGTCTGTAAAAGTGATGTTAACACGAATGTGATGTGGAAAATGTGTAATCTTTTGAGAAAAGTGGAGAAGAAAGTGTGCATGACTTCACACTTGCAAAATGCATTTCAGGGTGTAACTTGATGGGAACCAGGATGATAGAATTACACTCTGCAAGAGTAAGGGAGACTTTTCACAGCAAGTGGTAACTTACATTACGGTATCATGGAGTGATCCTAAATCATTTAAACATGTGATAACTGCAAAAGATGGATGTCACTGTGTCTAAATTCCACAGATCAAACAGATTAGAAAAGACAACACATGCTAGCCTATATGGCACTTGTTATTTTGTTTATTATCCATTATTTATAGAGGACATAAGTATCACACAATACTGTATAGAGAAATAATTCATTCACATAAGTCTCTGTCCTTCATGGGGGTTATTTATTGACTTACTGCTTGGAACTTCTGTAGCCCTTTGCATGGCATAATATAGGAGTAACATATTGTAATAATCTCAAAATATAGTGTGGTACAGACAAGTGAAACCATATTTACAAGAAATATGACGTAGGAGCCTGGCCCATTCAAGCTTACATTATTAGATATTTTATGCATTTCCTATCTGAAAGGGAATATGTTTCCAGAATATGACCAAGATTTTTATGTTAAACATATTTTTAAGAATTTTTGTGGATTTTTTTTTTTACATTTTGATGTCATTATGTAGATTTAAAAATTACTAAATCCCGCAATTTGATAACACCTCTATAGATAACACCACTGACCCATCATTGCATCCGCTAATGACAATAAATGATGTCACAGCTTATCTACTCGCCAACTTTTCTCATTAAGGGGTACTTTGAAAAGGTTCAGAAACACTGCCTTTTCACTGCCTATCTATATGTGGGGCTGAGTTCTGGTGACAGATCCCCTTTAAATGATATTGCAACACCAGTGGTCTTTGCAAAATTACCTTTTCTACATGGTTCCCATTCCCTGCTCCAGCCACCAGCAGCAATCAGACACTTATTCCCTATCCACAGGACAGGGATTATAATATTGAGATGGAATGAAAACATGCAATTACACCATTACCTTTTTCACTTTTACAGACAAAGATATAACACAAAGCTCTTAAGCCCTAATGCAATCTGTACCAGGGCTGAAAACTATAATGTATAAAATATAGTACTGTTCTCCTCATATTGGAAAGAGGGTCCAGGTGCATCGGCATCTTCTACACCTGTTCAAGGTGCTCCCCTGATAATGCCCCACACAGTATGATGCCCCTTATTGGCCTCCACAAGGCATGTGTCCCCATTGGTGACTCCACATAGTATAATGTCCGATTACATAAAGCTCTTGAGCATAACATGAAACTTTTGGGCCCCAATGCCAAATCTGTGCTAGGCCCCTATTGGGCATTATACCATGTGAAAAACACTAATGAGGTATTATACTGTTTGGGAGCAGCCTCCACAAGGAATATTGTCCTATTTGTTTCCCCAAATAATATAATACCCAACTATGTTCCTTAGTGATCACAGAATACCAGTTGATCACTGCCAACAGTAGAGATTTAAATTGCAATTCTATATTCCAGCAAAGACATAACATGAATCTCTTGGGCCCTGATGGAAAACTGTACCAGGCCCCTCAACTACAATGTATTGTTTATAGTGCTGGTCCTCTAATATTAGAAAGAGATACCTTATGGACACAGTAGGGCTCCTGGGTCGGGGGGGGGGGCAAGTTTTGTACCAGGCCCCCCAACTATAGTGTATCATTTATTATAGTGGTCTCTTCATATTGGGAAGAGATAGCTTTAGGGCCTTATGAACCCCCTCAAGTTACATCCCTGTTTACAGAGTTCACTGTGTGGCAAAATTGACATGTAATCTTTTTTCTGCAGGTGGGTATGATTACAGCGATCCCAAATTTATATAGTTTTTGCTACGCTCTGCTATTTTTGAAATAAAAATTGCTTTGCATCTCCATATTTTGATACCCATAACTTTTTAAAATTTCTGTATACAGAGCGGTGTGATTTTTTTTGAAGAGTGAGTTGTAATACACTGTAATTTTTTAATCACTTTTTGTTTGTTTGTGGGGTGTGAGGTGACCAAAATATATATATTTTTTTGGTGTTCACCATATGGATAATTGCTTTTATGTGCATTTTCAGACACAGCAATACCAATTATGCTTATTGTTTTTATTTTTATTTGTAGGATAAAAAAGGCTTAGCATTTTTATTCTTTTGAATCTTTTGATCTTTCCATTATTTATACAGTACACTGCAGTAATACTTTAGAATTGCAGTGTTTTACACTTGCGTCTTTGTATGAGGGGTTAGAGCTCCATCATCAGAGTTATCGGCAATCACGGACACCGCAGCTGGGTGTAACAACACTATGACTCCAGCTTATCTTCTGAGCCTGTAAAATATTTTTGACTTTTGACTTACACTGTGTATGTACAATAGAGATGAGCGAATCGAAGCTGCAGAAGTGGAATTCGATCCGAATTTCAGGAAATCTTTGATTCGCCACAATTCCAGATTTCCTCACGCTTCGATGCAATGAATTGCATTTTTTTATAAAATGGCCGCTGCACATGTTAGGACAAGGGGCAAGGGACTCTGGGAGCGTGGGATCACCCACAATGCCAAGTGTGCTGATTGGCAGCCAGCCGGACCTGTGATGTCATAGCCCTTTAAAAACCCTCGACCATTTTAGGTACAGTCATTCCACATCGCTCTTACTGTAGGGACAGACGTCAGCAGGAGCTAGGGAAAGACTTAGAAAACAGACAGAAGTTCAGGGAAAGAAGATTACAAGTGTAGGGGAAGGATAGGGAGGAATTGAGAGAAGAATTTATGGTGGTTGCAGGGTCATTTACAGCAAGAATTTGCAGCATAATTCACATTGCAGCACTCACTGCCGTTATACTGCTGCTCATTACTCATACCTGTGTCTTCAAGGTGGAACACAACAAGACTTTTGCAGTGGAGTACAGCAAAAAACTGTGAATTATCATACACTAATATCTGCACGTATCTGTAAAAAACACGTTTTTAAAGGCGTTTATTATAAGGGGCTTATTCACTGTTCTTCCGAAGCATAACCTTAGTCAGTACTATTGTGCCAAAGAAAACTGAATTATCATCCAATAATATCTGCACTTATCTGTAATAAACGCCTTTAACTTGGGGAAAGACATAATGACCATATTCGCCATTTTGTTATCAGTATAAAGTTGCAGCCCATTTATAAAAACAGTATTGTCAATAATAATTCAGTAATTCAGTAATTCTTAGCGGTTATCATCACTTATTTAAAGGTATTCATTTGTGTCTAAACCCATAAGGAGGACCATATTCGCCATTTTGTCACCAGTATAAAGTTGCAGGCCATTTTTAAGAACAGTATTGTAAATAATAATTCAATAATTCTTAGCGGTTATCACTTCTTTAAAGTTGTTTATTAGTGTCTAAACCCATAAAAAGGACCATATTCACCATTTTGTTACCAGTATAAAGTTGCAGGCCATTTTTTAAAACAGTATTGTCAATAATAATTCAATAATTCTTAGCGGTTATCATCACTTATTTAAAGGTGTTCATTAGTGTCTAAACCCATAAGAAGGACCATAATCGCCATTTTGTTACCAGTATAAAGTTGCTGGCCATTTGTCAATACAGTATTGTCAATAATTCAATAATTCTGAGCCACAAATCTCTGCCTTTATCACACTTTTTTTTATTATTGTTCATTAGTGGGGGAAGAAATAAGGGGCATATTTGCCGTTCTCTTATAAGTACAAAATAACAGGCCCTTTTGCCCTTTGCAATTAAATTTTTTCATCGAACAGTATGTCAGACAGAGAAGCAAGAGGCAATGCACAGGGGAGGGCCGCAGGCCTAAATGTTTCTGGCGCAGGCACAGGTCACAGCAGAGTAAGGGGGTGGTTCAGCAGGGGTCAGTTACAGAGGCCTGAGCTCCCAGTGTGAAGTAGCGGTCGTGTCTTCACCAGCAACCCAACGGCTGTAGACTGGTTGACTCGGTCATCCAATTCATCCCAAGTCACATCAGACACCCCCAGCCAAGAGTCGTTAGTTGGCATAGTCCGGCAGCAGGCCCTGTGCCCTCACCTGTCCTCAACCTGCCTCTGTCCTTTTCTGTTCCACCAGCTAGAGAAGTACTCTATGCTGTGCACTCAGATCCACTGTACAGTGTGGCGGAGGTACTAGAGGACAGTCAGCAGCTACTGCTCAGCCAAGATCTGGAGGAGACATCCGCCGCTTCCTGCGGTAGGCAGTGGTGATGAGTAGTGATGAGGAGAGTGGCGTGGGAGCTGGTGTTGAGGAGGACATCAGTGACCTGCAGACAGTGGCGGATGACGATGTAGCCGATCGTAATTGGGAGTTGGGTGATGAAGGGGTCTCATTGTCATCAGGAGAATAGAGTTGCAGCTTGCGCATGAGGCAGCGTGGGAGTCAGCAGAGTAGCAGCAATGTGAGGTCGGGAGCTAAACATGCCCGGGGTAGACCACCCGCTTTGCATCAGCCTACCTGCCACCATCAGTGGTGCAGGGGTTCACGGAGGCAGTGTCTGTAGCAGTCAGTTATTGCGGAGTGTTGGGGGTAAAATCACCTACTCGGCGGTGTGGCAGTTTTTTGTAAGGCCGCCGTGGAAGGTGAACATGTTCAATCTGTGGGCAGAAGGTGAAGCGTGGCCAGGGTGTCAATTTTGGCACCACAGCCCTGCACCAACAGAGCTGGTGTTGTGGTGATGCTGGTGTTATGATGATGCTGCGTCAACATATGCAGCATCACCATAAAGTGGCCTGGGAGAGCCATGGCTCCAATGTAGTGGTCCAGCCTACTGCAGCAACCACTGCAGCACCGAGTGGCACGCACCCCATTTCAGACAGTCAAGGCTCCACCACCTCAGCTGAAGGAAGCTGTGTATCTTTCCCATCATCTGCTGGTCATGATGCTCCTGCTCCTCCTCCTCCTCCTAGTCAGTTATTGTGTCAGCAATCGATCACAGAATCTATATCTAAGAGACAACAGTATGTGTGCACTCATCCAACAGTGCAGAAGTTGAACATGCTCCTGTCCAAGTTGCTGGTGCTGCAGTCACTCCCTTTCCACTTGGTGGACTCTGCACCTTTCAGAGAACTGATGGCTTGCGCCGAGCAGAGGTGGAGAGTCCCAAGCCGTCATTTCTTTGCCAAAAAGGCAGTACCAGTCCTGCACAAATATGTAGAAGAGAAGGTGGGCCAATCCTGGAGCCTGTTGGTGTCTACCAAAATGCACGGCAGCGCCGACGTGTGGAGCTGTAACTATGGTCAAGGACAATATATATCATTTATACCCCACTGTGTTAATGTGGTGCCTGCCCAGAAACACCAGCAACTTGGACAGGTGACGCAGCTTCTGCCTCCACGTTCTCACGCCATTGGTCCTGCAACAATGTCCGCCTCATCCTCCACTGTCTCCTTAGCCTCCACAGCAGGGACAGTTCACAGTGCTTCTCCAGCATACTACATGTGCAGGGCACAGCGGTGTCACACTGTTCTACACCTCGTTTGCCTGAGCAAACAAAGTTACACAGAGGAGGAACTGGGTCACTGTATGTCTTCCTCATGCTGCAGCCACTGGGTCACTGTATGCCCTCCTCAAGCCGTTTCAACTGAGTCACTGTATGCCTTCCTCATGCCGCTGCCACTGGGTCACTGTATGCCCTCCTCATGCCGCTGCCACTGGGTCACTGAATGCCCTCCTCATGCCGCATCCACTGGTTCACTGTAGGTCCTCCTCATGCAGCTTCCACTGCATCACTCTGCATCCTCCTCATGCTGCTGCCACTGAGTCACTGTATGCCCTCCTCATGCCGCTGCCACCAGGTCACTCTATGGCCTCCTCATGCCGCTGCCACCGGGTCACTGTATGGCCTCCTCATGCCGCAGGGTCACTGTATGCCCTCCTCATGATCCAGCCACTGGGTCACTGAATGCCCTCCTCATGCCACAACCACTGGGTCACTGTATGCCCTCCTCATGCCGCTGCCAATGGATCACTGAATGTCCTCCTCATGCCGCAGCCACTGGGTCACTATATGCCCTCCTCATGCAGCTTTCACTGCGTCACTCTGCGTCCTCCTCATGCTGCTGCCACTGGGTCACTGTATGCCCTCCTCATGCCGCTGCCACTGGGCCACTGTATGGCCTCCTCATGCCGCTGCCACTGGGTCACTGTATGGCCTCCTCATGTTGCTGCCACCGGGTCACTGAATGCCCTCCTCATTCTGCAACCACTGGGTCACTGTATGCCCTCCTTATGCCGCAGCTACTGGGTCACTGTATGCCCTCCTCATGCCGCAGCCACTGGGTCACTGTATGCCCATGCCGCTGCCACTGGGTCACTGTATGCCCTCCTCATGCCGCAGCCCTCCTAAGGCTGCTACTACCTCCACTTCTGCTACTGGGTCACTGTATGGGTCCTCATGCTGCAGCCACTGCTGGGTTACTGCATGTCCTCTTAATGCCGCAGCCACTGGGTCATTGTATGCCCTCCTCATGCCATTTCCACTGGGTCACTGTATGGCCTCCTCATGCCGCTGCCACTGGGTCACTGTATGGCCTTCTCATGCTGCTGCCAACTCCACATTATGTCGCCTTGCCACTCTGTAGACATATATGTGGAATCGACAGACGACGGTGTAAAGTGTAAAAGGAGTGCGCTATTTCACTCTACAGTAGGATGTTGGGCCTATGCACGGTTCTTTCTACTTGGCACTAACATGGACCTGAAAGGCTGGGTTCAAACTTGAGTTAGTTGGTCAGTTTTGGCCCCATATCTGTCCAAATAAGTGAAGTGTGCAGTGGTTCTAAGAGCGACGCCTGTGCGTGTTACTGCAAGGCACAGTGTTCTACACAGGGGTGTAACTACCGGGGTAGCAGTGGTAGCAGCTGCCACAGGGCCTGGGACATTACGGGGCCCCGCGGGCCCCCGATGCTTTTTTTTTTTTTTTTTTAATAGGCCGTTAACTGCTGGAGTAACTCCAGCAGGTAATGGGCCCTATATACTTACCGTTCTCCGGGGTCCCGCTCACAGCCGCCTGCGCTTCCGATTCTGCGGAGGCGTCTATGAGCAGGAGCGGGGATCGGTATGTGAGGCCGCGGGCCGAACACCACAATTTCTGCTATCATTATACTCCGGGGTCTTTTCAGACCCTGGAGTATAATAATCGGAGGCCCAGAGTTGGTGAGGGAACATAAAAAACAATGTACTTACCTCTCCTATGCTTCTCCAGGCTTCGGGCCTGTTTGGTGACGTCCCAGACGTCAGCCGATGTCATTTTGCGTTGCAACGCCGGCCCGCATCATAATAATAATTGATCATGGGTGGTCCACAATGGGACATAATACTGTGTGCAGGGGCCACTATGGGAAATAATAGTGTGTGCAGGGGCCACTATGGCACATAGTGTGCGCAGGAATGTGTTTTTTTGGGGGGAAGGGGCGGTTGGGGGCAGCGGTTTCCGGGAGGGGGGTTGTAGAGGGCGGTCTGGGGGGGGGTGGCTGGGGGCAGCGGTTCGGGGGGGGGCCCCATGTTAAATGTTCGCCTTGGGGCCCAGCCATTCCTAGTTACGCCACTGGTTCTACACCACTATACAGGCTCTTTGAAGCTAGGAAATAGGTGTTTTTTAGCAATATTCGCCATGAATTAATTTGGGTTGAAGCTAATTTTTTTGGAACTTTGAATCGAACTGCAGAATCGAACTTTTGAGAAATTCGTTCATCTCTAATGTACAACAGATGTCTGCAGGGGGTTGATGTCAGCCAAACCTGTAGTCTGGTCAACCAGCTAATGTGTATGGAGGTATTTGAACATTTCCCTGGCAACAAATGTTGGAGGAAAGGAAATTTGGACTGTTTTGAGGGTGCTGTTTAGTGGATACATCATAGATGTATCCTTTGTACTGTCTAATACCATCAAGATGTTTAGGTAATGTTCTAACAATGTACCATGGACAAGGCTTTTCTAATTAACTTTATGCTGCATAACTGACAATTAGGTTCTTATTTCTTTGTTTCCTTCTAGTAATACTTTAAGTATCTTTTGTTGAATAGAATATTTCTATATCTTTGATGCATTTTGGCATGGACGATGTTGTTGAACTGGGAGCTTTGATAATTGAAAAAGGTTTACACACTGTTTTTTTATTTGTGTGTATGTGACGACATTTGCTCATTTATAGTATTTCACTGTATAAAGCAAAATATAGAAAGTGTAAAAAGTTTGTATA
Source organism: Leptodactylus fallax (assembly GCA_947044405.1). Classification (NCBI taxonomy): domain Eukaryota; kingdom Metazoa; phylum Chordata; class Amphibia; order Anura; family Leptodactylidae; genus Leptodactylus; species Leptodactylus fallax. The sequence goes on along the minus strand of CAMRHE010000521.1, from coordinate 773,899 downwards.
AACACATGTATAAACAGTAACTCACTGAGATCAAACAAAACTGCACTGATTTACAGGCTAAAGCAACATGGCACAGGCTTTAAAGGAGTTGGCATCCACACTTGCTGAATGGGATTTAATTGGCTTTTGTTACTCTTGTGTGTAAACTTAACTCAGCTTAACTTCTTTGCATAGATAAGTGTTGTTAATCTTTCCAGCAGCCCTGTGTTAAAACAAACAGTGACATGCAAATTACCTACCAAATGTATAACATAGTCTTTCATAGTAAAGATCAGACATTTTGGTAAATAACTTTGGAGGACTGTACAAAGTAACAACCATATGGGCTTCTATACAACAGCCTTTTAGTGTCATCCCTTGATGTTATTTATATGCATAATAGTAGTTGTCCAGGAATGTGTATTTTATGACCTATCCTTAGGATAAGCCATAAATATCTGATTGGTGGGAGTCTAAAGTCAAATGGGAGCTGATCTGCATTTGGCCACTACAAAGGGCATGGAGCCAACTGCTGATAGCACAGTGTTGTGTATAGTACAGGTGCTGGAAGCAGCCCCCAAGCAATCAGATAATTATGGCATATTCTCATCATAGGCTATCAAATCCATATTCCTGGACAACCCCTTTAAACATTCATATTTTCTGATGTAGTTTGTGAAGCCAAAACCAGGTGTGTCTAATTGTTCCAGCGTGCAAATAACAAAAGTAGAGACACCGAGCAGTATATAGTATAGTATTTTCTATAGATACAATAAACCAATAGAAAGAATTGGCTCCTCACCTTACCTGGTAGTATAACCAAAAGGGATATGAGGGACCATAGAAAGGGAGACACTGATAATCGCAGCTGTCACACTGTGACACCATAAAGGTGTGAAATAGAGCATATGTCGAGGACCAGGAATCCAGGGACTGCGCGGGATCAGTATAGTTGAAAAATTCTTTTTATTGCAGGCAATGAAAAAACACTACGCGTTTCGGGGTCATCGAAACCCCTTTTTCAAGTGTATACTACAAAAACAGCGATCAACTGACAAATGAGCAAATCCTTGTTTGTCAGCTGATTGTATCTTTTATGTGGAATAAAAGGTTAAAGATTATTGGCAGCACATTGTCCTGTGTAAACGCAGCAGAATAGAGAAAGAAGGATTGCAGTAGTCCCCAATATACCTTGTACTAGCCTGTGTAATAGGATAAAGCAAACAAGTGCTGAGCCACATATTTATTGTGCATCGCACTAGTCTAATAGCACCATTAATCTGCATAAACAGTTGGGTAACTTTGCCAGACATTACTTATCTTGCATTCACAGGTGTAACTTAAAACTCCTGGGCCCTAATGCAAGATGTGTAATGCAGTCCCCACTTACCATGTGCTATCTATAATAATACTTGCCTTCTGATATTGTAGATAGGCCTTTGGGCCCCTGAAGCTCCGAGGCCCAGTGGTGGTTGTTCTCTGCACCTCCTATAGCTGCATACCCACTTGCATTGATACAGAGATATATATTGTATTCAGGTCAGAGCACATTTTCAATTCTGCAGGGAAATGTTGCTGTGGAATGGAAGTTTTCTTACGTGTATGGCCAACTTAGTTGTGTAAGGAGTGATATGATGAAAGGTGGCCATTTTATGGACATCAAGTGGGGTCCCCCACTTGGAGAGATATAACAAACAGAGGCTGTCTCATAGCAGGCAAGTCCATTGTTATTTATTACTACCTAAGCATTTTCCAAAAGGTAATAGAATTGTTATTTAAGCAATTTCCTAAGACTCGACAGGTAACTGACATTACCAGCAGACAGCAAGTAAACACTATACTATAATCCTACACCACTCTGGTTTGCACAGTCTAAGGCTACCCCAAGGTATTAACCCAAGCCTGCTGTAAGGCAGGATGGACATGACTCAGGTCCCAGGTTGCAGCTCCATAAAACAGGTTTACTTGCAGTCTAAGGACCAGACCTGAAATCCTATTGTAGACAAGAGAATGGGAATGGCAAACAATGAGTATGGGATTAGTGAAAACAAAATAAGAGTAATATCAGGACACGGTCAAGTCCAGAAGGTCAAAGTTACAGCCATATCAGCAATAGGAGGGTAAACCAGGATAGTAATCCAAATCAGTAAATCAGGAGGTAAGCAGAAAGGAAAGCAGGAAAGTACTAGGATTGAAATCTGAAAACACAAAGCCTAGAAAACTAATACAATCACAGACACTTGAGTAAGGAAATTTTCAGAATAAAATACCATGACCCTTGATTGGCGGATAAAGTACAAGCCTGATTGGCTGTGCATGTCAAACCTCTGACTGGCTGAACAGACCCAGCAAAAGTTTAAGGCTGGGTTCACACTACCATTGTTAATGTCCATTGCTGTCTTCTGTCATAGGATGACAACAGACATTAAGCTGTTGCAGAGAACAGACACAGACTGATTCTGTGTCCCTTTCCCATTGACAGTATTGTAAACAACATGATGGACGCTATCTTCCATCATGTTTGTTTACTTTTGTAACGAAAGGAAAAGTCCTGCATGCACGATTTTATGTTCCGTTACAAAATTAAACAAACATGATGGGAGAAAAGTCATGCATGCAGAACTTTTCCTTCCATTACAAAAGTAAACAAAAATGACATAAGCTAGCATCTGTCATGTTGTTTACATTAGTATCAATGCGAACGGACACAGAATCAGTCTGTGTCTGTTCTCTGCAACAGTTTAATGTCCATTGCTGTCATCCTATGGTAGAAGACAGCAACAGACATTTTAAATTGTAGTGTGAATCCAGACTGACTGGTAAGCATAGCAACCTTAAAGTAACAATGCAGATGCCCTACAGAATTTCCCCCAGCAGCGCTGCACAGAAGAGAATGATGACTGCTGGACAGAGAAGTAGGAACACCGATATTTAGATTTCTGACATCCATGTATTCATTTTAATTTGGTGATTTGTACCACTACATGTATCCTGCAGAACTTGCTGAAGGGGAAATTTATTGTTAGATGTAGTCTCCCTGTTTCGACAGTTTCCAGTTTCTTTAAACATAAGACAGCTAAATGCTGGGCTGGCATCAATTGACAATGACAATTGACATATTTATAGAGGACATGTCACTACTCCTGACTTGTCTGTTTTAGTAAGAAATACTTGCCTGGTATTTCAGCCACTATAGCATTTAATCAGTGTGGGTGAGTACTGTTAGATGTTTCCTTTACAGGTGAAATTGGAATATATTAAACTTTTGCTGTAATTATTAAATAATTGAATACAATACAATACAATTGAATTAAATACATGGATGTGAGAAATCTAAATATCGGTGTTCCTACTTCTCTGTCCAGCAGTCATCATTCTCTTCTGTGCAGCGCTAAATTAAAAACACGTAAAATGACTTTTTAAAAAAAATGTTTACAAATATGCTTATACATATAGTACTAATATGAATACAACAATCATGCTATTATTGTTGCTATGGAAAAATGCAGATCGAGAACTGGTTATGTTTCCAGTTAGTGAGTAATATTTTCTGTATTTTATTTAAACAAAATCAGTATAAAATTCTTCAACGTATACACTAGGATACAAATATATAAAACCATTGTTCCTTTTGCAAAACCTAATACAGCATAAAAAGGTCACATAAAAATGTTAACATAGTATCCTTAATAGAAAATAAAATCACATCTGTGCTACACATGGTTACAAGGCTAAGCTGCACAATCATAAAACCCCTGTAAAGCACATTATGAATATAGACACCCTTAGGAATTCAAAAGTGACTTGCAGATGGTCATTGAAAATTTCTCTTAAGTGTGAAAAAAACAAGAAAACCACATAACAGACTTACTTGTAGGAAATATTCATTTTTTTCTATCTGTGCATGTGAATATACACTTTTCTCATTATTGCATAATGTGTCTTCATAAGTCAATTGAGGTGCATTAAAAGGTAACGTCAGAAAAACAAACACTTGCAGACTGGCAAAAATTTAAATAAGTCAAAAATTCTAAATACTAGTCCAGATATGTGTAGGCTACTACTTACTAATGGACTTCAGAAAGAGCAGGATACATGGCTATATTTTGGCATTCCTGTAGATACACACATGGACAAAATTGTTGGTACCCCTCGTTTAATGAAAGAAAAACCCACAATGGTCACAGAAATAACTTGAATCTGACAAAAGTAATAATATATAAAAATTCTATGAAAATGAACAAATGAAAGTCAGACATTGCTTTTCAACCATGCTTCCACAGAATTTTTAAAAAAAGAAAACTCATGAAACAGGCCTGGACAGAAATGATGGTACCCTTAACTTAATATTTTGTTGCATAACCTTTTGAGGCAATCACTGCAATCAAACGATTCCTGTAACTGTCAATGAGACTTCTGCACCTCTCAACAGGTATTTTGGCCCACTCCTCATGAGCAAACTGCTCCGGTTGTCTCGGGTTTCAAGGGTGCCTTTTCCAGATGGCATGTTTCAGCTCCTTCCAAAGATGCTCAATAGGATTTAGCTCAGGGCTCATAGAAGGCCACTTCAGAATAGTCCAATGTTTTCCTCTTAGCCATTCTTGGGTGTTTTTAGCTGTGTGTTTTGGGTCATTATCCTGTTGCAAGACCCATGACCTGAGACTGAGACCAAGCTTTCTGACCCTGGGAAGCACATTTCTCTCTAGAATCCCTTGATAGTCTTGAGATTTAATTGTACCCTACATAGATTCAAGACACCCTGTGCCAGATGCACCCTGGCTTTTTTATGACTTGTTTTCAACAATGGTGTCCTCCTTGGTCGTCTCCCATGAAGTCCACTTTGGCTCAAACAACGACGAATGGCGCAATCTGACACTGATGTTCCTTGAGCTTGAAGTTCACCTTTAATCTCTTTAGAAGTTTTTCTGGGCTTTTTTGTTACCATTCGTATTATCCTTCTCTTTGATTTGTCATAAATTTTCCTCCTGTGACCACGTCCAGGGAGGATGGCTCCAGTCCCATGGATCTTAAATTTCTGAATAATATGTGCAACTGTAGTCACAGGAACATCAAGCTGCTTGGAGATGGTCTTATAACCTTTACCTTTAACATGCTTGTCTATAATTTTCTTTCTATGCTCCTGAGACAACTCTTTCCTTCACTTCCTCTGGTCCATGTTGAGTGTGGTACTCACCATGTAACCAAACAGCACAGTGAGTATCTGTAGCCCTATATACAGGCCCACTGACTGATTACAAGATTGTAGACACCTGTGATGCTAATTAGTGGACACACCTTGATTTAACATGTCCCTTTGGTCACATTATTTTCAGGGGTACCATCATTTCTATCCAGGCCTGTCTCATGAGTTTTCTTCTTAAAAAAATTCTGTAGAAGAATGGTTGAAAAGCAGTGTCTGACTTTCATTTGTTCATTTTCATAGAATTTTTATATATTATTACTTTTGTCAGATTCAAGTTATTTCTGTGACCATTGTGGGTCTTTCTTTCATTAAACGAGGGGTACCAATAATTTTGTCCACATGTGTATTAGCCTTTTCATCAAAATGTGAATGTTCGCTTTAGGTTGGGGTCCCACATTGCAAAAATGCTACATTTTACAGTACCTGCAAAGTGAATGGGATTCTGGCTAATCCAATCCACACATTGCAGAAAAAAAAATCGACAGCGGAAAAGCAGGTACTGTAAAGCGTTTATGTGGGGCCCCAGTCTTATTCTGAAACACTGTAGCTATTTGTATATATAATATATATATACCCATTGATCAAGCCAGGCTCAGCAGGGAGAAGCCAATAGGAAGCCATCCAGCGAACACTTCCTCCCTTCCACTCCCAGTGCCCAATCCTTTTTAAAACAGTGAGGCACGTTTATTAATCCCTGTACACCAGTTTTCTAGCATCAAAAAGTTTGAAAATTTTGGTGTGAGCCCTAGTTGCTCAGAAATGTGCAATTTTTGGGGGGTTTTGTGCCACACGCATGACTTTTTAAATGGTTTCAGGGTAGTGTAGGTTTCCGCTCTGGAGCACAGACAGCCCAGGAGGTGTATCAATTATTAAGAGGCGAGCGCCTTGTAATATTTGTGGCACATCTGATGTCAGTAATTAAGATCCAACAACAACATATAATATGCCAGTTTTTATAAATATTTTAATGATTATTTTAATACATTTTCACCCTCTATTTTTGTAAAAAGTAGCTTATTGTAAAGAGGGTAACCATCTATATTTCCTGCTTCCCGTAGTTTGGACAGCATGAAACCGCTAACAAGTTCCTTTAAATAATACATTCCCATACATATTAGGTAAAAGATGATCAAAGCTGCAGCTTTACTTTACAATTTACAGAACAGAACGCAACAAGAATGCCATGTCATGGTTTTCTTGCTGACAAAATGTGTTCTCCTCAGAGTATAGAATTTCCTTTCTTCTTCAGACCTTGGAATAGTGTTCCTCTACAAGGCCTGTATGTCTCTGCTGTCTATCTGCTCTAGAGAGAAAGAAAAATATCTGCCCTTCCAAACTAAACAAGATTAGTGTGAATGTTTACAGACAGAAGGACTGGAGCTGTTTAGGAAAGCAAATCTCTGCATTATGCTCTTCATATTTGTTGTTTAACTCAGCGAAAAGCTGCTTTCCGATGGAACCTGTGTCAAAGCTTAGAGATTCATTGCTCTCATGGTACCATGGCCCTTGTCCAGATCTGACCCAGAGAATCTGAAGATCATTAAGGAAACTTGGGACTTTTGGCTCCTTAAATAAATATTGTGGTCTCACTTAAGCAGTTTGTGGACTGTGACCGTACTTCTTAACCACTAACCATTTGGCACAGTGTGACAGGACTGATTATTTTGTGTTTTCCTCCCCTCAAAGGACGGAACTGGTTTCCTGAACTTGAGAGACTCAATCTATTTTTATATGCCACTGGTGGTTTAGGTGCTACAGTGAAATAATGTAGGAAACATTTCATATTGCATTCATTTAATCCCCAAAAACCAAATTATACTGAGACTTTCAGCGGATTTGGAATTACATATTCTCCAGATTACACGCTATACCAATTATGTCGGCTTTCAGTTATAAAGCTCATTAACAAGCCTGATAACTCCGTAATGAAACATAGACACATACTGAGCTCTCTAACATAATAATAAAAATAATACTACAGCAAATGAAAGCAGACAAAGCACACTAACATAGTGTATGTACAATACTTTTATATTTTCTAAATTGTCACAATATTAGGTGTTTTATTTTTTGTCCTGCTTGAGACGTTAACCCCAGGATGCATTTAAAAAAGTGAAAAATTCTACAAAGGAATCGGAAATCAGCATCTGGAATACATAATGCAAAGAGTTCTGTGATACATTACATGGTCTGGTCAAATTCCAGAGAACTTAGATAGACTTCAAAGTCTGGCTGAACATCAGTTAAATTGCTGCTTGATCCAGATATGTAAAGTGGGTGTAGATGAATGCAGAGGATTTATTACCATTTTCATGAGAAAATAAGATCACAGATTGGACACTCCTACATCATCAGTACATGCTGATATCTATTTCCTTCTACTTTACCTACGAATATGGATAGAAAGTTATACATTAAATCAGATGTCATTATATAACAATATGAACATCTTTATTAAGTGTTTTGAAATAATTTCCAGATTTGATCCAAGGAAATTCTATCTGGAGGATGACAATAGACAGATTCAAAGCATTCTCACATTTCCAGCAGTGCTACAGATAGTATGTCAATACATCTTCAAGCTCTTTTAGCTAAATAGATGCTGTCAAAGCTTCTTGGACAGTCATGTCAAGGTTTATGATGTCTTTGTGACATAATCTTTCCAAACAAAGGATCCTGGACAGATAACAACCAAAGGTTAACTTTGAAGATGGTCTGTACACAGGATTATTCTATTTCTTAACCGGTGTTATTTTTTTTCATCATGATGTAAATGCTGATGTGATGTAACTTCAATTGGTACCATTATAACTTTTTGATCACTTGTCATTCTTTTTTTTCTTTTCTTTTTTTTTTTTGCAGGGGAGAAGTGATGGTTCGCGTGTTGTTTTTTTTTTTCCCCTTAGTGCAATCAACGTACAGGATAAATACTTTTGAGCATTTTTACATATATTTTTAGCCACCCCCCTAGGGCAGGGGTCATTTATGTTCACTTCAACTTTTATGAAACTACAACTCCAAGAATGCACAAGTTATTCCTGTGGTAGGTACAAGAACATCCAAGCAAGTGTGCATGCTGGGAAGGCCAGTTTCACTGCAGCTGGAATACCTAAGGTCCTGCCCTAGGTGGTATGAACTTGTAATTGTTTGATCTGTCATACAATATTCTGCAATACTTCTGTATTACAGTTGATATATATATATATATATATATATGAATTTCTGTTGTTCTTCCTGTATGGACCACGGACTAATCTGCACCATATTTGGCACATAGATAAATCAGGTGTCAGGAATCTCAGTTCAGCTACTATTGCTTTAAGGTTACCGTGCCAACCTGGGAAGCTTCTGCAGTGCCAGAGTTTTCTTAGCTTATCCAATTATCAGCTGAGTAGGCATGATTAAACTCCATTCCTCCTCAGCCAGGTATCTGCAATTGGTTATACCTAGTCTGGTTTCATTGTTTGTTCTGCACAGCTTTATACTAACCTCTGGCTTGATACTGGTAAACCGTTTGTCTCCTGATTTTGGCTCTGACATGACCTCTAGGAACTGACCCTTGACCTAGACGTTCACTCTCCAATCTGCCTTGTAAGTTTATCATGGGCTTTGGTTTGGTTTCTGATTTGGTTTCTTATTAAATGTGGATGTGCCAGAATTTTTAATACGTATTAATAATTCTGACACATCTGAGAGGTCCCAAGCACCAAAATTAGCTAGTGCAAAGACTCCTAAAGATACTTAGCTGTCCCTACATTAACTATGTGACTGGGTTTACTTTTGTGACATTGAAAGTTGGCCAGTCACCTACTGTCAATGTGATGGAGGCTAGATCTGATTACATTGAAGTTTAAGTACTCTGATGGGAGGAGGCAGGAGCTAATGGATATTCATATGAATTTCCAGGTTGTTTCTACATTGTAAATGAATGTGGGAACTGCTTGGCAATTCAAATGAATTGACAGCAGCACAACATAACATAGCAGACAGATCGAGTTAATGCGATCCACCTGTGATTGTTAAGTCTGCTACATCTGTAGTTTATATGTTTTGAAACCTTTAAAATAATGAATAACTTTTTCCAAAACAAAAATTTATTTCCATCACCATATTCTGATCCTCATACTTTTTTTTATATTTTTATCTACAAAACTGTGTAAAAACTCTTTTTTTGTGGGACAAGCTGACATTTATATTGGTACCATTATAGAATACTTTGAATTTTTGATTACTTTTCATAAAATATTTTATATGGGGGGAGGGTGATCAAAAAACAACAATTTGCTTATTTTGATTTCTTTCTTTTATATATTCTTTTATATTTATATTTTTGTAAACTTTTTTTTATGTTTATCTAGGGTGTTTGATCACTCACACAATATATTACAATATTTATGTATTATTGTATACAGTATGAAAACTGTACTTCCAGAAACTATATAATGACAAGCCAGCGAGCCTTTTATAGGCTCATGACAGTGGATTTCAGCCCCTGATCACATTATGGGGGTGGCATTCTGTTCCAATATGGCTGCTACCATGTGCTGCAATGGCTTTCGTGCCACAGTTGCAATTGACCACAGCATTTGAGTGGCTAAACAGCCCGATCGGTACTATCACTATTCAAAGCTTTTAGCAACAGCTGTCTGCTTACACAGCTGGCACAAGCTACATATGATGCAGGCTTATGACATATTGGGGGAGAATTATGAAGAATGGTGATTTCAATGCCAGGCTTTATAACCCCATCGACAGTAGAGGGTGCACCTCATTTATGATGAGCAAATAGAACAGTAAGGAGAGTTGGCACTGCTCACTAATTCCTCTCTTCATGACCTCTAGGAACTGACCCTTGACCTAGACGTTCACTCTCCAATCTGCCTTGTAAGTTTATCATGGGCTTTGGTTTGGTTTCTGATTTGGTTTCTTATTAAATGTGGATGTGCCAGAATTTTTAATACGTATTAATAATTCTGACACATCTGAGAGGTCCCAAGCACCAAAATTAGCTAGTGCAAAGACTCCTAAAGATACTTAGCTGTCCCTACATTAACTATGTGACTGGGTTTACTTTTGTGACATTGAAAGTTGGCCAGTCACCTACTGTCAATGTGATGGAGGCTAGATCAGATTACATTGAAGTTTAAGTACTCTGGTGGGAGGAGGCAGGAGCTAATGGATATTCATATGAATTTCCAGGTTGTTTCTACATTGTAAATGAATGTGGGAACTGCTTGGCAATTCAAATGAATTGACAGCAGCACAACATAACATAGCAGACAGATCGAGTTAATGCGATCCACCTGTGATTGTTAAGTCTGCTACATCTGTAGTTTATATGTTTTGAAACCTTTAAAATAATGAATAACTTTTTCCAAAACAAAAATTTATTTCCATCACCATATTCTGATCCTCATACTTTTTTTTATATTTTTATCTACAAAACTGTGTAAAAACTCTTTTTTTGTGGGACAAGCTGACATTTATATTGGTACCATTATAGAATACTTTGAATTTTTGATTACTTTTCATAAAATATTTTATATGGGGGGGGAGGGTGATCAAAAAACAACAATTTGCTTATTTTGATTTCTTTCTTTTATATATTCTTTTATATTTATATTTTTGTAAACTTTTTTTTATGTTTATCTAGGGTGTTTGATCACTCACACAATATATTACAATATTTATGTATTATTGTATACAGTATGAAAACTGTACTTCCAGAAACTATATAATGACAAGCCAGCGAGCCTTTTATAGGCTCATGACAGTGGATTTCAGCCCCTGATCACATTATGGGGGTGGCATTCTGTTCCAATATGGCTGCTACCATGTGCTGCAATGGCTTTCGTGCCACAGTTGCAATTGACCACAGCATTTGAGTGGCTAAACAGCCCGATCGGTACTATCACTATTCAAAGCTTTTAGCAACAGCTGTCTGCTTACACAGCTGGCACAAGCTACATATGATGCAGGCTTATGACATATTGGGGGAGAATTATGAAGAATGGTGATTTCAATGCCAGGCTTTATAACCCCATCGACAGTAGAGGGTGCACCTCATTTATGATGAGCAAATAGAACAGTAAGGAGAGTTGGCACTGCTCACTAATTCCTCTCTTCATGACCTCTAGGAACTGACCCTTGACCTAGACGTTCACTCTCCAATCTGCCTTGTAAGTTTATCATGGGCTTTGGTTTGGTTTCTGATTTGGTTTCTTATTAAATGTGGATGTGCCAGAATTTTTAATACGTATTAATAATTCTGACACATCTGAGAGGTCCCAAGCACCAAAATTAGCTAGTGCAAAGACTCCTAAAGATACTTAGCTGTCCCTACATTAACTATGTGACTGGGTTTACTTTTGTGACATTGAAAGTTGGCCAGTCACCTACTGTCAATGTGATGGAGGCTAGATCAGATTACATTGAAGTTTAAGTACTCTGGTGGGAGGAGGCAGGAGCTAATGGATATTCATATGAATTTCCAGGTTGTTTCTACATTGTAAATGAATGTGGGAACTGCTTGGCAATTCAAATGAATTGACAGCAGCACAACATAACATAGCAGACAGATCGAGTTAATGCGATCCACCTGTGATTGTTAAGTCTGCTACATCTGTAGTTTATATGTTTTGAAACCTTTAAAATAATGAATAACTTTTTCCAAAACAAAAATTTATTTCCATCACCATATTCTGATCCTCATACTTTTTTTTATATTTTTATCTACAAAACTGTGTAAAAACTCTTTTTTTGTGGGACAAACTGACATTTATATTGGTACCATTATAGAATACTTTGACTTTTTGATTACTTTTCATAAAATATTTTATATGGGGGGGGAGGGTGATCAAAAAACAATTTGCTTATTTTGATTTCTTTCTTTTATATATTCTTTTATATTTATATTTTTGTAAACTTTTTTTTATGTTTATCTAGGGTGTTTGATCACTCACACAATATATTACAATATTTATGTATTATTGTATACAGTATGAAAACTGTACTTCCAGAAACTATATAATGACAAGCCAGTGCGCCTTTTATAGGCTCATGACAGTGGGTTGCAGCCCCTGATCACATTATGGGGGTGGCATTCTGTTCCAATATGGCTGCTACCATGTGCTGCAATGGCTTTCGTGCCACAGTTGCAATTGACCACAGCATTTGAGTGGCTAAACAGCCCGATCGGTACTATCACTATTCAAAGCTTTTAGCAACAGCTGTCTGCTTACACAGCTGGCACAAGCTACATATGATGCAGGCTTATGACATATTGGGGGAGAATTATGAAGAATGGTGATTTCAATGCTAGGCTTTATAACCCCATCGACAGTAGAGGGTGCACCCCATTTATGATGAGCAAATAGAACAGTAAGGAGAGTTGGCATTGCTCACTAATTCCTCTCTTCATATATATAAACAGCAAATGTTGCTAAGGATATAAAATGTAAAATCTTTTCTATAAATTTTGTATAAGGGTATATTCATGCAGATTTGTTGCTGAAATTCCGGTACATGAGCTTTGCAGATCCATGCACATATTGCAGAAAAAAAAAAACATTCAGATATATTATTGAATGGATTATTGAATCCGTTGCGTGTGAACATACCCTAATATTATTGTGCTGTCATTTACACATTTTCTGCTTTAAAATGCTTTAAAGTGGATATATGAGCTCTACTAATATATAGTAATGTTTCTTTAAAAATGTTTAATGCAAAAAATATTAACATGTAAAAATATTCTCACCACAATTGTAATGATCTATAGTATAAAATTAAAATTATTTATCCTGCACGGTGAAGATAAAAGAAGTACATAAACATAAAAAGTAAACCGAAAACCAAATGCTAAATTGATTTGAAACTTTTTACCCTCTCCCCTAATTGGTGCAAATGAAGATATATAGGATAGGTCATCAATATTTTTAGTCCAGAAAAGCCCGTGAAAGCTAAAAATAACAACAATCACAGGGTTTTAAAATCACACTTTATATCTGAAGTGTATAAAGTGTAGCTACAATAGATTCTTTACCAGTTGGTATTTTTCTCTGCAATAATGACAGAATAGTGTAGCTGGCAGTTTTGTTAATTTGCTTTGTATGGCATTTAGAAAAATTGACTAGATCAACTCTCCATCTAAAAGCAATTTATACATCAGCCAGAGTCCCAAACAAAAAAACCTCCCTATATGCCATGTTTCACCTTTGGATAAAAGGCTCATGAGGGACTAAGGCACCTGGGATCATGAAGCAAAAAAATACATATTGCATCTATCCCAGGAAAAAAAAATGCATGGGGCAAAATGGCTGTTAGCAGACCAAACAAATGTTAAAATTGCAATACATCCACTGTATGCAGACAGCTGCCATGATAAGGTTCTCACCCTATATATTGAAGAGCGCACTTCCATCTGTGCATTCCACCATCCCAGCCCCAAACACTCTGCTAATGCGAGTTTCACCCCACAGCAAAGGTGCCTCAGTCCCTTACCTGTTATTCTCTGATGAGCCCTTTATCCAAGGGTGAAACATAGCATGTAGAGATGTTTTTTATTTGGGACTTTGAGCAAGCAGGGCCATTTAGGGCTTTGTATCCTAATGACAGGTTTGGGACGGTGTCACAGTCATTTAGGGATGTGCATCTCGGGTTAGGAATTTAGGATATACTAGCCTGATTAGGAAAATTTAGACATAGTGCATCTCCCAATCTCTCTATACAGTTATTAGGTTTTAGCATTTCTATTTAGGTGCATTTGTATTTTTTTTTTTAACTTCTCACAATCACAGCTTGAATATCTACGTGGCAGGAATTTTGGGTTATTGAACACACTAGGATTCATTCAGCTCAGTTGCTCCAAACTGCTACACCCTGCTCTAATACGCCAGTGTGAAAGTGAGAACATAATGCCAAAAGAGATTTCAGCATAGCTCCCTGGCCCTGTACTATGTTGTATGCTCATGATACCTTAATTGATGCCGGTCATTGTGTGATGGGTTTTGTTTTGTAGTACTTTGTGAAAACTGTATTGTGCAGCATAATATTGTTGTGCCTGTGAATTGCACATCGGTGAGTGGGTCAGCATGGATGCCAGCTTGGAAGGAGGACCGCTTGTTCAAGGGGAGGATAGCTCGGAGCACCACCAGCTTGAGAGTACATTTGACAGCATGGAAATCCATCTATCTATCTATCTATCTCAGGCTAGGTTCACAGGTAACCACTTTTTAAGCGGGTTAGGTTTCCATTCTTCAGATCCCCAAGTGAACCCGAAGAACAGAAACCCAGGCGCAGGTGTGAACCAAGCATCACATGTCATTTCTCACAGGAAATAACTATATCCAGGTCACTCACAAGATGATAGTTTCACCTTTAACAGTAACATTTTGTTAGGTTGTTTCCAAAGTATTTGAAGCTAACCATGCTGTGTATATTTAAAGTTCTTGTAACACCAAAATAGAAGTAAAGAGGGGCACTCACCAAGAAGTGGTTAATTAAAATGTTCTTTATTCCAACACACTGGTAAAAAAACAGCATTCTGGGAGAGAGGATCAGTGCAGCAAAGAGGCGACGGCCGTTTCGCACAATAAGTGCTTCTTCTTGTCCTACTCATGCAATACAGGGAGCTATCTGGGTCCCTTTTAAATAATGCCAAACACTCACCTGTGTCTGATGGGGCTGTGGTGTGCGAGACACCATCCCTACCCCCCACACCATATCCATGGCAGCAGTGGTACGCCGTTACACACAGAGCTAAATGGCGCATGCACGGAAGGCCGAGCAAAAACAGCAGCCGCGAAAAGCATGGCCAGGTCTGCACATGTGCAGAAGACCTGGACCGTGTGTCAGTGCTGGCCACACCCTGGACCCACGCACACACTGGACATCAGGCCAGGCAAGTAGCAGCAATCTTGACTGTGTGACTTTCTAATAGAATAAACCAAACTGTGACATGTGCCAAGTATACAGTATCCAAAACACATATGGAGCTAATGACACAAAACTTTTTTTTTTTTCTCTCTACATCAAAAACAGGTAATACAGAAAAGGTAATTTCTCCAATACTGAGAATAAATACAAAATATAATATAATAATATCATAGAATATACTACAAAACCTATATATATATATATATATATATATATAACTAGCAGAAGGACCCGGCTTCGTACGGATACATTTCATTTTTTGTTTGTGTAGTGGCCCCATAAGAATTGGCCAGTTTTGCACTTGACATCCAATATGGCAGTCCAGTATAGGTATAGTCTATTTATGGCTCTGTTGCTATGGAAACTTGGTAAATGAAATGTGAACTTATATTGGCTGATGCACGTCAAATGACTGAATATTTAAGGACCTGGGAACTGCTATTGACTCATACAGGTCATAAATAGCCTAACATGGTATAACATGCTCCACAATGGCCTCCACACAGTATAATATACTGCCCAGAGGGGTTCCCCCAGTATAATGCTCCACAGTGGTCCCCCATAAAATAATATGCTCCTCACATTCCCCCCAGTATAATGCTCTACAATGGCCCCACAGAGCCCCACACAATATAATACACTCCACAGTGGCACCACACAGTATAACAGGCTCCCCACACTGTCCCTTCCCCCCAGTATAAAGTTCCACAGTGGCCCATAGTATAATATGCTCCCCAGAGGGCCCCCCTAGTATAATGCTCCACAGTGCCCCTCCGTAATATATTATGCTCCACAGAGCGTCCCCCAGTATAATGCTCCCCAGTAGGCTCCATGTAGTATAATATGCTCCCAGAGGTCCCCCTAGTTTCCCCCTGAAGCTCCACAGTGGTCCATAGTATAATATGCTCCCCAGAGGGCCCCCCTAGTATAATGCTCCACAGTGCCCCTCCGTAATATATTATGCTCCTCAGAGTGTCCCCCAGTATAATGCTCCACAGTAGGCCCCATGCAGTATAATATGCTCCCCAGAGGGCCCCCTAGTTTCCCCCCGAATAATGCCCCACAGTGGCGCCACGCAATATAATATGCTCTGCAGATGCCACCCCCAGAATAATGCTCCACATTGACCCCACACAGTATAACATGCTCTAGAATGGCCTCCACACAGTATAATATACTGCCCAGAGAGGTTCCCCCACTATAATGCTCCACAGTGGCCCAAAACAGTATAATATGCTCTCCAGAGCACCCCCCAATATAATGCTCCACAGTGGAACAGAGGCCCTCTGATGAGCATGTTATATTCTGTGTGGACTCTGCGGAGCATTATAATGTGGGGGGCTCTGGAGAGCATGTTATATTCTGTGAGGCCACTTTGGAGCATTATACTGGGGGGCCCTCTGGAGAGCATATTATACTGTGTGGGGCCACCGTGGAGCATTATACTGGGGGGCCCTCTGGAGAGCATATTATACTGTTTTGGGCCACTGTGGAGCATTATACTGGGGAAGGGGCCCTCTGGATATCATATTACACTGTGTGGGGCCACTGTGGAGCATTATACTGGGGGGGGCCCTCTGGATAGCATAATGCTCCACAGTGGCCCCACACAGTATAATATGCTATCCAGAGGGCCCCACCCAGTGGCACGACAGACTCCCTTAGTGCTATTATTATATTATACTCTGGGGTCTCTTCAGATAATAATCGAAGGCCTGGGGGAGGTGAGGGAAAATAACAGTTATACTTACCTTGCCTTACCTCTGCTTAGCCTCCTCACGCTGCTCCGCTATACCCGCCGGCGCTGGCTTCCTCTTGCTTGCGGCTGACATCACACGTTGTGGACGTCACCGCTGAAGCCCAATCACAGGCCTCAGCGGTGACGTGAGGCATGCTGTTAGCACGCCCCACGTGATGGTCAGGCCTCAGCGTTGACGTCCGGAACGCCAGAAGATGATGTCGGACAGGTGAGTAAAAATGTTTGTTATTTTTTACTCACCTCGGAAAGGGACCCTGCGGCACATGACACTGGGTCCCTTTCTGTTATTGATATGGCCGGGCCTGACTCCGGGATCCGGAGTAATCAGGCTCAGGATCCCGGGGGCCCCTTTGAGGTCTGGGTCCTGGGCAATTGCCCAGTTTGCCCCCCCCCCCTAATGCCAGCCCTGCATGTGATCATGTGTATCTTAGTTTGGATATCAGTGAAAGACTTGCAATTGATTGTTATGGAAAACCTGGAATAAAGCTGTGTTTATGTGACCTTGTGTAACAGTGTCATCCACAGCACCCTGCCCCTTTAAAGCTGACCCACAGCAGTGAAGAAAAATGGCTGGGTTCTTATGGAAACATGGAGTGCAGCTGTGTGCATGTGGCTGACAATGCCTTGTCAGATTGGAGATGGGCTTGGGTCTGCTGGGTTGTTTCAGCAGCTCGCTGTTGTCTTTGACATACCTTTTCAGATTGGAGATGGGCTTGGATCTGCTGAGAGTTGTCATTAGCTCGAGCAGCAGCCATGCGTTTTGCTGCAGGTGGCATGAGTAGTTTAAAAAAGTTTCAATTTATAAGAATGCTGAATTCCAGTATGGCAGTCCATCCAGTGGCGTAAATACTGTGGTATCAGTGGTAACGGCTGCCAAAGGGCCCGGGACATTACGGGTCCCGGCGGGCCCCTGATGTTTTTTTTTTTTTTATTAAAGCTGTTACCTGCTGGTGTAACACCAGCAGGTAATGGGCCCTATTTACTTACCGATCCCCGCTCCTGCTCACGGCCGCCTGCGCTTCACCTTCTGCGGAGGCGGCTGTGAGCAGGAGCGGGGATCGGTAAGTAAGGCCTGCGGGCCGTGAACCGCACAAACACTGCTATCATTATACTCTGGGGTCTTTTCAGACCCCAGAGTATAATGATCGGAGTCCCCGAGGAGTTGAGGGAACATAAAAAACACGGTTACTTACCTCTCCTGTGCTCCAGCAGACTTCGGGCCTCCTTGGTGACGTCCCAGACGTCGGTGGGCCATCTCGATGTCATTATGCATCACGATGCATTCCTGGCTCACGTGACATCTGGTCCAACATTGAAGAGGTAGCGGGAAGTGCGCATAATACTATATGAAGGAGCTACTATGGGGCATAATACTGTGTGCAGGGGCCACTATGGGGCATAATACTGTGTGCAGGGGCCACTATGGGGCATAATACTGTGTGCAGGGGCCACTATGGCGTATAATAGTGTGTGTAGGAATGCGGTTTGTGCTGGAGGGGGCAGTTGCCGGGGGTTGGCATGTCAAATGTTCGCCTTGGGGTCCAGCCATTTCTAGTTACGCCACTGAGTCCAGTATAGGTACAGTCTATTTATGGCTGTGTTGTTATGGAAACCTGGTAAATTAAATGTGAACTTATATTGGCTGATACATGTGATATGACTGAATATTTAAGGACCTGCGAACTTCTATTGACTAATACAGGTCATAAATAGCTTGGTTGCTATGGAAACCTGTGTGTCTGAGAAGACTAAGCGCCTTTGAGCTTCTATTGGCTGATAAGGGACATGTGACTGTGTGTATGGCAGTTGGAATATGAGTAAAAGACTTGCAGGCTTGTATAGACTAATGCTGGTCATTTTGTGGGAATACTGTATCTCAGGAACGGTACGTCCTAGACAGCTGAGACCCAGTCTAAAATATTCCAGGACACCTGATGTATATGTATGCCAAATTTGGTGAGGATCGGTCCAATCATTTGGTCCAGTCATTTTTATATATATAATATATATGTATATTTATAAAGAGTCAAACCCCAATACCTATTTTTAGAAAAATTGCAAAGATTTTTTTATTATTATTTTGCTTATGGGAGCCAGGTATTAGGGTAAATAAAGAGAAAAGAGAACGTAATAAAATGATAGAGTGCATCTATCTATCTATCTATCTATCTATCTATCTACTAATTTCTCACAGGAAACAACTATATCCAGGTCACTCACAAGATGATAGTTTCACCTTTAACAGTAACATTTTGTTAGGTTGTTTCCAAAGTATTTGAAGCTAAACATGTGGTGTATATTTACAGTCCTTGCTTTATGTGTAATTGAACTAACACAGCTACTCAGTTTTCTTATTCAGACAAATGTGCTCCCTGCATGAGAAGGTTTGGAGACTTCCAGCTGGGTGGTTTATTTTAACAATTGATGAATGGACAGATCTAGAAATAACCAACTCTTCTTTTTGAGTGGAGTTGTCTGCACATATCTTTACAACCATAGGATTCACTTTAGAAATACTTGTGTTTTTGCATGTCAAAGAGAGTCAATTGAAAGTAAACAATTAATGACAGCAGCCCTTTCTTCAAAGTCAGTACATAAACACTTTATCACTCTCTAGCCAACAGGGGCTTGAAACTTGCTAAGGTTTTGTTTAAAAGTTTTGCATTTTTGTTTAATGGACTTCTGTAATAAGCAGGCAGCTGCGGAGTAACACCAGGGTCAAACTGGAGTGAGGTGTGGAGCCGATTATTAGGGATCTGCTCTTTTATCACGTGGCTAAGATTGGTATAGGATAATCTTTAAAAAGCAAAAATAAATAAATAAATAAAACTTTCTAAATTAGATGCTGATGAATTGAAAAAGATGGTTTGTAATGGACAACTCACCCTGAAGGGGTCCAAAGGTCCCTCTAACATATAGCACTATTTTAAATAACACAAGGCAGTTAGAGGGACCATTACAGATTTTGCATTGAGGATCGGGAACCTCAACTTACGCTTTTGGAACCATTGCTATATTGCTCTTCAAAAAATAATTTTATTACACATGGATGGGAAGGGATGTCCATGTTGTCCTGCACATTAAATTATTTTCAGCCGAACCTTCATATTTTGGTACTAACCAAACATCTAATGTGTAAGGGGATTTCACAACCTTTACCTGACAGCAGTTGTCGGATGGGGTGCATGAATTCAACATGCAATATCCTTTTGTTCTCAGGTAAGATAAACTGTGGTCAGATGAGTCTAGCAATTTACTCCCCCACTTCCCATAGAAAAGACATGCATGCTTGGCTTGGCTAGAATGGAAAGGGATGTCATGAAGAATAGCTGTCAGCCAAATAAGTATAACAGAGCTACATTGCTGTAAAAGTTTGTAAAAGGGTAATGGAGACTGCATAGAATGTTCTTTAGAAGTCATAAAACTACCTATCATATGACAATCATAGAGGTCTACAACTCAGGACCCCTGTTTATGACTTACCACAGCTCTCCTGTAATGATAGCTGAGCCAGTGGTCTTTAAAGCCAGACCTAAGACAACTAACTCAATAGAAAGGGGTATCATGAGATATGTGCTTTTTTAATGAAAACATTTTTTATATATGTTTTAATAGATAAATATAATGGGAAGTTTTGTTGTAGTTTTCCTTCAAATAGCAATCAACAAAATATAAATACACAAATATAGCTAGGCAACACTTGGCTAAAAAGTACACTCAGAGCCCTATGTAAAACAACCCAAAAACTAATGGATTAATTAATTGTTTATTCTGCGTTTCATCTTTTAAGACATATTTGTGATATTTGTTAAATGAAAAGACATAATAGGACTTGCTTATATTTTAAAGTGGTATTAAAATATTATCTACCATCCATCAAGAAGATACTGCACTGAAAATGGCAATTGTTTGGAGATAGATAGATATTTGTTGTATGCACATATAAATTTATTATTTACTGTTGATGCAAAAACAATTTCTTTCCCCAAATGAATTTTTGTTCTGTAAAATTAGTAACGCATAAAAAAAATATAGATTAGGTATCGCTGTAATTGTACCGCCCCATAAAATAAAAGTAACATATTAATGTACACTGTTTGCTGTCACTACACAACAAAAAATTAAAGGTAAAAAGCAATGCTAGAATTGATGGGGTTTTTTTTGTTTTGTTTTTTTTAATCCACCAACAAAAAGTTGTGAAAATATAGTCAATAAGTTAAAAATAAATAAATAAATAAATAAAATATATATGGCTTGTAGAATGCAACAACAAAAATCCCCAAAACACCAGACCTTTAGGGCTAAACTGGGTGTTAGAGATGGGTGAATTGGTTTGTAATGAGACGGCTTCATCCAGATTCTTCTTTTTTTTTTTTACATTCAAAGTTTTTATTGATTTTCAAAACGGTTTACATAAAGAAACTGCGTAAATAACCAATGGTGGAGAGGGAGAAAAGGGAGGAAGGGGTGGTAATACAGAGGTTCGGAAGATAAGGGGGTAAACTAAGGAGGGAAAGTTTAGTGGGTCACAGATCTGGTGCAGCAGAGCTAAAATTACAAAGAATCACAACATATCCAACAGTGGAGGCATGTGGTCGAAGTGAGGTAAAAACTACAGCAAAACAAAGCAGCAGATTATAAAGCAGTGGGGAGGGTTTAAAGGGAGAGAGTCTTAAGGGTTGAGAGAGAGGCAATAAAAGTAAAGAGAGAAGGAGGCAATCTTTTAAAGAGGAGAAGTATTAGGAAAGGAGGAGTGGAAGGCGGAGGAATAGCAAAAGTTGCTCCAGAGAAGCTAAACCCGTTGGTGTGCCCTGTCATCAGGTCTGAGTTCTGAGACCAAATCCTCCATATGTCGGATGTGCAAGAATTCACGGAGTCACTCTACAACGACAGACATGGCCATGACTTGCATAAATCCAATGAGCTTGTGATGATTTTGGATTATGCAGGGAAAAATGGAAAGAAGAAAGGGTGCAGGATTGTCTCCCAGGGCTACTCCCGTGATCGTCTGACCATTCCCCCAATCTCACTCAAGAAGGATCGCAGAAGAGGACAGTCCAACCAGATGTGTAGCATGGCCCCGCTATCCATCCCACAGTGCCAACAACGGTCAAAGGATGAGGGAGAAATCCCGGATTATTCCAAAACCAACAAATGGCGATTAACTTTGTATGAACAAAAATGGCCACCAAAGAGAAAATGGCTGTGGCGCTTGTTTCACTAGGAAATACAGAGCAGACAATGTGTGCAGTGACTCACACATGTCTGTGACATGGTAGCAACATTTGACAGCCAATAGATAGTGATAGACGGACATTACAGAGCTGATGTCATATGGTGTATCACTAGTGATCAGCTTCAGTTGCTGTAATTGTGGAAATGCAAACAGATCGGTGATCCATCTCACTGCATCATAGCTAGGCTATAGGCAGCACAATTCAGAAAAAGTAGGAATTCCAGCAAGAGTTATAGGAGGACAAAGAGAATCAAGCAATTATTACACAGGCAGCTTAGTGCTAGAATTCATAGACAATGAGTGACTGGAATCTGTGCTGCTGCTTACACAGACAGTTAATCCTTTCATTGCCAATAATCTAAAACTGTCTCGTAGTACTTTCAATAGAGCAACTTCTCTATATACATTTTTTTTTAAATACTTTTTATTGACTTGCTAAGGACTTTTTTGGGCAAGAGTTAACATTTTTTCATTAAATACATACTGCTGTTTTATTAGCAAAGTGCTGATGATTTTGCCTCCGCAAACCTTAAAATAAATAACTACATGTAATGGAATTGCTAGATGAGCAATTCCCCAGTAGCTGCAAGTGAAACCTGGGAGCAAGGGAACGACAAGACAGTGAGTCCCTTGTCCCTGCCTACTTGCCTCACTACTCGAGGCAGTAGAGGACAACTGGGCGCCAGTCCCTTCCCATAATATAGGTGATAACACAGAACAGGACAAGACAAAACAACACAGAAGAGGAATCAGAAAGTCAAGGGTCAAAAGCAGAGAGACAAGACAGTACCAAATCGCAATCCAAAAGAGAAGTCAAAATCCAAAAAGCAGAGGTAAAAAAATATAATATAAGAGCAAGGAGATATGTTTAGAAAGGTCAGAGACACAATAGCCAGCAACCATGTGTAGACTGATTGCCAGTTTAAGAAAGTCCAGAACCTGCCCCAGGCTTGATTGGCAGATAGACTGTCAATCACAAGCACTCAAAAGTTAACTCCATAGTTACTAGAGGACAATAGCACTGGCTGAACTGACACACTGCAACAAATACTCAGCTGTGCAAAAACAACAGGCGCAGTGGACTATATATGGACACGCCTCCTGCGCTATAGCATGCAGCCGGAGGATGGCGCAGAGGTCCGAACAGGCAGGGATGTTACACTACGTTATATACAAGTGGTTTCTTGATCACCCAATATACAGTCTAGCCTGCACTAATCTTATAGAAAATAACTGTTATATGCAAGCGGTTTCTTGGTGTTTACCCCATATACAGTCTAGCCTGCGCTAATCTTAAAAAAAAGTAACTAAGTTCTTAACTTGGTTTCTTGTATGGGCAAGTGCGCATATATAATTTTATATACATTACACACAGCAGTAGTAGTAGTGCATCCTGCGCTAATGTAATAAAGAATATCCGTTATTTTAGCATCTTTTTTATTAATATTTAGACACTGTGTGCATTGAAAAAATGACTGGAAATAATAGGGCAGGGGACAGACAAAAAGAGGGGGGAATACTCATGCAAGTACTACTACTAACAATATGAATGTGGGTGGCAAGAGCAACATTGCTTTTGGTTTTGTTGGCACCGCCAGTAGCCACAGGATTGTTGTACTTACTGAGAATGAAGATGAAGTTTTTGATTATTTAGCTGGCTCATCTCAGTCATAGGAGGATATTGCATCTGAGAGTGATGTGATCTTGAGTCAGGCTTCTGTGTGTTCCTCCTTCTCCTTCCAAATAATACGCAATTTATTGCAGGGCTGCTAGCAGCAACTACATGTGGTAATCTCCCATGTGATAATTTGTTTGTACATTCCCTAAAGATAAATTCATGGCATTGTGCAAGATCTGCCATGGCTGTACAGGATCAAATGTAGGAATGACATTTCTATGTATTGACATGAAAAGGCATCAATCTCTTATTTGGAAAAGTAGACTTAACAGTGGCAATGTGAAAAGTGAAGTGAGCAAGGCTGCTCTCTTATTTCTCCTCTTGATCTTCCTGGTAGGCAGGCCAAATCTACATGTAGCACATGGTCATCATTATGATCATCATCACCAACTGTTTCTCCTACTCCTCCTCCTCTTCCACGCCAAGTCAGTCATCCATAAGGAAATGTGTGGTCAGGAGACAGAAATATGTGCCCAGTCATCCAGCAGTTGTGCAACCTAACTTGCATCTGGCCAAGCTGCTGGCGGTGCAGTTGCTGCCATAACACTTGTGGAGGATTTCACTGCTTTTCGCCAACTGATGACATGCGCTCAGCCTCTAAAGAGGATACCTAGCCACCATTATTTCTCTAGGAAAGTTGTCCCTGCTTTATATCACCATGTGTTGGAGAAAGTGGGCCTTTCCTTGGATACGTCAGTCTGAAAAAGGTGCATATCACCATCGACTCGTTGAGTGGCAAATATGGACAAGGAAAATAAATGGGTTTCACAGACCAATGTTTTCATCGCCAGTGGCCACAATCCAGAAATGCAGCAAGGCCTTGTGCTAGTTCTTCCCTGAATGTGCAGGCCCAGTTCCAACACCATGCATAAATGTTAAATGCATAAAATCAAGTGTATTTGCATGACAGTGTACAGTTAAAGTCAGAGTTTGTATCCACTTCTTACCACATTATTTTGACATAACTTCGGCTTTGTTTGCCTTAGGGTATGTTCACACAAAGTTTTTTTGCAGGCTGATTTTGATGTGAAATGCACCTCAAAAAACGCCTCCCATTCATTTCAATTGGAGTCAGTAGCAGTTTTTTTCCTCTAGCTGATTTTTTCAACTAGAGGAAAAAAGAAAAGTGAGATGACCGATCTTCAGGCGGATTCCACCTTGAAAAATCCATTGAAATCAATGGGAGTCAGAACATTTTGATGTGGTTTTTTGCAAAATCCCAAGCGTTTTTTTTTTTTTTAAGGGAAGTTTCCAGGTCCATACAGTGTGCGGGAGCAAAAAAAAAAACATGGCAAAAGCCGTGACAAAAAATGCATCATGTTTCCTAATTCCTGAAGCAGATTTTTTCAGCCTGCAAAAAACTCTGTGTGAACATACCCTTAGAGAGCTAGAAATTGGATAGATAGCTTCCTAGGAGCCCTAAGAGTGTTCTACAATATCTTTTAAGCCAATTTAAGTTACGGTTTGTACTGAAGTTGTTTGACCTGAAACGAATCTTGGAATCAAACCAGCCGAACCTGAAACAAAACAAATATTGAGAGTTTAATGCATATCTATTGGCTGTGGCAAGAAGGGATTGTTTAAGCTGTGGGAGCATATATCAGGGTACACTCCAGATTTAGAGCTTATTAGGGAAAAGACACCAGAAGTGACCCCCAGAGTGACTCCAATCATAAGAGTTACTGAGAAAATAATACTGAATATGGTGTACGCAATCTAGTGTGCACAGCTTACATTCACTTCACAATCCACTCTGCATTCACATCTGGGAAAACTAATGTCCCTGGATAAATTGGTGCAGTGGCGTGGTGCAGTTTTCAAAATGGGGTCATTACCTAGGGAATTACACTTTATTGGCACCTCAGGGGTATCCAAAAACCCTGCAGACTCCTGAAACAGCACCTAAAGACACCAGAGAGCCACTTAACTAATTTTGGAGTGTGTGTTTCTGCTGACACAAGCTGAGTGCAATATATTGTACTCTGAAATGGCGTATCTCTGGAAAAATTTCAATTTTCACTTTTCACAATCAGCTGTGCATCTATTTCTGAAAACTAAATTAATGCAACACTCAAGGGTTAAAAATTCTTGCTACACTGCTTGATAGATCCCTTGAGGGGTGTAGTATCCATAATGGGGTCCTGTGTCTGCAGATTCCACTTTACCGGCAATTAAGGGGCTCTGCAAAAGTGAGATGACGTCCAAAAACCAAAGTGTTCTCCAAAACCCAAATAGACTCTTCTGTGCCCGGCTGTGACCAAACAGCAGTTTATACCCACATATGGCATTGTTAAGTATGTGGCTTTTGGAGAATAGATTTAAGATTGTTGTTTTTTGGACGCCATGTCAAGTTTGCAGAGACCCTAAAATTGCCCCTACTAAATGGGGTCCCTTCATGGGGAATTCCAATTTACTGGCACCTTCAGGGCTCTGCATCCAAACACCAGCTCATCTAAATCTATTCTCCAAAAGATAAAAAGCACAATGCCCCTTCCCTTCTGAGCCCAAATAGCAGTTTGTGCCCACCTATACAACTTTTTTGTACCTGGGATAGCCCACTTTTAGTTTTAGGAGAGTGTGTCTTTCTTGACACAAAGTGGGCACAACATATTTGGCACTGAAATGGCAGATTTCTTTAAAAATGTTAATTTTCACTTTATTTGTTGGGACTCACTCTTGGGATTAAAATGATATTACCACCCCTTGAGAAATTCCTTGAAGGGTGCAGTTTCTAAAATGGGGTTATGTTATGGGGGTTAATTATGTATTTTATCTCAGTGTCTCTGCAAATACTTACCAATGCAATGTAAATTAAGCCTCAAATATGCATGGTGTTCTTTCACTTATGAGCCGTGTCATAATTCCAGGCAAAAGATTAGGGCCACATGTAGGGCGTTTCCAAAGTCAGTAAAAAGAGCATAATAACTGGAGAGCTGCCCTTTAACAATGCCACAAGCTGAGCATGAGATATTAGGCACTAAAATATCACATAGCATCATTCAGTGCACATTTCCTTTTGGAAACTGTCCCTTTGGTCAAAATGTTCATTATACCCCTTGATAAAATCTGTGACAGGTGTAGTTCCCAACATGCGGTCACTTTTTGGTTTCCATTGTACTAGTACTTTAAGGGTTCTGCAAATGTGACATGGCACCTGAAAACTATTCTAGCAAAATCTGCCCTCCAAAAGCCAAATAGCACTCTTTAAATTCTCAACACCGCCATGTATCTATACATTTTACAACCATATATGAGGTATTGCCGTGTTCAGGAGCAATTGTGTAATGAACTGTGGTTTGCTTTTTGTTCTTTAACCCCTTGTGAAAATGATAAAATTGGGGCTAAATGGATGGTTTATTTTCTGGCACTTCTGTGCCTATACAGCAGTTTACATCAACATATGGGGTATTTCTGCAGTTGGGAGAAATTGCTTAACAAATTGTAAGTGCATTGGCGTTAAAACAACATTTTATAACAAAAAATGTTTTCCATTTTCACAGCCCGATTCTGTGAAACACATGTAGGTCAAAGTACTTACTATACCCCTTGAAAAATGACTTGAGGGGTCTATTTTACAAAACCCAATTAGCGCTCTTTCCATCTCAAGCCCTGCCATGTGCCTGTACAGAAGTTTGCCACTACATATGGGGTATTGTCATGTTCAGGAGAAATTGTGTAACAAAATGTGGGGTGCATTTCTCCTTTAACCCCTTGTAAAAATTTAAAATTCAGGGCTAAACCAATGTTTCATTGAAAAAAAGGTAATTTTTAATTTTTATGTCCCAGTGTTAAAAAAATCTGTGAAACACCTAGTTTCCAAAATAGGGTCACTTCTTTGGGATTTATACTGTTTATGTACCTTAGGGGATTTGCAAATGCAACATGACACCTGAAAATGATTCCAGTAAAATCTGCCCTTCAAAATCCTGATAGTGCTCCTTTGATTTTTATTGTGTGCCCATACATCAGTTTACATCCACATGTGGGAGAATTCCATTCTTGGGAGATATTTCATAACAGATTGTGGGATACATTTTCTCCTTTAACCCCTTGTGGATATGTAAATTCTAGGGCTAAATGAATGTATTAGTAAAAGAAATTGAAATAGGTAAATTTCACCTCCATTTTATTTTAATTGCTGTAAAAGGGTTAAGAAACTTCTTAAATGCTGTTTTGAATTATTTCATAGGTGTACTTTTGAGAATGGGGTTATTATAGATTCCTTTGAAATCTTCAGAACTAAATTTGTCTCTTGAAAAATGTTTTGGAAATGTTCTTTAGGCTAAGGCCCCACGTAGCGGGCCACAATGAAGAAGCACTATGGGAAAAACCGCAGCAGAAACGCATTGCGGTCTTTCCGGCAGTGCTTTTCACAAAAACTCCGCAGAGTTTTCCTTTCTGACTTCAATTATACCTATAGGAAAACCACCAGCGTTTTCCTAGGTATAACCAAAAACACAACGGTTTTTGAAATTGCAGCATTTCCACTGCACGTATTTTTCTGCAATGTGTGGATGGGATTCGGGGGTTATTCACTTTGTAGGTACTGTAAAACGCCGCAGATTTTGCCTTGTCATTTACGAAACGTGGGGCCCCGGCTTTAAAATTGCTGTTTGACTAGGAAGCCTTATAATACCCTAAAAAATTAAAGGGAGTTTGATGCCGACATAACGCAGAGCTATGGTAAATTATATTTATTAAGTCATTTGGGTAGTATAACTATCCATATGAAAGACATTTAATATCAAAGTTTGAAAAAAACTGCATTTTTTCCTATTTTTTCATAATTATACACAAAACATACAATGTGTCATGAGAAAACAATTTTAGAATCACTTTGATAAGTTAAAGCGTTCCAAAGTTATTACCACCTAAAGTGAGGGTTAATTGAAATGGAGCATGGCTCTGGATCCTACTTACCCTGTATTCACACTGTAGACCTATTCTGGGTCCAGAGGAGAAGGTATATTTTACTGTAGGGTCCCATCAACCATATATACAAAGAACCTCAAATTTATATGTGTAGAGAGTTACTGAGTAAATATACACACGTGGACAAAATTGTTGGTACCCCTTATTTAATGAAAGAAAAATACACAATAATCACAGAAATAACTTGAATCTGGCAAAAGCAATAATATATAAAAATTCTCTGAAAATGAACAAATGAAAGTCAGACCCTGCTTTTCAACCATGCTTCAACAGAATTAAAAAAAAAAAGAAAACTAATGAAACAGGCCTGGACAGAAATGATGGTACCCCTGAAAATAATGTAACTAAAGGGACATGTTAAATCAGGGTGTGTCCACTAATTAGCATCACAGGTGTCTACAATCTTGTAATCAGTCAGGGGGCCTGTATATAGGGCTACAGATACTTACTGTACTGTTTGGTGACATGGTGAGTACCACACTCAACATGGACCAGAGGAAGCGAAGGAAAGAGTTGTCTCAGGAGCTTAGAAAGAAAATTATAGACAAGCATGTTAAAGGTAAAGGTTATAAGACCATCTCCAAGCAGCTTGATGTTCCTGTGACTACAGTTGCACATATTATTCAGAAATTTAAGATCCATGGGACTGGAGCCATCCTCCCTGGACATGGCCACAGGAGGAAAATTTATGACAAATCAAAGAGAAGGATAATACGAATGGTAACAAAAGAGCCCAGAAAAACTTCTAAAGAGATTAAAGGTGAACTTCAAGCTCAAGGAACATCAGTGTCAGATCGCACCATCCGTCGTTGTTTGAGCCAAAGTGGACTTCATGGGAGACGACCAAGGAGGACACCATTGTTGAAAACAAATCATAAAAAAGCCAGACTGGAATTTGCCAAACTACATGTTGACAAGCCACAAAGCTTCTGGGAGAATGTCCTATGGATAGATGAGACAAAAATAGAAATTTGTGGCAAGGCACATCAGCTCTATGTTCACAGATGGAAAAATGAAGCATACCTTGAAAAGAATACTGTCCCTACTGTGAAACATGGAGGAGGCTTTGTTATGTTCTGGGGCTGTTTTGCTGCATCTGGCACAGGGTGTCTTGTATCTGTGCAGGGTACAATGAAATCTCAAGACTATCAAGGGATTTTAGAGAGAAATGTGCTGCCCAGTGTCAGAAAGCTTGGTCTCAGGTCATGGGCCTTGCAACAGGATAATGACCGAAAACACACAGCTAAAAACACCCAAGAATGGCTAAGAGGAAAACAATGGACTATTCTGAAGTGGCCTTCTATGAGCCCTTAGCGAAATCCTATTGAGCATCTTTGGAAGGAGCTGAAACATGCCGTCTGGAAAAGGCACCCTTGAAACCCGAGACAACTGGAGCAGTTTGCTCATGAGGAGTGGGCCAAAATACCTGTTGAGAGGTGCAGAAGTCTCATTGACAGTTACAGGAATCGTTTGATTGCAGTGATTGCCTCAAAAGGTTGTGCAACAAAATATTAAGTTAAGGGTACCATCATTTCTGTCCAGGCCTGTTTCATGAGTTTTCTTTTTTTTAAAAATTCTGTGGAAGCATGGTTGAAAAGCAATGTCTGACTTTCATTTGTTCATTTTCATAGAATTTTTATATATTATTACTTTTTCAGATTCAAGTTATTTCTGTGACCATTGTGGGTTTTTCTTTCATTAAATGAGGGGTACCAACAATTTTGTCCATGTGTGTATATGTGTATATAACAAATAGCAGCAATGCATTTTCAGCTCTACTTATACTGTATAAGTGTTGGTGCTGTTTACAGAGTGCTGCTGTAATTTTTTGTAGATAGAAAAGACAGACTTGCATATTAGGCCAAATAAGGGGTTATTCTAGGTCTTCACAGGCGAAAGATCATTGTGATAGAAGAATATAATGCCATATGTTTCTAACAGATGTTTTTCTGCTTTATTAATAAAGTTCTCAAAATATTTAATGTTCAGCCAACATTTAAAGTTAGCATGGAGATCACAGTTCCTTTTCACAAATAATACTGTGGGAAACATAAAGGACCTGGGGAGCTCAATGCTTATGTTTTCTATATTTTATTATTTTTATACTTATTTAAATTGGTTGGTGAAATTTTGTATCATAAATATTTTGTGTTATTTTATTTTTTTTTAATTTTGTTTACTTGTATAGCCCCAGCATATTCTGTAGCGCTTTACAGATATCATCAGTCACTGTCCCATATAGAGCTCACAATCTATATGCTCTATCAGTTTCCTCCTACATTTGGAGTGTAGGAGGAAATAGGCGTACCTGAAGGATACATACCAACTCCATACAGATGTTCAAACCTAGGACTTCAGTACTGCAAGGCAACAGCAACAGGAAATAATAGTTGAAGAAGACAATAAATTTTAAGGCTAAAGACCCACGTAGCGAAATGCAGCTAAAAAATGCTGCAGAAAAAAATGCAGTGAAAATGTGTTGCATTTTTATCGGCTGCGTTTTTCACTGGGTTTTTGCTACATTTTTCTCTGCCTTTTTTTTTCCCCTTTTAAAAATATCGCATTTTTTTCTGCAATCCTTTTCTGCAGCTTTTTTCAATGTGTGGATGAGATTAATGAAATCACATTCACTTTGCTTGTACTGTAAAGCAGAACATTTTTTCTGCTGCCTTTCCACAGCTTTCAAAAATGCTTGCGATTTTTCAGTCCCAAAGTCCAGGGCCCCACATGGTGTAAATGCTGCGGAAAAAACTGCTTTGTTTTACAGTCACTGTGTAGTGGATGGGATTCGCAATGCAGTAAAATACATGCAGCGGAAACGCTGTGATTTCCAAAACCGTTGCGGTTTTGGAAATCGCAGCATGTCAATTATACCTACGAAATATGGCCTTCATGGAAGAGTCATCAGAAGAAAACTTCTCCTGCGTCCTCACCATAAAATTCACCGTCAGAAGTTTATAAAAGAACATCTAAACAAGCCTGATGCATTTTGGAAACAAGTCCTGTGGATCGATGAGATTAAAATAGAACTCTTTGGCCACAATGATGAAAAGTATGTTTGGAGAAAAAAAGGCACAGAATTTCAGGAAAAGAACATCTCTCCAACCATTAAGCATGGGGGTGGATCAATCATGCTTTGGGGTTGTGTTGCAGCCAATGGAATGGGGAACATTTCACGGGTAGAGGGAAGAATGGATTCAATGAAATGGATGGCTTCTACAAATGGATAATGATCCTAAACACACATCAAAATCTACCATAGACTACCTGAAAATGCACATGCTGAAGGTTTTACCATGGCCCCCACAGTCTCCTGATCTGAACATCATTGAAAATCTGTGGCTAGACCTCAAAAGAGCACTGCATGCAAGACAACCCAGGAATCTCACAGAACTGGAAGACTTTTCCAAGGAAGAATGGATGAAAATCCCTCAAACAAGAATTGAAAGACTCTTGCCTAGGTACAAAAAATACTTACAATCTCTGATACTTTCCAAAGGGGGTGCTACAAGGTACTAACCATGCAGGGTGCCCAAACTTTTCCATCGGGCCATTTTCATTTTTTGTTATTTTGAAAATGTAAAATATGAAAATATATTCTTTTTCCCAAAATACATTGGGAATGTGTCATCTTTAATGTTATGCCTTTTGAAGACTTTCAACTTGCTTAACTGTTCACAATAACAGTCATTTTAACCAGGGGTGTCCAAACTTTTGCATGCCACTGTATATATATGAGAAATATATGTATATGGTCTCTTGATGAGTAATACATTAATCTCTACTATATTAAGGTTATGTTCACGTATGGCAGATTTGTTACAGAATTATTCTCATTCATCTGTGGGGCTTGCAGATAGTCCATACTGAAGTTTATAAAATACACTTTCAATTGCTAAAATTTGTGCAACAAGATGGCCATCTTTGAAGCAGTCAAGGACTTGCAGGTGTGGTATGCTGCTTCTTTATCTGACATTCATGCTAGGACAGACCACAATCCACAGCAATGTGTTTCTGGATTTATTCTAGCAATTGGGATAATTTTGGCAAAACCTTGTGTGACTTATATTCAGATTCAGCTATTTGTTTTACTCTATAAATTGAACCTAAAGGATCACAAAGGCTATGGAACATACACAGTATTAATGTAGCAAAAATGAATGGCTAGTCATGTATTGCATGGATGTGCCAAGTCTTATAGAGCTTAAAGCTCTGTTACAGACCAGATCTCCATTCTGGCAAATAGAGTACCACCCTGATAAAATAGATCAGGGTTTGCCATGGTAGGACAATCCCTTAAAGGACACTGAATTTGTTTTGTTTTTCCCAGTCAACAAACATAATGTTTGTTACTGTACTGTAGGTACATGAAGTCTTGTTCATACAAGAGCCATAGGCATGCCATTTGTGACCTAGGGTACCTTTGGACATTCTTCCCTGGGGCATGCCTTTATCTGAAAGAGGCATTTGGAGGTACAGCAGCAATACTTCAAAGATCAAAAATTCTTTGAAATTTCAGTATGAGACAGAGGTACTTTACATGAAAAAGCTGTATAGATTCATGCATTTCAAACTGATATCATCAGATTTCCAATGTTGTCTTCTTTTTGTTCATTAGCATATAAGACATACTGACATACTGATTTTGCATCTTTGCCTTGAGCAATAGATACATTTAGCTGGTAACAATCAAAGGCTGTTTGATCTTGCTCAGTCTGGGTACAATGCAGATTGAATTGTTTATCTTTGTACAACATATAGCAGCATCTACAGATGTAGCAAAGGATAACACGACTCAACGCGTTAACAACATTGGGGCATTGATTCATTGGCTTTTGTTGTCTTCTGAGATAGTATATCATGGCACAGAAAGGTATCACACTACAGAAAGTTAAGTTTAACAGTTCTACATCTGTACATCTACCAGATTATCTAGGAGGTGGCACTGTATACAAATAACTATGATATTCAACTTTCTTGTATTTGGTCTTGATGCACAAATACACTCTGCAAGCTATATAATAATAAGGTAATAATAAAGTGTAGTGTGGGCGTGCTGGGGCAGGACCACATTTATCATAATTTCCACCAGAAAACAGGAGTAAATGATGCCTGAAATCTACCCCAGCTATAAACTGATGTAGATTTCAGTGCAGGAGCATGGCAGGGTGGAGGGTGGCTTGATTTAAGACAAAAGTGTGTGCCTCCTCATATGAGACGCTCAACCCAATATTATGAAAAAATAACAAAATTCTTTATTGGCACAAAACATCTGAATTAAAAACAGTTAAAACCAAGAAGCCAGCTCTATTGGAACCTTTGTATGTCCAATACCAAATAAATATGAATTAGAAAAATATACATTACATATACAGTAATACCTCGTACACTCGCGTTTCCGAATTTGCGAATTCACAGATTCGTGATATTTTGTTGGCAACTAACATATATAGATTTTGCTCTTTTTTCTCAGATCTGTGAAATTTAATTAAAAAAAAAAACACCTTCGCTATTGGGTAGTAGCGTCCTGTTCGTTACGTACCCGGTAATTAGTTTCATTTTACTGTGAGTGTATAAAAAAAATGAATGAATGTATTAATATACAGTACTGTACAGTATACTTTAGTATACTGTACAGTACTGTAGGGTAAAGTTTATTGATATTTAGGGGTTAAACATTAGAAATCGGCATTGTAAGCGCTTCTAAGCGCTTGTACCAAACATTCGCGATTCCTCACGATCCGCGACCGGTTCCGGACCCTAACCTCGCGAATGTACGAGGTATTACTGTATATCAATTATACATCCCTTTGGGCACCAGCCTTCCAGCTTTCTTGCGGACCCTGAATCTTGGTGGTAACTTATTTACTTAAATGTGGTGGAGGTGAGCTGTCCATTTGGTCAGCGTAACCATGCATGTTGTAAGTTTTTTTTTTTTTTATTCTGAAAAAAAAATTCTGAATACATATTTATTTGGTTTTGGACATACAAAGGTTCCAAGAGAGCTGGCTTCCTAATTTTAACTGTTTTATAATTCACATGTACCAATAAAGAATTTTAACTTTTTGTAATATTGGGTTGAGTGTTTCATTTATATGTATGCAACTTCTTTCTATTTAATGTTGGTACAATGTACATAGCATACATGAGATGAACCCCAGCTTTCTTTAACATGAGGCGCCCGCTTTATGTTTTGGTATACACCTCCTCATAAATCAGGCATTTTCTCCACAGGAGATATGATAACTGACCAGTCCTCATAAATCTTCCCTAGTGTATCTATAATGTATCTGAAAACATCCTAACGAAAGGATGCATTATAGTACAAACTGTCTATTATAATACTAATGATCACTATAATGTATATTGTATGTAGGAAAATGTGAAGATTACCAATATG
Source organism: Leptodactylus fallax (assembly GCA_947044405.1). Classification (NCBI taxonomy): domain Eukaryota; kingdom Metazoa; phylum Chordata; class Amphibia; order Anura; family Leptodactylidae; genus Leptodactylus; species Leptodactylus fallax. Next base: position 738,776 of record CAMRHE010000521.1, on the reverse strand, counting down.
ATATAAAAATGTAAGTATAACATATAAATTAGACAATGTCTGTAAAGCGCTATATAAGTAAGCATAATAAATAAATAATACACATATATGTACAGTATATATATATATATATATATATATACAGTATATACAGTGCCTTGTGAAAGTATTCGGCCCCCTTGAACTTTTCAACCTTTTGCCACATTTCAGGTTTCAAACATAAGGATATAAAATTTAAATTTTTTGGTGAAGAATCAACAAGTGGGACAAAATCGTGAAGTGGAACAAAATTTATTGGATATTTTAAACTTTTGTAAAAAATAAAAAACTGAAAAGTGGGGCGTGCCAAATTATTCGGCCCCCTTAGGTTAATACTTTGTAGCGCCACCTTTTGCTGCAATTACAGCTGCAAGTCGCTTGGGGTACGTCTCTATCAGTTTTGCACATTGAGAGACTGAAATTCTTGCCCATTTCAGCTCTTTCCACAGATTCTCGATTGGATTCAGGTCTGGACTTTGACTTGGCCATTCTAACACCTGGATACGTTTTTTTGTGAACCATTCCATTGTAGATTTTGCTTTATGTTTGGGATCATTGTCTTGTTGGAAGATAAATCTCCGTCCCAGTCTCAGGTCTTTTGCAGACTCCAACAGGTTTTCTTCCAGAATGGTCCTGTATTTGGCTCCATCCATCTTCCCATCAATTTTAACCATCTTCCCTGTCCCTGCTGAAGAAAAGTAGGCCCAAACCATGATGCTGCCACCACCATGTTTGACAGTGGGGATGGTGTGTTCAGGGTAATGAGCTGTGTTGCTTTTACGCCAAACATATCGTTTTGCATTGTGGCCAAGAAGTTCGATTTTGGTTTCATCTGACCAGAGCACCTTCTTCCACATGTTTGGTGTGTCTCCCAGGTGGCTTGTGGCAAACTTTAAAAGAGACTTTTTATGGATATCTTTGAGAAATGGCTTTCTTCTTGCCACTCTTCCATAAAGGCCAGATTTGTGCAGTGTACGACTGATTGTTGTCCTATGGACAGACTCTCCCACCTCAGCTGTAGATTTCTGCAGTTCATCCAGAGTGATCATGGGCCTCTTGGCTGCATCTCTGGTCAGTCTTCTGCTTGTTTGAGATGAAAGTTTAGAGGGACGGCCGGGTCTTGGTAGATTTGCAGTGGTCTGATACTCCTTCCATTTCAATATGATCGCTTGCACAGTGCTCCTTGGGATGTTTAAAGTTTGGGAAATCTTTTTGTATCCAAATCCGGCTTTAAACCTCTCCACAACAGTATCACGGACCTGCCTGGTGTGTTCCTTGGTCTTCATGATGCTCTCTGCGCTTTAAACAGAACACTGAGACTATCACAGAGCAGGTGCATTTATACGGAGACTTGATTACACACAGGTGGATTATATTTATCATCATTAGTCATTTAGGACAACATTGGATCATTCAGAGATCCTCACTGAACTTCTGGAGTGAGTTTGCTGCACTGAAAGTAAAGGGTGCTGAATAATATTGCACACCCCACTTTTCAGTTTTTTATTTTTTACAAAAGTTTAAAATAACCATAAATTTCGTTCCACTTCACAATTGTGTCCCACTTGTTGTTGATTCTTCAACAAAAAAATTAAGATTTTATATCTTTATGTTTGAAGCCTGAAATGTTGCAAAAGGTTGAAAAGTTCAAGGGGGCCGATTACTTTCGGAAGGCACTGTATATATATATATATATATATATATATATATATATATATATATATAAAATTTACTTTGATACTTGTTTGCAAATTTCAAATGCACTAAATATAGGCTGTGTAGTTAGTAAAAGCTTAATGTGGAATAGTTTCCAGTTGGTTGGTATCTTATTTGGCTCAACTTTAAAAGAAAGATAAGTGCAACAAATCATCCATGAATGCTCTGTTCACAGCCCAGAATGTCTGAGTTAGCAAATGTCCTGGCCAGTTCTTATTTGTGTGTTGTTCTGTGTCCACTGAATGTAGCCACAAAGAATCAGTGATCATTATTAATGTATCTTTCTGTGTGCAAATCTTGTTTCATTCAGGATGGTATTGATATCTTTCGCCTAGTGTAGTGTACACACTGAATGGGCAATTTTTAAAGATATTGCATGTTTGAGATAACCCCAACAATCCTGTGTACATCACATAGCCCTGAGCAGACAAAAAGGTAACATTCAACAACATGATGATCACATTTGATTGACCAAGGTGACATACTGCATGGCACGGCTGTTTAATGGGTTCAAATGCATTGTTACTTGCAGATTTCATTTAGAACATTTCACTTAGGCCCCATGCACATGGGAGAATCAAATCCAGTCCAGTGCTGATCAATGAGAAACACGTTGATTGTTTGCATTAGCCTCATTACACAGGTCCATGCAAACTGAATGGGGGGAGAAACAATTTCTGCTGCAATTGTTCCTCCTCCATTCGGCTGCATTGATTATACTCTGATTACTCAGTGAGAAGTGCTGCCGATAATCTGCATGTTTTATCCTACTTACAGGATGCGATCAGCTGAACGAGAGCTTGCTCATTGGTAGCACTGTTTGACAATTATCAGCAGCGAGTATTCCTAGGAGTGCACTTTGCCCTGAATATTATGGACATTACTCTTGGTTGTAAATCCTTTAGGCTAAGGCCCCACATAGCGAGCCACAGCCAAAAAGCGCTGCTGGAAAAACCCCTGTGGAAATGCATCGTGGTCTTTCCCACAATGCTTTTCACAGAAAGTCTGCAGAGTCTGCTTCAATTATACCTATACGGAAAATGCCAACGTTTCCTTAGGTATAATTGACATGGTGCAATTTACAAAAATGCAATGGTTTTTGAGATCGCAGCATGCCCACTGCGGATATTTTTCTGCAATGTGTGGGATGGGATTAGCCAGAATCCCATCCACTTTGCAGGTACTGTAAAACACCGTGGCAATAACTTGCTGTTTACGCTGTGGATGGCCCCGGCCTTAAATTGTCTTTTGTAGGATATCATTACCATTCCACTATGCACACTGTACCCACTACAGATGTCATCACTTGACATGGATCCAAATTATTCTGACATATAAGAAGATCTTCATGATCTTCTTCATCTCACTGAAGGTTTAGTTGCTTGTAGTTTATACTATTGTTTCCCTTGCTGTGGAGTCTATTAGTCAAGCCTCTGCATTACAAAGTTAGGCCTCATGCACATGAAGTGCCTCTGTCCTACAGAACAAAATATACAGTGCCTTGCGAAAGTATTCGAGAAGATGGTTTAAATTGATGGGAAGATGGATGGAGCCAAATACAGGACCATTCTGGAAGAAAACTTGTTGGAGTCTGCAAAAGACCTGAGACAGGGACGGAGATTTATCTTCCAACAAGACAATGATACCAAACATACAGCAAAATCTACAATGGAATGGTTCACAAATAAACGTATCCAGGTGTTAGAATGGCCAAGTCAAAGTCCAGACCTGAATCCAATCGAGAATCTGTGGAAAGAGCTGAGAACTGCTGTTCACAAACGCTCTCCATGTAACCTCACTGAGCTCGAGCTGTTTTCCAAGGAAGAATGGGCAAGAATTTCAGTCTCTCGATGTGCAAAACTGATAGAGACATACCCCAAGCGACTTGCAGCTGTAATCGCAGCAAAAGGTGGCGCTACAAAGTATTAACTTAAGGGGGCTGAATAATTTGGCGGGCCCCCCTTTTCAGTTTTTTATTTTTTACAAAAGTTTAAAATATCCAATAAATTTCGTTCCACTTCACGATTGTGTCCCACTTGTTGTTGATTCTTCACCAAAAAATTTAAATTTTATATCCTTATGTTTGAAGCCTGAAATGTGGCAAAAGGTTGAAAAGTTCAAGGGGGCCGAATACTTTCGCAAGGCACTGTAATTTATGAGTCACAATATAATGATACTTAAAGTGAGTCTGTCATCAGGGAAAGGGCTATGCAACAAGTCCTGTATCTTGTAGTGTACAGTCTGTTGTGTACAATCATTACTTTATTTTTGAGAATCATTGGCTCATTTGCACAAAAATGGGCTTTGTTTTGAGCTCTGCCTCTCATTTGGTAACCCCGGCCAGCACCACCCTCATGCTGATGATTGACAGCGTTCGTGCTTCCCAGCCTTTCAGTCCTTTCAGCGTTCCTGGCCTGCGCTGCACTGCCACTCCCCCAACGCACTTTATATCCATTTGCATATTTAACGGAAAACATGATTTTTGTGCAAATGAGCCAACTATTTTCTAAGATAAAGTAATGAATATACTCAGCAGGCTATTCACTACAAGGCACTGGGGCTAGTTGCATAGCCCTTGCCCTGCTGACACACTCACTTTAATATAAGGCACCTTGTCCATCTGAAATAATCCTTTGTATGCCATTATATAAAATAACAGGAATATGAAATTATAGTTAGGTCTCCTATACTTCGAAATTTGGTTCTTGCAGTGAGCTGCTATATGACCATTTACATGAGCTGTTACTTTGAAAAGCAATAATACTAGTACAAATTCTTACTTCATAGAATGTTTTTTTTTTTAATATTTCACTTAGTGTACTAGTAACAGAGTCACATACTGATATTTATTTTTTGACATAAGAATTCACTATTCATCTATAAAGTGGTCTGATCTCAGACTGGCTTTCGGTTAATTCATTTTTAACAGCAGGTGCAAGTAAACAAAAAAGAAAACACAAAAAACCAAACAACTGTTTCAGTGTTTTTAGGGGTTAAAGCTAAAAAAAACAGTGTGAGAAAAAAAAATTCCTGAACTACAGCAGTTTAATGAGCACATACTTTATACAAACAACAACAATGGGCATATCTAACCCTAATTAATAGAACTGGCCAGCACTTGCCCTAATTGGAGTTGTATATGCAAGAGTCTAATCATGCCATTGTTTGGACTTGCTGTCTTCATGCATGAAATTCCCTCAAGTATAATACTGTATGCAAATGCCATTTCATTCTTAATACACATCTGCGTGCATGTGGTGTGCCAATTCATAAAAAAAGTCCTGACCTAGTCGTAGACACTCTGGCAATGTGTGCATTTCAACACGATATTCAAATGTGACCATGAGAAAATGTCCTTCAATTAAGACCATGCAGCCGTTCTCCAGGGAACATTGTATGCTCCCTTATTTGCAAATATCAAAAGAGTCAGTATATTTTTACAGTCTAAAGACCCTGATAAAAGCACAGCATGTGAACCTACATACTGACCCCCCCCTTAGTCACTGGCATCATTAAGTGCCAAGCATGAGTGCAGTCTTTGATGACACATCTGGCACAGCTGATCATTCAAGAGTCCAGTGTTAAGAACACAAACAGCATAAATTCAAAGGGCACCGCTAAAAGGTGAAAGAGTAATTACCATTACAATTGGCAGCACACGACAATATAGTAGTGTCTGTGCTTCTTTAGGTCTCGGTGGGGGCTTAGAAAGTAGTGAGAGTGGGTGGAACACAGGATGGCCCAGTGCAAAACACTTCAGAATTCTTCAGTTCTCATAGAAGAGTTGGTATTCACTCTTTTCAGCTTATAAGAATTCATAAAATCAGTTACCAGTAAAGTGAGTTTTGAAAATAATCTGACAACAAACAGCTTTATAGACATCTCCGGGTTGTCCACCAAGTAATGAATGTCACTGTGATAACAGCATTTTTAAGCATGCAATGCAGGATCCACTCTTAATGGATAGTGCCAGTGGCGTACCTAGGAATGGCTGGGCCCCAAGGCGAACATTTGACATGGGCCCCCCCCCCCCCCCGAACCGTACTGTCTGTACTGTACTTGAACCCTACGATTTGTAAAGTGCTGAGAAATATGTTGGCCGTATATAAATAAAATGTATTAGTATTATTAAGTGACTCACTGGTGGAGATTTATCAAGACTGGTACTGTTGATTTCCCCTTCACTGGCGTAAAATGCACCTAATTTAATAATAATAATAATAATAGTCCTTTAATAGTCCCACAATGGGGAAATTCAGTGTGTTACAGCAGCAAAGATAAGCAGATACAAATACAAATACAACATGTACAGGAATGTTCCAAGGTGAGAGGCATTACATTAATAGCAGACAGACAGATAGGACGTAGCAGAGGAGGGGGGGGGGGGGATTTAACAGGCAGAGAGATATTTCAGTTCTCTGTGTGTAATGATCTCCGCTTAGGTCGGTGTTTGTTGTACAGCCTAACCGCGGTGGGGAGGAAAGACTTCCGATAGCGCTCCTTCTCACACCTAGGGTGGAGCAGTCGGTCACTGACAGTACTGCTCAGCGCGATCACAGTCTCATGCATGGGATGGGACTTCTTCTTCTGCATGGAGCTCACCACGGACAGTATCCTTCTGTCACCCACCACCTGCACTGGGTCCAGTGGGCTCCCCAGGACAGAGCTGGCCTTTCTAATCAGCTTGTCAAGTTTATTTCTGTCCCTGGTTGATATGCTGCTCCCCCAGCAGGCCACTCCAAAGAAGATGGCTGATGCCACTACCGAGTTGAAGAAAGTTCTAAGAAGTGCCCCCCCGGATTCCAAAGGCTCTCAGTTTCCTAAGCAGGTAGAGCCTGCTGTGGCCCTTCCTGTACAGGGCCTCCATATGATCTGCCCAGTCCAGCTTATTATTAAGGAGCAAACCCAGGTACTTATAGGTGTTCACAATCTCGATGCCCGTCCCCAGGATGTCCACTGGTTTAGGAGGGCTTCTGCCTTTGCGGAAGTCCACCACCATCTCCTTGGTCTTCCCAGCGTTAATCTTCAGGTGGTTCCGGTGGCACCAGTCCACAAAGTCCTGGTTCAGTTCTCTGTACTCCCTGTCATCATCATCTGTGATGAGACCCACTATTGCAGAGTCGTCAGAATACTTCTGTAGGTAGCAGCTGGATGAGTTGCACCTAAAATCTGCAGTGTACAGTGTGAAGAGGAAAGGGGCGAGAACCGTACCCTGAGGTGCCCCCGTATTACAGATCACGGTACCTGACACACAGTCTCGGGCTCTCACGTATTGAGGTCGATTTGTGAGGTAGTCTAGGATCCAGTTGGAGAGGTGGTGGTCCACTCCAGCAAGGCCCAGCTTGTCCCTCAATAACCTGGGCTGTATGGTGTTAAAAGCACTGGAGAAGTCAAAGAACATTATTCTCACTGTGTTCCCTGGTTTCTCCAGGTGAGACAGAGCCCTGTGCAGAAGATGGATGATGGCATCATCTACCCCAATGCCCGGCCGATAAGCAAACTGGAGGGGGTCCATAGCGGGGCTCACTAGAGGGCGGAGATGTGTGAGAACCAATCTCTCCAAGATCTTCATCAGGTGGGATGTCAGTGCTACAGGTCTGTAGTCGTTGAGGTCCATAGGGTGGGGTTTCTTTGGAACTGGTACCACACAAGAAGATTTCCATAATTCAGGGACTATTTCCTGCCTCAGGCTCATATTATACATATATGTAATTATACCACACAGCTGGTCCCCGCAAGTCTTAATTAGCCTTGCACTGATGTCATCTGGCCCTGCGGCTTTCCTCGCCTTGATCTTTTTCATCTCCTTCTTCACCTGGGCCCGTGTGAAGGTCAGACTGTGGCCAGATAAAGACGGATTTCTGGATTTACTGGTCTGTTGGGAAGTGGCCGCATGGGGAGAAGTCATTGTGGTGGGGGAAGCTGAAGGACATACTGGGGTGGGAGGAGCTGGTGTGTGATCAAATCTGTTGAAGAATAGGTTTAGTTCATTAAGCCAATTAACATCTGCCTCAATCTGGCAGACAGACTGTTTATGACCCGAAATTGACTTAAGCCCCTCCCAGACCCCCCTTATGTCTTTTCTTTCCATTTGCTTTTCCATTTTTTCTTTATAACTGGCTTTTCCCTGCCTGATTTGATGCCTCAGCTCCTTTTGTACTTCCCTCAACCCCTCCTTATCTCTTGTCCTGAATGCCATCTTTTTCTCCTTAAGTAGTGTTTTTATATCAGAGTTAATCCATGGTTTGTTATTGGAGAAGCACCTCACCACTTTTGTGGGTACTGTGTTGTCCACACAAAAATTAATGTAGTCTGTTATGCAGTGTGTGAGTCCTTCTATATCTTCTCCATAAGAATCCTGCAGCACTTCCCATGCGGTTTTGTCAAAACAATCCCTCAGAGCCTCATCACTCTCCTCGGACCATATCCTCACTGTGCGGGTGACAGCTGGTTCTCTATGTACAAGTGGCTTGTACACAGGTCGGAGATGTACTAGGTTGTGATCCGATCTCCCCAGGGGCGGTAGGGCTGATGAGTTATATGCCTCCCTCACGTTGGCAAAGAACAAGTCCAGTGTTTTGTTGTCTCTTGTGTGGCAGGTTACATACTGTGTGAAACTGGGCAGTGTGGATGATGGAGAGGCATGGTTGAAATCACCCGACAGAAGAAAGAGGGCCTGGGGATGTTTTAACTGTAACTGGCTCAGCGTGGCTTGTAGGACCTCGCAGGCAGTGTCAGCTTTCGCAGAGGAGGGGACATATGCAGTTATCACAATGACATGTGATAGTTCCCTTGGTAGGTAGAAAGGTCTCATGCTCACAGCTAATAGTTCAATGTCCTTACAGCAAGTTTGCTCCTTAATCACAATGTGCCTAGGATTACACCATCTATTATTCACAAACATTGCCAGCCCTCCTCCTTTCTTCTTACCGCTCTCCCTTGTCCTGTCTGCCCAAAGGAGTTTAAAACCATCCAAGGAGACCAGAGGGTCAGGAGTAACTTCAGTGAGCCAAGTCTCTGTAAGTAGCATCATGCTGCACGCCCGAAACTCCTGATTATGCCTGGTGAGCGCTGTTAGTTCATCCATCTTGTTTGCAAGAGATCTCACATTGCCCATGATGATGGAGGGAACAGCTGGTTGGTAACGCCTCTTTTTAATCCTCTGAAGAGTACCAGCTCTGTGCCTCTGAGCTGCAGAAGTTCCTCTCTTGTATAGACAAAGGAATTGTCTGCATACACAAAAGATCCCATTTTCAAGCAGAACAAAAAGACAGATAAAAAACAAAAAAAAAGTATCACAAGGGTCCAAGTCTTTGTGTGTGTTTCTTCATAGTGCAAAGTCCTTAAGTAGAGAGGTACAAAACGAGACATAGAAAGAAAAATAAGATAGAGAGTCTCAGAGCTGCTGTAGCTGGCAGCCACTCCAGCGGCGCCATCTTGGAAAAAAAAAAAAAAAAAAAAATTTATTGAGCAAATCATACATTTACAATGTTATCAGCCAGTAGCATGAGCATGAGCTCCCCAGCTCCTTTCCCATAATGCCTTGTGATATGTAGATGCTAAGTAGAGGGCAAAAGGCAATTAAAATCTCTACACACCTTCACTGGTGCTCTCCTCAATGTGAGATATTCTTGTCCCTAACCCACTCATTGCCTCCAACTAAGCCAGCCAATTCACTTTGCTCTGTACTGATGAAGGACAACAATCCGGAAACAGCGCTGTATGCAGATAAGTGAAATTGGCTTGGCTAAAATCCCTTTTGCTGTCTCAAGGCTCGGTGAGTCAAAAGCAAATTGAGGATCTGTTACATCCAACAGAGGGCGCATGAGCTCCCCAGCTCCTTTCCCATAATGCCTTGTGATATGTAGATGCTAAGTAGAGGGCAAAAGGCAATTAAAATCTCTACACACCTTCACTGGTGCTCTCCTCAATGTGAGAGATTCTTATCCCATCAGCCAGTAGATGCAGCCACAGTGCTGTTGAAGTCAATGACTCTCATCAGACCTACGAAGAGTCAGACCATGAGGGGCAGTGCCCGTTTGAACAGGACCAAAGCAGGACTGATTGCTCTTGAAGTTCGGGATGGTCACCCGCTTGTTAAAGACTGTGGCTGTTTTGTTGCCTGCTGTTATGTATGTATGTTAGTGAGAGGCAGAAAGTGGGCTGATAGCTGGAGCAGGGGAGACACCCAACATAGTTTCACCGTGTCTTTGGATTGAAGAGCCATGTTACCCCAGGTTTGGGATGGCTCATTAGAGGGTGAGTAAGCCCCTATAGCAACAGAGTGTTAGCTTTCTTGCTGTCCAGAGAAGTGACTGGATATTTCAGTGTTTGCACACCCTTATTTCCCCAAGGTGAAATAACCTATGAGTAGTACAACCCCAATTCCAAAATAGTTAGGATGCTGTATACAATGTAAAGAAAGCAAGAATGCAATGATTTGCAAATTTCATATAACCATATTTTATACACAATTTGAGCATAGAACACATATCAGAAGTTGAATGTTAGACATTTTTCCACTTCATTTAAAAAAAAATAACTCATTTAGAAATGGTAGCTACACTTCCCAAAAATGTTCTCTTCTTTTCACAACAGTCTGTAAATGTCTGGGAAGTGAGGAGACCAATTACTGGAGTTTTGAGAGAAGAACGTTGTCCCATTCTTGTCTGATGTAGCATTCTGGCTGCTCAGCTCTAGGTCTTGTTTGCCGGACTTTTCATTTCATAATGCACCAAATGTTCTTCATTGGTGAAAGGTCTGGACTACAGGCAGGCCAGTTCAGCACTCAGACTCTTCTTCTGTGAAGCCATGCTGTTGTGATTAATGCAGTAAGTAAGTAAGTGGTTTAACAATTTTTCACTGAAATGTACTCAAGGCTCAGGGCCCTGTGTAAAATTAAAAGTAGGACCCCAAATTCTGACATATTGTTCCAACAATATAAATGCATTCAATCGGTATACATTGTGCAGAGTGCTGCTACAAAGACCAATATTACCACTGTACAGTCACAAATATCACTTCTACACAGATTCTCTGCTGCCCCTGAAAACAAATAATGCCAGATAGTGTCTCATATTTTGCCCAAAACATTAGTTGTGCTGCAGACAGTAGTAATGCATACAGTAATAGTGCTGCCTTTTGTACTGTAGAATAATGGTGACCACACACTTTTATCCTAATAAAATTTGATTGTATAATAAAAATAGTGATTTAGTAATCCCTCAAAATGATATTGAAGCTCTTCTCTGTGCCCCTACACAATAATGATGCCCACATATGAGTCCCACATAGTAATAATGCCCACTATAATGCCCCTGCAAAGTAATAATGCCCCTTTCTGCCCACTACACAATAACAATGACCACCTTTATGCCACTTACAAAATAATAAAGGTGGGCAATATTATTATGTGGGTGCAAAAAGTGGATTATTACTGCTTTGCTGCTGAAAGGGGATACTATTATTTTTATAATGATGATTATTATGATGATGATGATGATGATGATGATGATGATGATGATAATAATAATAATTACATTCCATTTTTGCCCCCCTAACAGTACAACCCTCTTTGTGCCTCCGTACAATAATAATGACCCACATTGTGCCACCTAATAGGTAATAGTGTCTCATAGATTACAGTAGCAACATTTAAATTATAGTGCCATTATCAGCTATAGTACCTTTTTGTTATAGTACACTCTTGTAAGTTCTAGTTCCATCTTATTATAAGTGCCCCTAATTAGTTCTAATCCCCCCTTATTATAGCGCCCCTTACTAGTTCTCCCTTATTATAGTCCCCCTTACTAGTTCTTGATCCCCTCATATTATAGTGCCTCCTTATTCCCCTTATTATAGTTCACTCTTATAAGTTCCCCCTTATTATGGTTCAACCTTATCAGTTCTAGTCCTCCCTTTTTCCCTTATTATAGTTTCCCCTTATTAGTTATAGTTCCCCCTTATTAGTTTACCCTTATCATAGTTACCCATATTAGTTATAGTTCCCCTTATTATAATGCCACTTTATTAGTTTCAGTACCCCCTTATTATAGTTCTCCCTTATTATAGTGCCACCTTATTAGTTATAGTCCTCCCTTTTCCCTTTTCACCTTATTATAGTTATTATTTATTTATTTATTTTGCTTACTTATATAGCGCCTTCATATTCCACAGTGCTTTACAGACATTGACAGTCACTGTCCCATATGACAATATCCAGTTGATCTTAGAAGCAGATGATTGACATCGCATACTATTATTTAATCTATGATTTATTTATTTAGCTTACTTATATAATGCCAAAGTCCACAGCGCTTTACAGACATTATCAATCACTGTACCGAGTAGGGCTCACAATCTACATTCCCTATCAGTATGTCTTTTGAGTGTGGGAGGAAACCGGAGTATCCGGAGGAAACCTACGCAAACATTCCCCCTTATATCCCCCTTAAATCTACCCCTTTGTCTGGATGAATAAGAAAAAAAAGTGCAAAGATGACTAATACATAACTTTTAATATTAACTTAAAAAAATAAATAAATGGATATAAAATCCAAGTGATGTCAAGGTAAGAAATGTCACATTTAGTAGTGTAGACTAATATTATATGGCAGACTACTGTTAATAAAGTTAGACCTAGTATGATAACCCCTAAGGGGGTATTAGACCCCTGGGAGTTTACTGGCCTTAAAACAGAAATGTAGCTACAGCGCCTCTTTTTATTTTTTGGGCATATGAGGATGCTGATAATTCTAAATAAAGATTACAGAGGCTTGTATGTTCCCATTATAGAAATACCATGTCTCCCCTTTCATAGATATGGGGGGTAGTTAGAAACTATTAGTGTCTGGCTGATAACGGAGAGCCTCTACTGTCCCTCACTGTGAATCCACACAGGGGACCATTGGCATAAAAATTTGAGCAAGAATGAGGATGGGTGGTAGAGGCAGCCACCGTCCAGTGACACTGCCTCCTGCTCAATTAAAGTATCGACTGGCCGCCACCATTGTGTGGATGGAAGTATATATTGTTCTAAAACCTCTATATACTGATCAGCGTCGATAGTGCCTTTTAAGACATGAAAGTGCTGTCCATGCCACAGTAATACAGCCTCCTACCAACAGAGATGCTTGATTTTTAATTGTGTGCTGATATCAAGCTGGATGGTTCCTCTCTTCTTGAGTTCGCAGGTTTCCATAAAGAATTACAAATTTGTGAACCTGTGAACATCTTCACTTCAGAGGGACTCTTTCTCTTTAACATGCTCTTTTTAAACTCAGTCATGTGACTTCAAAATTGACCCTCCAGCTGTTTTTCATTACTACCACTTACTTTTCTAGCCTTTGATTAACCTTGTTCCAAATTTTTTGGCATGTGTTGCTGTCATTAACTCCTAAATTAGTTCATGAAGTGTAAACATGTCTAACGTTTAACTTCTGATATGTGTTCTATGTTCTATTGGGCATAAAATATGGTTATATGAGATTTCCAAAGCATTGTATTCTTATTTTTTTTACATTTTACACAGCATCCCTACTTTTTGTTATTGGCATTTCTAAGTAGGAATAAGCAAACCAGCTCGTAATGAACTGGGTTTGTTACAAGTTTTCTAAGAATTTTGGGTTCGGCCAAACCAGAGATTTTTGTGTTAGTCAACCATGAATCATTACTCCACTCTGGGGTTTCTTCAGGCCCCATATAATAATAATTACAGGTCCAGGGGAAGTGCTTACCTCTCCAGGACTCCGTTGCAACATTCTGTCTTCTAGGCCGGTGATTTCCACCTCTTCTGGCTTTCTGAGTGAAGTCAGTGACCCTGGATAACTTCTGACATCTGTCAAAGCGTCATGATGTCAACCCACCCCACTCCCAGGCCTCAGTAATTATCCAGGGCCCTTGATGTAATGAAGGACATCAAAAGAGGCTGGGTAGGTAGACTGGAGACCTGGAAAGGCGAGGAAATTTAAACTTTCAGGTGAATTATGCGAACATTCGCTAGACAGATCTTGCAAAATTTGCCCATCACTAAAAGTAAGGCAAGGGTTAATTTTGTCGCTCCTTCTTGTCTGAATTGAGGTTGCCATTGTGGGGATCGACATTGGAGTATCTAGGGGGAGGTGAAGGTTAACCTCTTTAGTTTGGCAACCTTAGTGGGTGTTCATAGATGGCTATATACAGTGTTCCTACCCAAGACAGGTTATCAACCCTGTGTAACGATACTTTATATACTGTATATAACTGTGACTGATGTGTTGATGTGTCATATTGTCTTTGATGATACAATGTGTTAATTGCTGTGTTTTCCTTTCAGGTGTAAAGTGTAAAGCCGGAACTGTAGTTGCAACCAGGTGTTATACCATGGGAGAATTAGTTTAGGCACATCATGTCCTATAACTCTGAGAGCTATGGTGTGATGCTTGGGTTACTCTGTGGCAAAGGCATATTCCAGGCAGAAGAGAGTAGGCAGAGATGAGGCCATAGTGTGCATTGAGTTTGTCCAGTTACTCAGTCTGCACCATCCAGGGTAGCAGCTACTGAGTTACGAGGAACCGGAGACCTAGTCCGTAAGGGCAAAAAGCAGTGTTGCCTATGGGATTAAGAGTGATAACCGTCACCTCATGTAAACACAGGGTGACTAAAGTTATGTGAAAAGAGTGCTGTAAAGTTGTGTAAACTGTGCCTTACCTTGTATCTCTACAATTAAGCCCTGTAAAGTTTTAGTTCAGGTATTTCGGGTTTATGAGTATCTAGTGGTTTTCCATTCTGACATGACTACATTACTACACTACCAGTTCCTGTGTACAGTACAGACCAAAAGTTTGGACACACCTTCTCATTCCAAGAGTTTTCTGTATTTTCATGACTATAAAAATTGTAGATTCACACTGAAGGCATCAAAACTATGAAATAACACATGTGGAATTATATATTTAACAAAAAAGTGTGAAACAACTGAAAATATGTCTTATATTCTAGGTTCTTCAAAGTAGCCACCTTTTGCTTTGATTACTGCTTTGCACACTCTTGGCATTCTCTTGATGAGCTTCAAGAGGTAGTCACCTGAAATGGTCTTCCAACAGTCTTGAAGGAGTTCCCAGAGATGCTTAGCACTTGTTGGCCCTTTTGATTTCACTCTGCGGTCCAGCTCACCCCAAACCATCTCGATTTGGTTCAGGTCTGGTAACTGTGGAGGCCAGGTCATCTGGCGTAGCACCCCATCACTCTCCTTCTTGGTCAAATAGCCCTTACACAGTCTGGAGGTGTGTTTGGGGTCATTGTCCTGTTGAAAAATAAATGATGGTCCAACTAAACGCAAACCGGATGGAATAGCATGCCGCTGCAAGATGCTGTGGTAACCATGCTGGTTCAGTATTCCTTCAATTTTGAATAAATCCCCAACAGTGTCACCAGCAAAGCACCCCCACACCATCACACCTCCTCCTCCATGCTTCACGGTGGAACCAGGCATGTAGAGTCCATTCGTTCACCTTTTCTGCGTCGCACAAAGACATGGTGGTTGGAACCAAAGATCTCAAATTTGGACTCATCAAACCAAAACACAGATTTCCACAGGTCTAATGTCCATTCCTTGTGTTCTTTAGCCCAAACAAGTCTCTTCTGCTTGTTGCCTGTCCGTAGCAGTGGTTTCCTAGCAGCTATTTTACCATGAAGGCCTGCTGCACACAGTCTCCTCTTAACAGTTGTTGTAGAGATGTGTCTGCTGCTAGAACTCTGTGGGGCATTGACCTGGTCTCTAATCTGAGCTGCTGTTAACCTGCGATTTCTGAGGCTGGTGACTCGGATGAACTTATCCTCCGCAGCAGAGGTGACTCTTGGTCTTCCTTTCCTGGGGCGGTCCTCATGTGAGCTAGTTTCTTTGTAGCGCTTGATGGTTTTGGCCACTGCACTTGGGGACACTTTCAAAGTTTTCCCAATTTTTCGGACTGACTGACCGTCATTTATTAAAGTAATGATGGCCACTCGTTTTTCTTTACTTAGCTGCTTTTTTCTTGCCATAATACAAATTCTAACACTCCATTCAGTAGGACTATCAGCTGTGTATCCACCTGACTTCTGAACAACACAACTCATGGTCCCAACCCCATTTATAAGGCAAGAAATCCCACTTATTAAACCTGACAGGGCACACCTGTGAAGTTCAAACCATTTCAGGTGACTACCTCTTGAAGCTCATCAAGAGAATGCCAAGGGTGTGCAAAGCAGTAATCAAAGCAAAAGGTGGCTACTTTGAAGAACCTAGAATATAAGACATATTTTCAGTTGTTTCACACTTTTTTGTTAAGTATATAATTCCACATGTGTTAATGCATAGTTTTGATGCTTTCAGTCTGAATCTACAATTTTTATAGTCATGAAAATACAGAAAACTCTTGGAATGAGAAGGCATGTCCAAACTTTTGGTCTGTACTGTATGTAAATGGAATGATCATTATAAGCTAATTTAAAGTATGTTTATGCACATGGTGGATCTATAATAACAAGACTGTGTGATATCACATGCTGCCCCAATGGCTCCTTTCTATGGTGTTATTGACACTTCTTGTGTAGCTCCTTGGTACTTCATATAGCATTATGTGGATTACTTTTACATAGAAGCAGAAGAGTTGCTCCTCTGTATTTAAACATCAAGCATAGTATAATCTGTAAAAAAAAGAAAAAAAAACAAAAACAGCAGTTTCATTACTATCTTCTAACCAATGCATTTGCCTGATAACTTTTGTAATGTAAATACAAGGACTTGCTAAGTGGCTCTAAAACCAATTTCTTTTTAGCCTGTAGTACTGAGTACTGTAGTAAAATGGCTTAAATCTATCTAGGATCCGAGAATGAAATGCCCAATTCTCTTTATGTTTCTTTATGGGAATGCGCAGCATTGCCAGCTACAGTGTACATAGTTTGGCAGAAATCAGCTCTCTGTTCTGCCTAGGAAAGTTATCCAGACATGCTGGTGTTGGCAAGGTGGCCTTAACCCTTCAGGGACAAGACAAGCCGGAATTTCTGCTAACTTCCACAAAACACCTTCACATACACTTGTTCAAAACAAATTTCTCTAGAGAAACCTAAAACTTTTACAAGGAAAACCTATCCAAGATCTAATAAAATTAATTTATAAGGAAACCAAAATATTAGATATAAAACACAAATGGATGAAATAATTTTTATTATAGCAGATTTTAGAACATTGAAATGATCTCAGTTTGCAGAATCTTTACAGCTCCCACAATGACAAAGTGAGTAAAAAAAAATCAGTAATAGTATAATACATATCAACTAGTAAGGTTAACATCATTCTTATTCACCAGCCAAATGTTTATTTGAGAATGGACTTATAAAGTTATTTATAATCGTAGCAAATGTTAGGTGCATGATAGATCTTTTTCTTAGTGTACAAATTCATGCAACATCATATTCCACAGCGCTTTACAGATATTGTCAGTAACTGTCCCATATAGGGCTCACAATCTACATTCCCTATCAGTATGTCTTTGGAGTGTGGGAGGAATCCAAACAAACACAGGAAGAACATACAAACTCCTTGCAGGTGTTGCCCTTAGCAGGATTTGAACCCAGGACTCCAGTGCTGCAGTGTTAACCACTGTACTGCCCATGAGAAGAATTATTCAAAATTGCTCCAAGCCAAGACCATATCCTTCTTTCCACTACGTTAGCAAAATAATCAAAATAACAGCCCATACCTTAACTCGTTTTCTAATCATTTTTCTCTAGCTCATTTACATCAAATTTCCTAATGTTGCAACCCCAACAGATGCCACCAGTGAAGAATGCAGTTGTTACTACTGACTTCCAAGACAGGTTCAACATCCCATTACACACATTAAAAAAAGCACAACATTTTTACCCTCCAATCCAGCTTTTGATCAAGATGCACATCTAATCGTGGCAATGACCACTAAACGTCCCTTTCCTCCTTCTATAGTCAATAACCATCTCTTTTGTCTTTCCCAAATTTAATATCAGATCATTTTCTCCTCTCCACACAACAAAAGTATTCTACTACCTCCCTATATTCATTGTCTTCACTCCCTTACATTTCCCATCACCAGAGTATCATCTGATAATTTCTGAAGATGGCAAGTCTCCGAACAGTACTTAAAGAGGACCTTTCACGTCCTCATGTATATGCGGTTTTACATACCGCTAGAAAGCCGACAGCGCGCTGGAGCTATCGGTGGTCTTAGTTTCACTGTTCACCATCAGAAGGGCGTTCCTGACAGTCTAGCTGGGCTGTAAGGAACGACCCCCGACAGTACTCGTCCATAGCCCTGTACTGGGGGGGCGCTCCTCACAGCAAAAATGGATGTGTAGTATTAAATGTGCTATAAGAATCAAAAACATTATGTTAACCACATCATTACTCTGGTCCAGATAGGATATGCTTTCTATAGCAAATAGATTTCTGCATCTCACACACTAATACAATCTGATACTCAAATTGAAGGGGATCCTGTTGATCATCAAACAAAGGCTTCAGATGAAATAGAACAATTCATGATTTGAGATGTGAGCAAACCGGTTCAGAAATTTCTAAAAGTTATATTTCCTTACAAAGCTTTTGCGATTTGTCTCAAACAGACTTCTAAAATGGACAACATCACGTGTAATTTGAGGATGAAGAGCAGAGGAGGAGGAGGATTACATGTTCTCTTTAATCTATGCAGGCTTCTGGCATCATGTGACACCCTCTCAGCCAATCAAGAGCGGTGGGTGAAGAGGTTACAGTGGTGATGTCATATCAGAATATAGGATATCGTGCAAGGAGAGGGGTCAATTTATGAGAGAGAAGCCTAAGAAGAAGAAGTCTACGATAATGCAAGCACAGTGATAGTGAAAAAGAAACACCAACATTGCAATCATATTACTGAATTACAGGAGAGAAGCTAAACTCTGGAGAATCAATTAGTTACATTTAATCAATTTAAGACAGAGAGGCATAGAAATTATAGGATTGTGTATGTGAAGCTAAGCACTGTACTGTGAGCATAGTGTCCAACATGTTACACATACTATGACCTGGTCACCCTTTCAGTGTGAAGTCTAATTTTGTTACTTTAAAAAAAAAAAAATTGAGCTTTTTTTTTAATACAGTGTCAACTGTCACTCCAAACATCCAATCTGACTGTGATGCAGTGAGTTACTATATAATTTTGATGTGCCAGGTCAGCCTTTGAGTGCCAAATCATATTTCTTTTCTAAGTTTTTGTAAAAAATAAATAAATAAATAATAAATAAATAAATACAGCGTCAGAATTGTTGTCATCCACTATTATATAATTAGTGCAGTCAAATGACTGGAAGAAAACATAGGTTAAAAACATTCTGAAACACAATCATGAATAGACATGTGATGAACCAGGTATTGAGGCAAGAGAACAAAAAGAATACATATAATAATAATGATAATAATAATAATAAAAGCAGACATATTGATCATCAGCATCATGGAAGCAAATAAGTAGAAGCATACAGTATCCATTAGCAGGAGTGGTATGGCAAATAACATTCAAGATATCTTCTAGTGTGAGAAGGTTCAATTTTGAAGGTCAGCTCTCTACCTTTAAAATTCTTAAAGAATAAGATAACATTTTTAATTACTTGGCTCACTCATCTCAGTCACAGGATATTTCATCTGAGAGTGATGCTGCAAACTTGAGGGTTCTGTGTGTTCCTCCTCCTCCTCTACTTTTGCAAGATGTAATTTACCTAATGGTCTTTCTCCACCATCAACCATGTCTACTTCATCTTCACAATCACTGATACCTTATAGTGATGTTGCAACTGCTGAGAAAGATATTTCTTCTAGTCCAAGTCTTCCTCTTCTACCTCTTCTTGATGAGTTGGATGAGCCTTTTTTGGATGTGGAGGAAGCAGAGGTGGAAGATATAACTGGTGGTGGTAGAGGTAGTAGTGGCAGGGTGTGAGGTACTGGTGGTAGTTGTGAGGGTAGGGGAGCTAGTATGAAAATCGTAAGGTGGGAATTAAGAGGGTTTCAAAGAATCCCATGGCCATAATGAGTCAGAAAAAAATGAGGAAAATATGACATTGTCGATGATGATTGACATCACAAGAAGAGGGTAATGATTCCAGCAGATGCACAGCCCCAACATTAAAAAGCCTGCTCGGAGCAGACCTAAGGCAAGCTTGGGTGGTGGCATTGGTGGTGCTGCCAGACATGTTTCCAGCATTGCTGGTGTTAGTGGCAGCAGCTACATTCGGTTCTCTCTTGTGTGAGTTTTTATGTACATTATCAAATTACTACTACATGGCATTGTGCAAGCAGAAAATGTAAGAACTACATCTCTTCATACTCACATAAAAAAAATCACCAAAAGAGAATTGGCAGGGAAAGTGAGCAACACCATCCTACTCCTTCTCTCTCTGTGGTCTTCCTTGTAGGCAGGCTACATCCACACCATGCCAATGGTCGCTGTTGTCATCATCACCATCATTCTCCTCCTTCTTCATTCTATTGTCAGGCAACCATAATGAAATATGTGTCTACAAAACTGCAATATGAATTCAGGCATTCAGGAGTTCTGCAACTTAACTTGCACCTGGCCAAGTTACTGGCAATGCACTCGCTGCTGTAATTCTTAGTAATGCATTTTTCCAACTGATGGGATACACTCAGCCTTGATAGATGATACCTAGTTGCTATTATTTTTCTAGTATGTCTCTGCTTTATATTGCCCTGTGTGGGAGAATGTGGGCTTATCCTTGTATATGTCAGTTTGGGGAAACGTACATGCTGATATTGACATGTGGAGCAGCAATTTTGAGCAGAGATAATACATGGTTTTCATGACCAACACAGTCAATTTTTTGAGTGGCAGTGGCCACAGTACAGAAACGCAATAAGGCCATGTAGCACAACTCTGTTTGTGCGGGCCCATTTCCAGGCGGAGCGCAACCACTTCCTCCAGTTCCTCCTCACTTCTCCAACTTCACTAAACAAAGCAAGCCTTTGCTTACACTCCACCGTTGCTTCATGGGTGTAAGTTGAAGGACTGCCATGCAGTTTTACAGCTAATGAGCCTGGATCAAAGAAGCCACACAACAGAGGAGCTGCTCCACTGTATCCCGCAGCAAGTATCCCACTGGATGGCTCCCCTCAACTACAACAGGGGAGTGTTCCCAGTGACAATTGCATGAACATTGTGGTTGCACCAAAGTTGGGTAGAATACCCAATTGTCCCTACATGGTTCATGTGCTAAATTTTGTAGTGTCGCTTATTTAACACATATAATGGCTTAAATTAGGGATGCTGCCCATAGCCAGAAAATTGTCTACACATTTCTGCCATTCTTGTGGTGCTAAAACATCTTGATGAACTTGCAGCAACAAAACAACCTTCCCTTGCACCTCCTTATGTGCAATGACCCAGTTCCCTGAAATTCCACATTGCACATGTTGGAACATCTGTGAGAGAAGCAGAAGATGGTGAATAATTACTGCAGGCAACAAACCACAGGAATAATTAATGCATTTTTTTAAAATCTGCCTTTGGAGGCTCATGAGGGAAGTGTGTCACCTTCTGAAGCCCTTTGAGGAGGCCACCAAATTTGTCAGCAGAGACAACTGCTACGACAGTGATGTCATCCCTTTAATATATATCTTACATGAAACACTTACACTCATGCAATGAGGGATGAAACAAGAATAACAGCTTCCACCTCTACGTCACTGCCCCAGGGTGGTGCAAGAGCAAGGAGGGAATGAAGAACTGGGCTGTTGGCATTGGAGAACCTGCGACTTCTAGACTGGAGAAGAAAGCTTTCCTTTGAATGCAGAAGGGGACCTTGATATTTCACAGCCAAGGGAGGAAGCTGACCCTTGTTTGTTTCAAGGTGATGATGTTAATAATGACTACGGCCACGCTGGCCAAGACAACCAATGATAGCAGACCCCAGGGTCTGTGCACACACTGCAAGCATCACAGGCTGTATGTTTCATTGCATACATAGTGAAAAGTATATTATTATTAGCATGATACTAATACTACCAGCATTATGCTAATACTACCAGAACCATGGTCCACAAGAGAGGCTGCAGGAGATTAGTAATCAGCAGTAATTGGTAATTCGTAAAAAGTAACTGGACATCTGGTGGATGTTGGGTTTCCATTGGCACCACCCACACATACTTACTTTCTTTTTTCAGTACTCATGACAGCTGGGAGCCTTGTGAAGGTTCCCAGCTGTCAATTCACCCCCTTTCCCTACATCTCAAATAAAAATAAACCAAACTAAACAATTTAGGTATCACTAAGTAATCAATATCACCACCCTCATCAATTTGCTGTTCTCAGTAGCCTATACAGAGAGAATGGAGCAAGAAGCAGAAAGCTCTCTTCTTTGTGCAGTGGCTGAACTGAGACACTGCAGTCTATGCAGCTAAGCTCACATTCAAGTAATCTGGGCTAGTCACACCACTGAGAGCTGGCTGTCTGCTTCCTGCACCATTCTTTGTGTATCAGTTGCGGAGAACAGCTAATCAATAGGGGTTCCAAGTGTCAGAAATTGATGAACTACCTGAATTCAATGACCTATCTTTAGCATAAGTCATCAATATTTTTAGTCCAGAGAATGCATTTAACCCCTTAACGACCAATGCAGAGTTTTTCATTTCTTAAAAGGTATCAAAACATTGCAAATACTATATAAATTTGGTATTGCCGTGTTCGTACTGACCCGCAGAATACATACCATGTCATTTTTACCACACAGTGAACGCCGTAAAAATTAAACCCATATGAAGTTGGCGCAAATGCATTTTTTTCTCCAATTGCACCTCATTCTGAATTTTTTTCCAGCTTCCCAGTACATTGCACAGCATATTGAATGGTGCCATTGCAAAGTACAATTTGTTTCACAAACAATAAGCCATCATATGAGACTGTGAACTGAAAAATGCTAAAGTTATAGCTCTTGGAATGTGGGGAGGGAAAAACGAAAAATGACCCGGTCTTTAAGGGGTTAATAGTAATTTCTCTGTAGAGAAAGAGAAGAGACAAAGAAGAGACAAAGCTCTGAAATGTTGTAGCGACAGCACAGAATACCTACTCCCTACAGGGTACTCAAGTTGCCAAATGGGCAGCAAAATTTCTTGCAAACTTTCATATGGATAAGTGCAAGGTCAAAAATACACATGCTAGTTATACCATAAAAAGATCACTATTGGGCGAGTGTACAAAGTAGAAAGATTTGGGAGTAATTGTTAATAATAAACTAAATTATAATATACAGTGTTAGTCTGCTGCATCTAAACATGACTTCTAGAGAAAAAAAAGTATTATTTTACCTCTATACAGCACTATCAGATCTTGAATATGCCATCCAGTTTTGGCCACCAGTTCATAAAAATTATCGGAGAGCAGGAGAGAGTTCAGAGAACCAAATTAATATGTGATCTAGAAGAGTTTACAGTGCCTTGCGAAAGTATTCGGCCCCCTTGAACTTTTCAACCTTTTGCCACATTTCAGGCTTGAAACATAAAGATATAAAATTTTAGTTTTTTGGTGAAGAATCAACAACAAGTGGGACACAATTGTGAAGTGGTTATTTTAAACTTTTGTAAAAAATAAAAAACTGAAAAGTGGGGCGTGCAATATTATTCGGCCCCTTTACTTTCAGTGCAGCAAACTCACTCCAGAAGTTCAGTGAGGATCTCTGAATGATCCAATGTTGTCCTAAATGACTGATGATGATAAATACAGTCATATGAAAAAGTTTGGGCACCCCTATTAATCTTAATCATTTTTAGTTCTAAATATTTGGGTGTTTGCAACAGCCATTTCAATTTGATATATCTAATAACTGATGGACACAGTAATATTTCAGGATTGAAATGAGGTTTATTGTACTAACAGAAAATGTGCAATATGCATTAAACCAAAATTTGACCGGTGCAAAAATTTGGGTACCCTTATCATTTTATTGATTTGAATACTCCTAACTACTTTTTACTGACTTACTGAAGCACAAAATTGGTTTTGTAACCTCACTGAGCTTTGAACTTCATAGCCAGGTGTATCCAATCATGAGAAAAGGTATTTAATGTGGCCAATTGCAAGTTGTTCTCCTATTTGAATCTCCTCTGAAGAGTGGCATCATGGGCTCCTCAAAACAACTCCCAAATGATCTGAAAACAAAGATTGTTCAACATAGTTGTTCAGGGGAAGGATACAAAAAGTTGTCTCAGAGATTTAACCTGTCAGTTTCCACTGTGAGGAACATAGTAAGGAAATGGAAGACCACAGGGACAGTTCTTGTTAAGCCCAGAAGTGGCAGGCCAAGAAAAATATCAGAAAGGCAGAGAAGAAGAATGGTGAGAACAGTCAAGGACAATCCACAGACCACCTCCAAAGAGCTGCAGCATCATCTTGCTGGAGATGGTGTCACTGTGCATCGGTCAACAGTACAGCACACTTTGCACAAGGAGAAGCTGTATGGGAGAGTGATGCGAAAGAAGCCGTTTCTGAAAGCACGCCACAAACAGAGTCGCCTGAGGTATACAAAAGCACATTTGGACAAGCCAGCTTCATTTTGGAAGAAGGTCCTGTGGACTGATGAAACAAAGATTGAGTTGTTTGGTCATACAAAAAGACGTTATGCATGGCGTCAAAAAAACACAGCATTCCAAGAAAAACACTTGCTACCCACTGTAAAATTTGGTGGAGGTTCCATCATGCTTTGGGGCTGTGTGGCCAATGCCGGCATCGGGAATCTTGTTAAAGTTGAGGGACGCATGGATTCAACTCAGTATCAGCAGATTCTTGAGAATAATGTACAAGAACCAGTGACGAATTTGAAGTTACGCCGGGGATGGATATTTCAGCAAGACAATGATCCAAAACACAGCTACAAATCTACTCAGGCATTCATGCAGAGGAACAATTACAATGTTCTGGAATGGCCATCCCAGTCCCCAGACCTGAATATCATTGAACATCTGTGGGACAATTTGAAGCGGGCTGTCCATGCTCGGCGACCATCAAACTTAACTGAACTGGAATTGTTTTGTAAAGAGGAATGGTCAAAAATACCTTCATCCAGGATCCAGGAACTGATTAAAAGCTACAGGAAGCGACTAGAGGCTGTTATTTTTGCAAAAGGAGGATCTACTAAATATTAATGTCACTTTTCTGTTGAGGTGCCCATACTTTTGCACCGGTCAAATTTTGGTTTAATGCATATTGCACATTTTCTGTTAGTACAATAAATCTCATTTCAATCCTGAAATATTACTGTGTCCATCAGTTATTAGATATATCAAATTGAAATGGCTGTTGCAAACACCCAAATATTTAGAACTAAAAATGATTAAGATTAATAGGGGTACCCAAACTTTTTCATATGACTGTATAATCCACCTGTGTGTAATCAAGTTTCCGTATAAATGCACCTGCTCTATGATAGTCTCAGGGTTCTGTTTAAAGCGCAGAGAGCATCATGAAGACCAAGGAACACACCAGGCAGGTCCGTGATACTGTTGTGAAGAGGTTTAAAGCCGGATTTGGATACAAAAAGATTTCCCAAACTTTAAACATCCCAAGGAGCACTGTGCAAGCGATCATATTGAAATGGAAGGAGTATCAGACCACTGCAAATATACCAAGACCCGGCCATCCTTCTAAACTTTCATCTCAAACAAGGAGAGGTGGGAGAGTCTGTCCATAGGACAACAATCAGTCGTACACTGCACAAATCTGGCCTTTATGGAAGAGTGGCAAGAAGAAAGCCATTTCTCAAAGATATCCATAAAAAGTCTCGTTTAAAGTTTGCCACAAGCTACCTGGGAGACACACCAAACATGTGGAAGAAGGTGCTCTGGTCAGATGAAACCAAAATCGAACTTTTTGGCCATAATGCAAAACGATATTTTTGGCGTAAAAGCAACACAGCTCATCACCCTGAACACACCATCCCCACTGTCAAACATGGTGGTGGCAGCATCATGGTTTGGGCCTGCTTTTCTTCAGCAGGGACAGGGAAGATGGTTAAAATTGATGGGAAGATGGATGGAGCCAAATACATGACCATTTTGGACGAAAACCTGTTGGAGTCTGCAAAAGACCTGAGACTGGGATGGAGATTTATCTTCCAACAAGACAATGATCCCAAACATAAATCAAAATCTACAATGGAATGATTCACAAATAAACGTATCCAGGTGTTAGAATGGCCAAGTCAAAGTCCAGACCTGAATCCAATCAGGAATCTGTGGAAAGAGCTGAAAACTGCTGTTCACAAACACTCTCCATCCAACCTCACTGAGCTCAAGCTGTTTTCCAAGGAAGAATGGGCAAGAATTTCAGTCTCTCAATGTGCAAAACTGATAGAGACGTACCCCAAGCGACTTGCAGCTGTAATCGCAGCAAAAGGTGGCGCTACAAAGTATTAACCTAAGGGGGCCGAATAATTTGGCACGCCACATTTTTCAGTTTTTTATTTTTTACAAAAGTTTAAAATATCCAATAAATTTCGTTCCACTTCACGATTGTGTCCCAATTGTTGTTGATTCTTCACCAAAAAATTAAAATTTTATATTCTTATGTTTGAAGCCTGAAATGTGGCAAAAGGTTGAAAAGTTCAAGGGGGCCGAATACTTTCACACGGCATTGTACATATAAAGATAGGCTAGCAAAACTAAATTTATTTAGTTTAGAGAAGAGAAGCCTGAGGGTTAATGTGATATCTTTAAAGTGTTATACTGAGGTTTCTTGGGCCCACCAGTGCCATAACCCCTACTAAATAGACTGTAGTATCCGTCCAATTTGCGTGTCTTCTGCACAATTATTATTTGAGAGCCTGAGTCCATTGGAGGATTCTATTGTACTCTGGTGGTCCAATCCAACCCTTTATCCTTATATAAATATGTAGATGGTCCACAAACCAAAGAACATGGGGTAACAGCTTATGGTTAAAAGAAGTGCAACTTTATCACATGGTTAAATAGCATTATTTCGCTGTCTAAACTAACTATAAAATGACTGAATACTCTCCTGCAGGAATTTGTAACAGTGAAAAGTGTTGTGAGCTTTAAAAAAGGGCTGGATACTGTATCTTATTTGTAAATGTGCAGGACTACTTATATTTATGTACAGTGTTGCTGTACAAATCTGTTCAGGCCAGTAAGAGCTGCATTGGGTCTGTGTCACTAACAGTGTTTTTGGCCTTCCTTTGGAACCGCTTTTGTTTATGAGAATAAACCATTTGAATTTGATCCACTTAGGTCTTTTTTCCACCCACTAACTATGTAACTATATATAAAATATGTCAGGTATCTTATCTTCAATTTTGACTCTTCAAAATTGCTAGATAGATGAGGAGTAAATAAGTTAATGAATACCTAGGTTGATGGTCATACTAGTTGAATGACCCAGAAAAATAATTTTTTTTTCGCCTCACTCCATGATCTAAAGTGTTCAAAAGTGGTCTTCTGAAAGGGCTGCCACTCAAGAAGTGTGGATTGGGGTACAGTGACTGCAGGGAGCTCTAGAGTTGTCTGTTAGGGACTGCTCAAGAGACACTTTGGATCCTGATGATGAGTGGATTAAAACTTATTTTTCTCAGTCATGCAGCTAGTAAGATGATCAACTTAGGTTTATTTCAACTGTAATGCACTTTACAGGAAATCTAGCCTCATGCTAAATAATTTAGTGATTTGGTAGCTCTGCTGTCCATGATACATCTGCCAAGTTAAATATTTCACATTTACAATGTAATTGCATTTCAATCCAAAGGTAAAGTAATGTTACAAACATGCTAGTTTTATACATTAACCATATGTAAAGGGCCACTAAGCCTAAAAGACTGCAATCTGAAAGGAGACATACAATTCACAAAATGAATTTATGTAAGAAAAAGAAAGAAAAAATATGCATGCAAACTTCATGGTTACTGGCTATAGTAATATCCAGCATGAGACTCCATCTCTTATGTTAAATGTATCTTTATTAAACAATGCTCTAGATTCTTTCTCCTCATATTGCACTGGAATGTTTGTTTTTATTTCATTAGTGTTTTTTTTTTTTTTTATATAAAAATACATGCATGTGACAATAGGGATGGCTAAACTTAACGAGATTTGTTTAGAAGAATATTGAAGAGATTTTGGCCATCTGGTTCATTTCACATCGATAGTACTATAACTAAACTCTGGGGTCTCTTCTAACACCAGCGTATAATAAGTGGAAGTCCAGGGGAGGTGTAGCAATATAACAAAAAGTTCAACTCTTCGGCCTCTGACTGACATCACATGCATCAGGGTCTCCGCAGAGGCTTGTGATTGGTCCTCAGTGGTCACCAGGGGTATGCCTACATCTTGACACTTTGACCCAGTGATATCAGCTAGAGAACACAAGAGGATGCTGGGGAACTGCCGGTTGCCACCAGATGCTGCGAGGGTGCCCAGGAGAGGTGAGGCAAGGTGCGTATAAGTGTTAGTTTGTTAGGTTGTGTCACGTTCCTTGGGCCTCAATTTATTATAATCTGGGATCTAAAGAGACCCCATTATGTAACATTATTTCAAGGGTAACAAACCCTAAAGGTTTCAGGTTCTAGTCAAGCCCGAAACTTTTGGAAAGTTTGGGTCAAATCTGGTGTGATCCAAACTGGTGCACTCATCTCTAGTGACAAATTAACTACACTTTGATAAAACTCATGTCTTGAAATAAGCCACTTTAATACAGGTTACCAGAGTAGAGATAATACACCAGTACTTCCTGTTTTCTACAGTTTTGCTTTATTTATTCAGACAGTATGAGCAAAGTCATTGCATTATCATTAGAAGTGGTCAGGTTTATAACCACTTTAATGTACTGCAGACATATGAGACTTTGTATGTATTGTTAATGTCACTCCTTGGCCTCTGGACAAGAAAATTGTATTCCATCACTTCCTGGAGACTGTAATAGTATATGATATTTCTTTGTCAAATGGAGCACTGGTAGTCACAACCATGCACCTGGGACACAGACCAGATAATTTGCATGTGGAATAAAAGCTGAATTTCTCAGCAGCAGCAAAGGTATGTTTACTATGACATAGGAAAGATATATTCATTGTGGCAATAACAGTCCCTTCTTTAACCTCTCCTCATAAATGAGGTCCTCCATGGTAATATTGCACCCCTGTTGCAAGTCCATACCCCTTTTAATACATGACAATATCCTGTTGATCTTAGAAGCAGATGATTGACATTGCATACTGTTATTTAATCTATGATTTATTTATTTAGCTTACTTATATAGTGCCAAAGTCCACAGCGCTTTACAGACATTATCAGTCACTGTACCTAGTAGGGCTTGCAATGTAAATTCCCTATCAGTATGTGTTTACAGTGTGGGAGGAACCAGAAGTACCAAGAAGAAACCCGCACAAACACGTGGAGAACATGCAAACTTCATGCAGATGTCTTTGACTGGATTCAGACCCAAGAATCCAGTGCTGCAAGTCAACAGTACTAACCAATGATCTACAAGTACATTCAGGTTCTTCTCTACCAGTGACTCTCCTAGTTCTCCTAGGACATATATTGAACACAGATTATTGTTACCCAAGTGGATGCCCAAACATTCTGCCCAAACAGTCTGTCCAAGTCTGCTTATAACCGACATCCTCTATAGACTGCCCTGTACTACATAGCTTGGTGTTATCTGCAAAAGTAGAGACAGTGCTATTAATCTAAACTTATATATGAGTAATAAATAAGCTAAATAACAGTGGACCCATCACTGACCGCTGGGGTACACCACTTATAACACAGGACCAGTATGAGCTGCAGTCATTGACTACAATTCTCTGGATAGGATAATTTAACCAGTTTTCAATCCAATTACAAACTATATTTTCTAAGCCAATGGACCTGATTTTACCCATTAAACGTATATTAGGGACAGTATCGAACTCCTTTGCAAAGTCCAGGAACACTATATCCACAGCCTCCCCTCTGTTCAGACTTCTACTCACCTCTTCATAAAAACATATCAGGTTTGTGTAACAATTTCTGTCCTTTCTGTCCTTCTGTGTGATTGATGTATTACCAGCATTGGTGACACCTACATCAACTACCTGTTTTTCTATATATACAGAGCTGAAGAACTCATTTAGTATCTCTGCTTTTCTTGGTCAGTAGTCCTATCATTTAGGGGACCTACCTGTTCTGACCTTGGATTTTTTACATTTATGTAACTAAATAATTTTTAGGGGATAGTTTTGCTATCCTAAGCCACCTGCCTTACATACAGGACAGGTGTATCGTATATTGCACTCACCGGACATATAAAAAACTGTGCACTTTATTCCATGTTGCACTAGTAAAAAACAACAGCAGTGATGGGGGAGAGGTGCATAACCTTGCATCTGGGCAACGACTGTTTTGCACTTACCAGCTCTTCCTCTGGCCCCAATATACATATCAGAAATGGCCACTTACCATGTTTAAATGTATCCCCCCCAAGGTCTACCATCCAATGGAATAGGGAACCGAATGGCGGAAAATGGGTGTGTACATGCCAGGCCCGCCCCTTGCTATATGCCCCCCACGCCACAGTCGAGGTAAAATGCAGCCGCATCTCAGAAACGTCCTGAACACATGCGCGGGGCTGGCACCCAATCCAGCCTCACTGACGCCGGACCCCGGGACCACACACATGTGACCCCAAGATCCGACCCCACACACTATTGGCCTAAGACAGGAGCCCAGTGACAGCGCACATACCCATAGTATATCCCCATAGATACACAGACACTGTACATAGACAGACATAGACATACAGGTTCTCTGAGAACCTGGTAATTAAACAGGCAGATAAGGGGGAGAATACTGTAGTTATGACCAGAGAATATTACTTAAAAGAGGCGCATAGACAGCTGGGGGATTCCAACACATATAGAATTCTGGATAAACATTAAACATCCAGACAAAAACAAGGTCTTTTTTGAGGGAATATGTAGAAAAAGGAGTAATATCCAAGGATACAGCAGAGAAATTGTTAGTGGATTTTCTATGTAAACCAGGTTGATATTTCCTCCCTAAAATCCATAAGACCTTATATGACCTGTATGTCAGAAGTGGCATGAAAGCGAGCATGAAAGAGGCAAATGTGGGTGAAAATGTGAGTGAAGATTGTAAGGATGTGGAATCCTTGTGGGTGGAATTACATAAGGATGTGACTACTGATAAAATACTTTTTGGTATAATCTATAGATCCCCCAACATAACTGAGGAGTTAGAGGATCAGTTGTATAAGGAAATTGAGTGGGTGGCATAGGCAGGTAAAGTGGTCTTGATGGGAGATTTTATCTACCCAGATATTGGCTGGGGTCATGGTACTGCATCGTCTGTAAAGGGGAGAAAATTCATCAACTTGTTGCAGGACAATTTAATGGTCCAGCTGGTAGAATATTAAACCAGAGGGGATGCTTTGCTGGATCTGATCATCTCTAATAATACGGGATTTGTTGGAAATGTCACTGTTAGTGAAAACCTTGGTAATAGTGACCAGAATCTAATCAGATTTCACTTAAATTGTAAAAAACAAACAAAGGTTAGGATGGCAAATCCCGCCATTTTAACCCCTTCCCGCCAGTGACATTTTTCGATTTTCGTTTTTTGTTTTTGACTCCCCCCTTCCAAACCCAATAACTTTTTTATTTTTCCGTTCTCAGAGCCATATGAGGTCTTAATGTTTGCGGGACAATTTTTTTTTATGATGCTACCATTTATTATTCTGTACAATGTACTGGGAAACTGGAAAAAAATTCTGAATGGGGTGGATTTGAAGAAAAAGTGCATTTGTGCGACTTTCTTACGGGTTTCGTTTTTACAGTGTTCTACAGCCAAAATGACATGTCATCTGTATTGTATGTTTCGATACGATTCCGGGGATACCAAATTTATATGGTTTTATTTACATTTTAACCCCTTAACAAAAATCCAAAACTGTGCAAAAATATATTTTTTTTAAAAGTCGCCACATTCTGACACCCCTAACTTTTTTATAATTCTGTGTACGGGGATGCATAAGGTGTCTTTTTTTGCGGGACCAGGTGTAATTTTTAGTTATACCATTACTTTGAACACTTTTTACTCAAATTTTTTATCAGAGGCAAAACAGTGAAAAAGCGGCAGTTTGGCACTTTTGATTTTTTTTCCCGCTACGGCGTTTACCGTACGGGAAAAATATTTTTATAGATCGGGCGTTTTTGGACACAGGGATACCTAATGTGTACATGTTTCACAGTATTTAACTACTTTTATATGTGTTCTAGGGAAAGGGGGGTGATTTGAACTTTTAATATTTTTTATTTTTTTGCATTTATTAGACGCCCTAGGGGGTCTTGAACCCCAGGGGGTCTGATCACTAATGCAATGCATAGCAATGCTAATGCATTGCAATAAATCAGCCCTTCAATTGCAGGCTACATAGAGTATTATATTATTACACATATTCTAAGTAACATATAGCATGGTTTTACTAAGGACAGAGGTTGTCAGACTAATCTGATTTGTTTTTATGAAGAGGTGAGTAGAAATCTGGACAGAGGGGAGGCTGTGGATATAGTGTTCCTGGACTTTGCAAAGGCGTTTGACACTGTCCCACATAGACATTTAATGGGTAAAATCAGGTCCATTGTCTTGGAAAATATAGTTTGTAATTGGATTGAAAACTGGTTGAAGAATCGTATCCAGAGAGTTGTGGTCAATGACTACAGCTCAGACTGATCCTCTGTTATAAGTGGTGTACCCCAGGGTTCAGTGCTGGGTCTGCTGGTACTTACAGTGCTGGCCAAAAGTATTGGCACCCCTGCAATTCTGTCAGATAATACTCAATTTCTTCCAGAAAATGATTGCAATCACAAATGCTTTGGTAATAATATCTTCATTTATTTTGCTTGCAATGAAAAAACTCAAAAGAGAATGAAAAAAAAGTCAAATCATTGATCATTTTACACAAAACTCCAAAAATGGGCCGGACAAAAGTATTGGCACCCTCAGCCTAATACTTGGTAGCACAACCTTTAGACAAAATAACTGCGAACAACCGCTTCCGGTAACCATCAATGAGTTTCTTACAATGCTCTGCTGGAATTTTAGACCATTCTTCTTTGGCAAATTTCTCCAGGTCCCTGAGATTTGAAGGGTGCCTTCTCCGAACTGCCATTTTGAGATCTCTCCACAGGTGTTCTATGGGATTCAGGTCTGGACTCATTGCTGGCCACTTTAGAAGTCTCCAGTGCTTTCTCTCAAACCATTTTCTAGTGCTTTTTGAAGTGTGTTTTGGGTCATTGTCCTGCTGGAAGACCCATGACCTCTGAGGGAGACCCAGCTTTCTCGCACTGGGCCCTACATTATGCTGCAAAATTTGTTGGTAGTCTTCAGACTTCATAATGCCATGCACACGGTCAAGCAGTCCAGTGCCAGAGGCAGCAAAGCAACCCCAAAACATCAGGGAACCTCCGCCATGTTTGACTGTAGGGACCGTGTTCGTTTCTTTGAAGGCCTCTTTTTTTTTCCTGTAAACTCTATGTTGATGCCTTTTCCCAAAAAGCTCTACTTTTGTCTCATCTGACCAGAGAACATTCTTCCAAAAAGTTTTTGGCTTTCTCAGGTAAGTTTTGGCAAACTCCAGCCTGGCTTTTTTATGTCTCTGGGTCAGAAGTGGGGTCTTCCTGGGTATCCTACCATAGAGTCCCTTTTCATTCAGACGCCGACGGATAGTACGGGTTGACACTGTTGTACCCTTGGACTGCAGGGCAGCTAGAACTTGTTTGGATGTTAGTCGAGGTTCTTTAGCCACCATCTGCACAATCTTTCGTTGAAATCTCTCGTCAATTTTTCTTTTCCGTCCACATCTAGGGAGGTTAGCCACAGTGCCATGGGCTTTAAACTTCTTGATGACACTGCGCACGGTAGACACAGTAACATTCAGGTCTTTGGAGATGGACTTGTAGCCTTGAGATTGCTCATGCTTCCTCACAATTTTGTTTCTCAAGTCCTCAGACAGTTCTTTGGTCTTCTTTCTTTTCTCCATGCTCAATGTGGTACACACAAGGACACAGGACAGAGGTTGAGTCAACTTTAATCCATTTCAACTGGATGCAAATGTGATTTAGTTATTGCCACCACCTGTTATGTGCCACAGGTAAGTAACAGGTGCTGTTAATTACACAAATTAGAGAAGCATCACCTGATTTTTCAAAGGGTGCCAATACTTTTGTCCACCCCCTTTTTTATGTTTGGTGTGGAATTATATCCAATTTGGCTTTTTGACAATTCTTTTTGTGGTTTTCCATTGAAGACAAATTAACCCCTTAAGGACCCAGCCCAAAAGTGCGTTAAGGACCAGGCCTCGTTTTTCAAAACTGACATGTGTCACTTTATATGGCAATAACTTTGAGACGTCTTAACTTACACAAGTGATTTTGAGATTGTTTTTTCGTGACACATTGTACTTCATGTTAGTGGTAAACACTAATTAATATTTTTGTATTTATTTATAAAAAAATAGGAAATTTGATGGAAATTTGGAAAAAAATCGCAATTTTCAAAATGTGAAATGCTCTGCTTTTCAGATAGATAGTCATACCACCCAAATACATTAATACATATTATCTACCATATCTCTGCTTTATATCGGCATCATCTTTTAATCGTCCTGTAATTTATTTTGGATGTTAGAAGGCTTACAAGTGTAACAGCGATTTTGCAGATTTACAAGAAAATTTCCCAAACTAATTTTTTAGGGACCACTTCAGTTCTGAAGAGGATTATAATGTCCTATATATTAGAAACCCCCATAAATCACCCCATTTTCAAAACTGCACCCCTCAAATAATTCAAAATAATATTTGGGAAGTTTGTTAACCCTTTAAGAATTTCACTGGAATTAAAACAATATGGAGGTGAAATTTAGACATTTAATTTTTTCCCACTAATTCCTTAATTTAGCCCTAAAATTAACACATTCACAAAGGGTTAAAGGAAAAAATGCATCTCACAGTTTGTTATGCAATTTCTCCCGAGCACGGAAATACCCCACAAGTGGGTGTAAACTGATGTTTGGGCGAATGGCAGCGCACGGAAGGGAAGGAGCGACACTGGGCGTCTGAAAAGCAGATTTTGCTGGAATAGTTTTCAGGTGCCATGTCTCATTTGCAAAGCCCCTAGAGTACCAATACAAAGGAAAACCCCAAAAAGTGACCCCATTTTGCAAACTACACTCCTCACAGAATTCATATAGGGGTATAGTGAGCATTTTGACCTTACAGTCGTTTCACAGATTTTGCTAACACTGGGATGTATAAATGAAACATTACTAAAATGTCACTTTATCCCCAAAGTTTTCATTTTCACAATGGGTTAAAGGAGAAAAAGCACCCCACAGTTTGCAAAATAATTGCTCCTAAACACAGCAGTACCCCATATGTGGTCGTAATCTGCTGTATGGGTACATGGCAGGGCTCAGAATGGAAAGAGCGCTATTTAGCTTTTGGAGGGCAGATTTTGCTGGAATAGTTTTCAGGTACCATGTCGCATTTGCAGAGCCCCCAAAGTATCAATACAGTGGAAAGCCCCTAAAAGTGACCCCATTTTGGAAACTACACCCCTCACAGAACATATCAAGGGGTATAGTGAGCATTTTGACCCTACAGCTGTTTCACAGATTTTATTAACATTGGGACATTAAAATGAAAAATTACTTTTTTTCCAATAAACCGTCAATTTAGCCCCAAATTTTTCATTTTCACAAGAGGACAAAGGAGAAAAAGCACCCCAAAGTTCGTTACACAATTTCTCCTGAACACAGAAATGCCCCATATGTGGTTGTAATCTGCTGCATGGGTAAATGGCAGGGCTAAAAATGGAAAGAGCGCTATTTAGCTTTTGGAGGGCAGATTTTGCTGGAATAGTTTTTGGATGCCATGTCGCATTTGCAGAACCCCTAAAGTACCAATATAATGGAAACCTCTCAAAAGTGACCCCATTTTAGAAACTACACCCCTCAAGGAATGTATCAAGGGGTATTATCATTTAGAGCCTAAAAATGCTTCCCAAAAATTAATGTACAAAGTGAAAATTAAAGTTTTTAAAGAAATATCCAATTTCAGTGCCTAATACGTTGCGGCCACTTTGTGGCATCAGAGACATACACTCCTAAAACTATTAAGTGGGCTATCCCGGGGACAAAAAAATTATATATGTGGGTATAAACTGCTGCTTGGGCACGCAGCAGGGCTCAGAAGGGAAGGAGCACTGTGGTTTTTTAGCTTTTGGAGCACAGATTTAGAGGGACTTTCTGGTCGCCATAATATTTTTGCAGAGCCCTGGAGGTGCCAGTAAATTGGAATTCCCCAAGAAGTGACCACCATTTTGTAGGGGCAATTTTAGGGTCTCTGCAAATGTGACATGGCGTCCAAAAAAACAACAATCTAAATATGCGCTCCAAAAGCACATAGCGCTCCTTCACATTTGCGCCCTGCTGTGTGCCCAAATGACAGTTTATGCCCACATGTATGACGCTGGTGTACCCAGGATAACGTACTTAACAACGCCATATGTGGGTATAAACTACTGTTTGGGCACAGCCGGGCACAGAAGGGAAAGAGAGCTATTTTGGTTTTTAGAGCACAGTTTGCTTTTTGGACACCATGCCACTTTTGCAGAGCCCATGAATTGTCAGTAAAGTGGAATCCGCAGACATGTCACCCCATTTTGGAAACTATACCCTTCAAGGGATTTATCAAGTGGGGTAGCGAGCATTATTAACCCTTAAGTGTTGCATTCTTTTAATTTCCAAAAATGAATGCGCAGCTGATAATGAAAAGTTAAAAATGAAATTTTTCTATAGATACTCCATTTCAGTGCCCAATATGTTGTGCCCAGTTTATGTCTGCACAGACACACACTCCAAAAACTGGTGAGCGGGGATCCCGGGCACAACAGCTTTTGGAGCGTTCATCTCTGATACAAGCCGGGCACAACATATTACGCACTGAAATGATGTATTCCTGGAATAATTGTCATTTTCACCTTTCATCATCAGCTGCGTATTCATTTACGGATAATAAATTATAGCAACACTTGGGGGTTAAAAATGCTCACTGTACCCCTGGATAAATTCCTTCAGGGGTGCAGTTTCCAAAATGGGGTGACATGTCAGGGTATTCCACTGTACTGGCATTTCAGCTCTGCAAAAGTGCAATGGCGTCCAAAAACCAAACCGTCCAAGTCTGTGCTCCAAAAACCAAATAGCGCTCCTTCCCTTCTGTGCCCGGCTGTGCCCAAACAGGAGTTTATACCCATATATGACATTAAGTACCTTATCCTGGGTACACCAGTGTCATACATGTGGGTATAAACTGCGGTTTGGGCACACAGTAGGGCGCAGAAGGGAAGGAGCGCTATGTGGCTTTTGGAGCGCAGATTCAGATGTTTGGGATCTGGATGCCATGTCATGTTTGCAGAGCCTCTAAAGTACCAGTAAAGTGGAATCCCCTAAGGAGTGACCCCATTTTGAAAACTGCACCCCTCAAAGAATTTATCAAGGGGTGTAGCGAGCATTAGTATCCCAGACGTGACTGCACAGCGGATGGGGAAAAGTGAATGAATATGAAAGCTGTGCGT
Source organism: Leptodactylus fallax (assembly GCA_947044405.1). Lineage (NCBI taxonomy): Eukaryota > Metazoa > Chordata > Amphibia > Anura > Leptodactylidae > Leptodactylus > Leptodactylus fallax. The sequence goes on along the minus strand of CAMRHE010000521.1, from coordinate 701,368 downwards.
AGTACATTGGGTACACTAAATTCCCTACTATTTCCCCAGTAGTTCCTATTATTGGGGAGGTCACTCTGGGGGTCACTTCTGGTTTATTATCCCTCGTAAGCTCTAAATCTGGTTTGTACCCTAATATACGCTCGCACAGCTTATACATTCCCTTCCTGCCACAGCCAGTTATGTTCTAATGATTTGGCGATTTTTGGGGTTTTTGTCTTCACATTGTACGAGCTATATTTTTTTTATTTCTCTGGTGATGTAGCCATATGAGGGCTTGTTGTTTGCAGGGTGAGATGTATTTTTTAATGACATCATTTTTAGGTGCTTACAACTTATTAAATAAATTTTATTAACTCTTTCTTGGTGGATTAAAAAACAACCCCATCAATTCTGGCACTGCGTTTTATCTTTTAAATTTTTCACCATGCAGCGTAGAGTGTAAGTAACATGTTACCTTTATTCTACGGGTCGGTACGATTATGGCGATACCTCATTTATACTGTTTTTTTATGCAATACCAATTTTGCAGAACAAAAACCCATTTGGGGACATAAATCAATTTTTTTTTGCATCGCCATCTTCTAAGATCCGTAGCATTTTTATTTTTCAGTTTAGAGAGTTGGTTTAGGGCTTATTTTTTGCGGGACAACCTGTGCTTTTTATTGGTACTGTTTTGGGGTACATATGACCTTTTGATCACTTTTTATGGCATATTTTGTAAGGTGAGATGGCGAAAAATCTTTACTTTTGGCGGATTTTTTCCTTTTTTTCCCCGACTTTCACCGTGTACATTAAATATGGTTTCAGTTTTATTGTACAGGTTGTTACGGACGCAACGATACCAAATATGTATTGTTTTTATTAATTTTTAGGTTTATTTTTTATATAATTCATTTTATATAGGAAAAGGGAATTTTTGGGGCTTTATTCTTTTATTAATTTTTTTCACATACTTTATAATTTTTTTTTTTCACTTTTTTTTTACTTTTTCTTGTGTCCCATTAGGACACCTGAGCCAGAGATGCTTTGATCTCTGCCTCAGTACTATAGACTGCAAGACACGAGCATACACGTGTCTTGCAGCCTATACAGGAAGTCAGCGCTATGGAAACACAGCGCTGACTTCCTGAGGTCTCGCAGGATCAACCAGGTACTGGGGGCTCCAGGCAGCCTGGGGTCACTTGGCAGACCCCGGGCTGCAGATTAGAGATATCGGAACCCCCGATCTCGCCGCGGGGGGTGCCGGGGGGGTTTGGCAAGACGGCGGAACCCCTTGGATGCCATGGTCATGTTTGACCGCGGCATCCAAGGGGTTAAAACCGCCGATCGGAACTTATGGCTGACCGGGGGTTATGGAGCAGGGTGTTAGCTGTCAGATACAGCTAACACCCGGTTCCGATACCGCCCGCTCAGATAGTGAGCGGGTGGCCGGCCTCGGGCGTATTATTACGCCCTGGTGCGCGAAGTACCTAGTGCCCAGGACGTAATAGTACGTCCAAAGTCGTTAAGGGGTTAAATGAAGATATTATTACCAAAGCATTTGTCTGACAGAATTGCAGGGGTGCCAATACTTTTGGCCAGCACTGTAGCTTATTTATTAATGATATAGAAGATGGGATTAATAGAACTTTCTCTATTTTTGCAGATGACACCAAGCTATGTAGTATAGTATAGTCTATAGAGGATGTATGTAGGTTACAAGCAGACTTGGGCAGACTGATTGTTTGGGCATCCACATGGCAAATGATGTTTAATATGGATAAATGTAGTTATGCAACTGGGTAAAAATAATCCACATGCAAGTCCTAGGGGGAGTAAACTGTCACTGCTGGAGAAGGACCTGGGTGTACTTGTAGATCATAGATTAAATTACAGCATGCAATGTCAATCAGCTGCTTCTAAGGCCAGCGGGATACTGTATTGTATTAAAAGGGGTATGGACTCATGGGACAGGGATGTAATATTACCACTTTATAAGTCATTGGTGCGACCCCATCTGGATTATGCAGTTCAGTTCTGGGCACCAGTTCATAGAAAGGAGGTCCTAGAGTTGGAAAAGGTTCAACGGAGGGCCACAAAACTGATAAGGGACAAGGAGGACCTCAGTTATGAGGAGAGACTAAAGGAGTTACATCTGTTTAGTCTAGAGAAGAGGTATTTAAGGGAAGATTTGATAAAGCTGTATAAATATATAAATGGCCCATACAAGAAATATGGGGAAAGGCTGTTCCATGTAAAATCCCCTCAAAAGACGTGGGGAAGGGGGGTGGCACTCCCTGACACTCTCATCTGGAGTAAAAAAGGTTTAATCTCAAAGGTTAATTTCTTCACTGTAAGGACAGTGAATCTGTGGAATAGCCTACCCTAGGAAGTGGTCACGGCAGTCACAGCCGACAACTTGAAAAAAAGGATTAGATGCCTGTAAGGGAATTGCCAGTTGAGCAATTCCCCGATGCTGCTGCAGAAACAAGGGAAGAAGGTAATGACAGAGACAGTGATCCCAAAACTAGACCCAGCTCCTGTCCCTGCCTACTTGTCTCAGCTACCCTAGGCAGTAGCAGGGCAACTTGGCAACAATCCCTTCTCTGAAAAATTGACACACACAACAGGACAAGATAAAACAACACAGAAGAGGAGTCAGCAAGCCAAGGGTCAAAACCAGAGGGACAAAGCAGTACCAAATCGAAATCCTACAGAGTAGTCACACGGGAAGCCAAAGGTCAGAAGTCATAATACAATAGGAAAAGCACAGCAAGCAAGGAACAAAGTCACAGGACAGAGTCGCAATAACCAGTGGACCTGTGTGGGCTGAGGACCTGTATATAGGAAGTCCAGGACCTGCCCCAGACTTGATTGGTAGACAGGCTATCAATCACACAGGCAAGGCTAAGATTAACTGTTAGAGGAGCAGAGAGAAACAAAAGGTGCAGGAGACAGGTGTGGCTGAAATTCAATTACAGAGAAGTGGTACTAGGACAGTGTTCAGACTGAGCAACAAGAACCTTAAGCAAGGAATCAAACTAAACACACCTCCTGTGCCACAGCATGCAAGCGGAGGGTGGCGCAGAGACGGTTATCGAAATGTATAGACTGTCTTGACATTTCCTATTCCCTGGTTGAACTTGATGGACATATGTCTTTTTTCAACCATACTAACTATGTAACCATGTAACCTTGTGTTCACTTCCAGGATGCCCTATAGTGACTGGTATAGGTCAGTATGAGAGCTTTTATCTCAATATGTTGATTGACTATTGAGACCCATATTCCCAGATATCCTGTCTTAAGTTAAAGATACTAATGATTTCTTGAGGATTTTGATGAAAGTATCCTGGGAGGAGGGCCTAAAATTGGGCTCTATAGACATGGAGAGTCTGTACACTAGAATTCCCCATAGCATAGCAATAGAGGCCATAGAAAAAGTCCCAAACCATGCCAATAAGAGCAAAGATTTCATTATTTTCATATGTGATGCAACAAAACTAATACTTAAAAATAACACTTTTGTTTTTGGAGATAAATCGTGTATACAAGTAGATGGTACCGTTATGGGTACATCAGTAGCATGCACGTACGCAAATACATTTTTGGCAAACTTTAAGGATGTGTATATACACTCCTTGTCTAATAAATTCACTCAATATATAAGACTCTATTTGCAGGACGTGGATGATGTGTTTATACTGTGGTAGGTTGCAGAAAAACATTTTATAGACTTTGTTCCCTACTTAAATGAGGCTAATTATATGAAATTCACCTCAGTGAATTTCAGTGAGGCTGTTTTGGAATTTTTTGACATATTGATTACGGTTACAGCGAATGGTATGGAGACCAGAGTTTTTAGAAAACCTACAGCAACTAATTTGTTGCTACATTTGGATAGTTTCCATCCCCCATATGTAAAAACTGTGGTCCATTATGTACGGTTTGTAGACTAAATATTTAAAGAACCACCTCTATACTAGAGGCTATCCTAAACCCTTAATACAGCAGGCTTATGAAAAAGCCAAAAAAAAGGTATGGATAGGGTCACCTTCTCATTGTAATATTGTCCCATGGCATCAGAGTACAATCAGCCATTAGAAGGTATTGGGGTCTTTTAGAGGGAGATTCAGTCTAACATGAAAAGGCCGTTAGAAATTGCATTTAGATGCAGTAGAACCATAAAGGATCAGATTGTGAGGAGTTGTTTCTCTTGTCTAATTGGCTACAAAAAAATATTCCAAAGGGCAATTATAAGTGTAGAAATTGTGCTTTCTGTCCATATCATGTAAAGACCAAATATTTCAAGTTTGGGAATGTTGATCATAGGGTGAAGCAGTTTATTAACTGCAAAATGATTTTTGTAGTATATGCAATTTTTTTGCACATGTGGATACTTCTACATTGGGAAAACAATTAGATGTCTGTACATTAGGATCCAGGAGGACTTTAAGTCCATAAATTCTGGAGAAGGATACCCTAGACTGATTCAACATGTACATGGTGGTAAAGAAGAAAAATACACGGTGGTAATGCATGTTGTTTAACGTTTGCAGGAATCAAACAGGTTCCACTCCTACCCCATGGGGGTGATAGACATAGATATTATTACAAAAAGAGGCCAAGTGGAACCTGAGGACGGCAACCCTGGGATCACTTGGCCTCAATCACAAAAAAAAAATTTGTGTTTTCCTATGATGTATTTTTCTAAATGCACAGTACATAACCTTTAATTCACCCCTTTATAACGCCATTTTTAAGTCTTGCTATGAGTGTTTTCTTACTTATAACTACCTGCTTATAGTTTTCTATGAGAATTGTTGTTGTTGGGGATTACGCAGTACCGTATTTTGGAGTATAAAATATATAATATTGCTCAATAAATGTTTAAAAATCTTATAAGATAATGCTTAATTTAACTTACAGAATGTCAATTAGGGTGTTTTTGTGTGTCAGCCTTCAAGGTCCCCATTCATCTCTTCTATGGTTTTTTTTCTTTTCAAAAAATTTCCTCTTGCTCTCTCCTTTTATTCTTTGGAGAGATGCCCAAACAAATTATTTTTATCTATGGTGGTGCTTTTTGTAATTGCCTAAATTGACCCACATGCCCCATCCCTTTAGTGCCCAATGTTTAATAAACACTGTGATACTGGGTCTTCTGGATACAACGCCTTTCTATGTATGGAATCTGCCTTACTATGGGGATATACTATGGGCATGTACGCTTGGCTGGCATCCCACCTCAGGCTAATAGTGTGCTGGGGCTGGATCTTGGGATCGCGCATGCGCGGTCCTGGGGTCCGGGGTTAGCAAGGTCAGATTACATTCCAGCCCCACGCATGCACCCAAGACGTTTCTGAGATGCAGATAATGGACCTTGGGGGGGGCACATTTAAACATTGTAAGTGGCCATTTCTGATATGCATATTGGGGCCAGAGGATGCTCTGGTAAGCGTGAAACATGGAATAAAGGACACGGTTTTATGTATGTCCAGTGAGTGCCCCCTTCTTTTGCCTTCTATTGTGAGTATATTTATTATGGTCATTTGTATTGCTTGTGTGATAACTAACCTTACTTGTATGTATAATCAGTGTATATTGGTTGTGTGTGTAGTGTTTGAGGCTAGCCAGGAATGCAACTATTATCTTCCTGTAATCACAGGATTCCCTACAGCTTGTTACCAGAGTCTGGGCACAGCCTGCTCTTTGAAGTAATGCATGATAGACCAGGTTTATGGGTTTAACCAATCTCTGTCAACACCAGGAGTTATAGAACCATAAGAGATGAGGGATTGTAACTGGAACTTCTTACTAAACTCAAAGGTCTGTAGGTACTCACCTTTTCCAGATGGAGATGGGGCAGTTCATTCCCCACTTTTCCAGGTAAGGATGAAGCAATTCACCCCTCATATCATAAAGGGGGAAGATTTGGGTACCCTGGCAGGGGGAGTGCCTGAATGAGCCAGGAGCTCACCATTACAAAAGCAGTGGATTCTATGAAAACTGTGTCACACCTTTGGAGCCAGCATCAAACTGAGTGTTTGCCATCCTATCTGAGATCCTCCAAGCTCTATAGAAACAAAAGAACTAAAACTCACTAGGTTTTTGTGTCTTTTCTCCCTTTTATTTTACAAATTGTTTTGTCACCTTTGTTGTTATTATATATAAGCACTGGGGGACATTAAGTTGTCCCCCCCAAGTGGCCACCCAGACATTATATTGTAATGTTCCCCTCCACTTGGCCCCACAGTATTCAATGTTGCCCCCAGTACAATGGATCAAACAAATAAATTAAAAATAAAACAAAAACCTAATACTCACCTTTCCTAGTTTCCCTGTTTTCTTTGTCTCTGGAGACACCTGGAGTAGAGAGAGGGGCCGAATGGTGAAGTAGGGAGTGGAAGGCTTCATCATTGTATGCAACTCATTTGTGTCCTCTGGATGTAGATGAGTTGGAGTCTGGGCAGCCTGGACTCACTGCCTGGGACAGCACTCTAAATGTAGGGCTTTCACGGTGTCCCAAGGGTCCCCCACTACCATAGGGCCCTGTGCAAGTGCACTATTGGTCCTATGGTTAAAGTGGCCCTGAGAGGCACTGTAGAGCATTATAATGTGTGGGGCCAATGTGAATAATTATACTGTGTGGGGCCACTATGGAGAATTAAGTGGTGTGGAGCACTGTGGAACATTATACTGTGTGGAGCCACTGTGGAGCATTTTATACCATGTGGGAGCCACTGTGGAGCATTTTATACTGCGTGGCACCACTATAAAACATTATATATACTGTGTGAGGGTCACAGTACAGATAACTAGAAGATACATTGGAGAAGAGGGGTGAGCAAAAATTTTGCCAGTATGGGGCCCTATTATTCCAGATGGCAGAATAGACTAAAAGGCAGAATACACTGCTAAATACAGAATAAGAGGAAGATTACAGTTGAAAAAAAGACTGTATACAGGTAGGGATTTTTATTTTTCAAATGCGGTTAAGTACGGTGGAGGGGGGTCCCCGGCAAACTTCTCATCCAAAAGTGGGTCCTGTCTTCTGAAAGTTTGAGAACCACTGCTCTAAAGGATAGTTATCCTTTTTATTTTATAGTTTTAATGGCATAAATGTTTCTGCAGATCTGTGAAATAGCTGCAAGCAGAAGTAGGCAGGTTGGAGCAGCAAAGACTATAAAAAAAGTGCCACTTGCATGTAAATGTCAAGAAGACTTGGTGGAACTTGCAATCTTCTGATCTAATACAAGGTATACCATAGAAAACAGGCTGGAGGCAACATGTGTCATATGTATTGAAATGTGAGTGCTATATTCATCATTCCGATCTACAAATTAGGGGTTACAAATAATGCGCAATGTTTGTTAAATTGTCATTCTCCTAGTTTTCATATCAGTATGTATCTTTTCCAGCTTGAGTTTTTCATTATTAATTAATATTGCTCATACTAAAATGTTATCACAATGATCCTCTGAATGCTGACATAGCCCACCACATTCAGAAACTACAGGTATGTTCTCCTTGTATATACCTGTGTTGTGCCAATAGGCTTTTATTGATTAAACCTATTTTGGCTAGTATATACTGTATTGAGAAAAGTATTAGGACACATCTCTTTATTATTGAATTCAGGTGTTTCACAGACAGTTACAAAGTAGGGTTTCTGAGTACAGAGGAGCACAGTGCATAAAAGTCAACAAAACTGATTCAATAACTGGAGAGTTCCAAGACTCCTCTGGCATTAACAAAAACTGTGTTCCAGGCGCTGCATGGCATGGATTTCCATGGCTGAGCAGCTGCATGCAAGCTTTACATGACCAAGCACATTGCCAAACATCGGATGGAGTCTGATTTTGGTGAATGCCAGGAGAACATTTACCTGTCTAACTTTATTGTGCCAACTGTAAAGATTGGTGGAGGAGGAATAATGCTCTGGGGCTCGTGTTAGGGAATTGCATCAGCCCATTACAGTGGGGAAAAAAAGTATTTAGTCAACCACCAATTATGCAAGTTCTCCCACTTAAAAAGATGAGAGAGGCCTGTAATTGACTTCATAGGTAGACCTCAACTATGAGAGACAAAATGAGAAAACAAATCCAAAAAATCACATTGTCTGATTTTTAAAGAATTTGTTTGCAAATTATGGTGGAAAATAAGTATTTGGTCAATAACAAAAGTTCATCATCTCAATACTTTGTTATATATCCTTTGTTGGCAATGACAGAGGTCAAACGTTTTCTGTAAGTCTTCACAAGGTTGGCACACACTGTTGCTGGAATGTTGGCCCATTCCTCCATGCAGATCTCGTCTAGAGCAGTGATGTTTTAGGGCTGTCACTGGGCAACATGGACTTTCAACTCCCTCCAAAGGTTTTCTATGGGGTTGAGATCTGGAGACTGCCTAGGCCACTCCAGGACCTTGAAATGTTTCTTACAAAGCCACTCCTTCGTTGCCCTGGTGGTGTGCTTGGGATCATTGTCATGTTGAAAGACCCAGCCACGTTTCATCTTCAATGCCCTTGCTGATGGAAGGAGGTTTGCACTCAAAATCTCACGAAACATGGCCCCATTCATTCTTTCATGTACACGGATCAGTCGTCCTGGTCCCTTTGCAGAGAAACAGCCCCAAAGCATGATGTTGCCACCCCCATGCTCCACAGTAGGTATGGTGTTCTTTGGATGCAACTCAGCATTCACTCTCCTGCAAACACGACGAGTTGTGTTTCTATCAAACAGTTCTACTTTGGTTTCATCTGACCATATGACATTTTTCCAATACTCTTCTGGAACATCTAAATGCTCTCTAGCAAACTTCAGACGGTCCGGATCTGTACTGGCTTAAGCAGGGGGACACGTCTGGCACTGCAGGATCTGAGTCAGTGGCGGCATAGTGTGTTACTGACGGTAGCCTTTGTTACGTTAGTCCCAGCTTTCTGCAGGTCATTCACTAGGTCCCCCCGTGTGGTTCTGGGATTTTTGCTCACCGTTCTTGTGATCATTTTGACCACCCGGGGTGAGATCTTGCATGGAGCCCCTGATCGAGGGAGATTATCAGTGGTCTTGTATGTGTTCCATTTTCTAATTATTGCTCCCACAGTTGATTTCTTCACACCAAGCTGCTTGCCTATTGAAGATTCAGTCTTCCCAGTCTGGTGCAGGTCTACAATTTTGTTTCTGGTGTCCTTCCACAGCTCTTTGGTCTTCACCATAGTGGAGTTTGGAGTGTGACTGTTTGAGGTTGTGGACAGGTGTCTTTTATACTGATAACAATTTCAAACATGTGCCATTACTACAGGTAATGAGTGGAGGACAGAGGAGCCTCTTAAAGAAGAAGTTACAGATCTGTGAGGGCCAGAAATCTTGCTTGTTTGTTGGTGACCAAATACTTATTTTCCACCATAATTTGTAAATAAATTCTTAAAAAAATCAGACAATGTGATTTTCTAGATATGTTTTCTCATTTTGTCTCTCATAGTTGAGGTCTACCTATGATGACAATTACAGGCCTCTCTCATCTTTTTAAGTGGGAGAACTTGCACAATTGGTGGCTGACTAAATACTTTTTTTTCCCCACTGTAGTTCCAGAGAAGGGAAATCTTGATGCACCAGAATATACATTTTTGACAATTGTGTTATTCCAATTTTGTGGAAACTGGGGAAGCCACTTTTCTGTTCCAGTTTAACTGTGCACCATTGTACAAAGCAAGGTCTATAAAGGCATTGTTGGATGAGTTTTGTGTGGAAGAACTTGACTGGTCTGAACAGATCCCTAATGTTTTACTCTGTTTTACTGATATGGGCTATGACTAAGCTATTGCTATCTATTATTTAGACCATAATTCTAACAGGTTTTTTTTCAAAGAGAATAAAAGTGTAGGGCAGAGGACAGGGATTGAGTTAACATAAAATAAAAAGTCATGCTCACGTTTCCTTTACTCCACTATCCCAGTTGCAGCAACCTGGTTCACTCCATTGATGACATCAAAACTTCCCCCAGCAATTGTCTGTTGTAGCCAATCACTGACCTCAGCACTCACTTGCGGTAGGCATATCATCGCTGCAGAGGTTCTGACCTTTTTTACATGTACTTTTTACACAGTCATATATGATTATGAATATGTTTACACTACTAGAAATGCTGGCAAGTGATAATGGACTTTGATTTTACATTTCCATGTACAGAATAAAAAAAAAAATTCGCAACAACCCCAATATCCCAATCTATAGCATTCATAATAAAAGCAAAAATAATTTTAGACAGTTTTATTCTTTTCATTTGTTAGCACTAAAATTTATTTGGTCAAATTATGATTTATTGATCCATTTTTCTATATAAAAACTTTTTGTCTTTAGTATTTCTGTTTTTTTTTTTTAACATTTAATATAACCTTTTTATAATACAGTATATTGTCCAAATCATGAAACAGTGAATCGTGTTCAATAAGTTATAATTTACTTGTCTAAGTATAAAAGAAATGTATTTAATTTAGAAATGAACATTTAGATCAATTTAAAATCAGAGTCGGAAGTTGTATTAACATATAGTACAGCTTGGTTGCTCAATTTGTGCCATTTTAAGAAACACCTATCACCAAGTACAGATGTACTGATTGGAATCTGGTAACACAATGTAGAGTGATATCACAGAATAAAAGTCACAGAAAGACTTTGAAAATTTCAAGTTAATGTTGGCTGCAGCTGTTCTCTTAATTTGTTAACTCCCATTTAAAACTTTGTTATATCTGTATGTAAATGATTTAGACCTTACCAGGATTATTGTACCTTGAGCGATGTGTTGAGTTTGAAGATCCACTCAAAGATGGTGCAGTGACTCAACAGTTTAACTGGAACAGAACCAGAGGTGAACACTGAAGCTCCTGGGCCCAAATGCAAATAATTCCATTATTAGAAAAAGCACAATGTACAAATTTTGCATTGGGACCCAGGAGATTCAAGTTGCAGAGGGTCAAGTGGCAGAGGGTCCTTTGGGGCCCCTTCAGGGTTCAGGGCCCTAAAGCAATTGCAACCACTGCACCCCTTAAAGCTACACCCCTGAACAGAACTTTATTTCATTTTCAGGCAAAAGGCTTTATGGTTAAAAAGAATCTTACAGAGAGGAAACTGGCATAGAGGACAGAAGTGTAATGGTTGCTGTAAAACACTTCTCAGAGACTTTAGCTTAGTGATCATACAGTATTTCTGGAAGAGATACTACAGTCTTTTAACTCAGTTTCTTAACATAGTAGCAACTACAGTGCTTAGATGTAACAAATCCCATGCAATGCACACACATCTTTACAGGCAATCATAAGATGCGGGTGTAAGGGTGGTTTTCACATTCCCCTGTATAACTTTGTCAGCTTTGTTAGGCTGAGCCCAATTTCACATGAACCCAATTTCAGGGTGAACCTCTGAAAGTTATGTCAAAGTGATAGTAACATATATATATATATATATATATATATATATATATATATATATATAAGTTTAAAAAATATTTATTAAATTAAGCCAAAATTGTAGCATATAGGCAAAATAACAGTGTTCAAGACAATCGAAATAAAGTAACATACAGTGGGGAAAAAAAGCATTTAGTCAGCCACTAATTGTGCAAGTTCTCCCACTTAAAAAGATGAGAGAGGCCTGTAATTGTCATCATAGGTAGACCTCAACTATGAGAGACAAAATGAGAAAACATATCTAGAAAATCACATTGTCTGATTTTTGAATAATTTCTTTGCAAATTATGGAGGGAAATAAGTATTTGGTCACCAATAAACAAGCAAGATTTCTGGCTCTCACAGACCTGTAACTTCTTCTTTAAGAGGCTCCTCAGTCCTCCACTCATTACCTGTAGTAATGGCTCCTGTTTGAAATTGTTATCAGTATAAAAGACACCTGTTCACAACCTCAAACAGTCACACTCCAGACTCCACAATGGTGAAGACCAAAGAGCTGTGGAAGGACACCAGAAACAAAATTGTAGACCTGCACCAGGCTGGGAAGACTAAATCTGCAATAGGCAAGCAGCTTGGTGTGAAGAAATCAACTGTAGGTGCAATAATTAGAAAATGGAAGACATACAAGACCACTGATAATCTCCCTCGTTCAGGGTCTCCACGCAAGACCTGCATTGCCCTCTGTCATTGCCAACAAAGGATATACAGTCATATGAAAAAGTTTGGGCACCCCTATTAATCTTAATCATTTTTAGTTCTAAATATTTGGGTGTTTGCAACAGCCATTTCAATTTGATATATCTAATAACTGATGGACACAGTAATATTTCAGGATTGAAATGAGGTTTATTGTACTAACAGAAAATGTGCAATATGCATTAAACCAAAATTTGACCGCTGCAAAAATTTGGGTACCCTTATCATTTTATTGATTTGACTCCTAACTACTTTTTACTGACTTACTGAAGCACAAAATTGGTTTTGTAACCTCACTGAGCTTTGAACTTCATAGCCAGGTGTATCCAATCATGAGAAAAGGTATTTAAGGTGGCCAATTGCAAGTTGTTCTCCTATTTGAATCTCCTCTGAAGAGTGGCATCATGGGCTGCCTCAAAACAAAACAACTCTCAAATGATCTGAAAACAAAGATTGTTCAACATAGTTGTTCAGGGGAAGGATACAAAAAGTTGTCTCAGAGATTTAACCTGTCAGTTTCCACTGTGAGGAACATAGTAAGGAAATGGAAGACCACAGGGACAGTTCTTGTTAAGCCCAGAAGTGGCAGGCCAAGAAAAATATCAGAAAGGCAGAGAAGAAGAATGGTGAGAACAGTCAAGGACAATCCACAGACCACCTCCAAAGAGCTGCAGCATCATCTTGCTGCAGATGGTGTCACTGTGCATCGGTCAACAATACAGCACACTTTGCACAAGGAGAAGCTGTATGGGAGAGTGATGCGAAAGAAGCCGTTTCTGAAAGCACGCCACAAACAGAGTCGCCTGAGGTATGCAAAAGCACATTTGGACAAGCCAGCTTCATTTTGGAAGAAGGTCCTGTGGACTGATGAAACAAAGATTGAGTTGTTTGGTCATACAAAAAGGCGTTATGCATCACGTCAAAAAGCACAGCATTCCAAGTAAAAAACACTTGCTACACACTGTAAAATTTGGTGGAGGTTCCATCATGCTTTGGGGCTGTGTGGCCAATGCCGGCACCGGGAATCTTGTTAAAGTTGAGGGTCGCATGGATTCAACTCAGTATCAGCAGATTCTTGAGAATAATGTACAAGAATCAGTGACGAATTTGAAGTTACGCCGGGGATGGATATTTCAGCAAGACAATGATCCAAAACACAGCTCCAAATCTACTCAGGCATTCATGCAGAGGCACAATTACAATGTTCTGGAATGGCCATCCCAGTCCCCAGACCTGAATATCATTGAACATCTGTGGGATAATTTGAAGCGGGCTGTCCATGCTCGGCGACCATCAAACTTAACTGAACTGGAATTGTTTTGTAAAGAGGAATGGTCAAAAATACCTTCATCCAGGATCCAGGAACTGATTAAAAGCTACAGGAAGCGACTAGAGGCTGTTATTTTTGCAAAAGGAGGATCTACTAAATATTAATGTCACTTTTCTGTTGAGGTGCCCATACTTTTGCAGCGGTCAAATTTTGGTTTAATGCATATTGCACATTTTCTGTTAGTACAATAAACCTCATTTCAATCCTGAAATATTACTGTGTCCATCAGTTATTAGATATATCAAATTGAAATGGCTGTTGCAAACACCCAAATATTTAGAACTAAAAATGATTAAGATTAATAGGGGTGCCCAAACTTTTTCATATGACTGTATAACAAAGTATTGAGATGAACTTTTGTTATTGACCAAATACACTTTCACACTAACACACTTTCTTAATTACAACGATACAGCGATAGAATAACAGTGGTAATTTCCATTGAAGAATATGGGTAAAAAGATAAACAACCTAAAACAAATAAAGGGGAGCATCAGCACTATAGTGCAATTGGAAGAGGGAAGAGTACAGGGGAAGAAGAGAACCAGTGCTAGGGGGTGATGGTGGAAGATAAACTTATGTGTCAACCAAAAAGAAAATCTCAGTTGGAGACAGTATGGCAGACCTGGGATGTTAGACCTGTTAATCCATGGAGACTACACCTTTTCAAAATGAGAACAGAGTATCTGAAATAGTAGTATTGATCTTCTCATAGAGCATGATCCACATGCCTAGTGACTGCTGAGACTGAGAGGTTTGGTCTTTTCCAACTAGAGGCTATGTGGATATGGGCAGCCATCAAGATATATTGTAATAGTTTGTACTGCGTGTATCTAACCCTAGCTGGCTTAAGGGCAAGAAGATAGATCGGCGCAGTGGAAGGGAGAGATTGGCCTGTGAGTTGCTGTACCATCCGATGAATTGATAGGCCAGGGTATCTCCTATAGCATTGGATTCACGAAAACAAAGGGGAGAAACTAAAGGAATGGAGTTATGCAATCTAGAGGGGACCATATAAGTTCTGTGGAGAATTTTTAGGGAGGATTCCATAAGGGTGACTTGCCAGCTGTCCTTGCTAATGAACGTACAACAATCTGTCCATTGGGCTGGTGTAAGGGTGGTCTCCAGGTCTTGTTCCCAGGCTGCCATAAAGTCCAACTTAAGCATAGGAAAAGCACGTTCAGCTCACTGTATATAAAGGAGAGAGTACCTCTATCTGTTGCCCTGAATAAACACATATGTTCAAAATTTGTGGCAGAGATCATAGGGTGCGCGGGACAAGTGAATATAGAAAATGGAAAACCTTTTAAGTTCTGAAGTCCTCTGATGAGGATGAATAAAGTAGTCTCTGGTGGAGACCTGTTGGTCGCTGAGAAAATCTTTCAGCAGGCGGAACCTAGTGTGTCTCCACCAAGAGAACACCTCAGAGGACAGGCCAAAGGGTAAGGCCCCATGTGGCGTCCTGCAGACAAAAAGCGCTGTGGGAGAAACCGCGTTTGCAGAGTTTTTCTCTGCAGGCTTTCTGTTTCAATTATACCTATAGGGAAACCGCTGGTGTTTCCATAGGTATAATTGACATGCTGCGATTTCCAAAACCATGCCGGCGTTTACGCCATGATGGTGTTCATTACAAACCAAGCCATTTTTAGGATGCCATGACTAATTGTTGACTGTGAATAGTTGCACCATATGTGTAACTGAAATCCAAATTCAGCTGACATAGTCAAGCTCCAACCATCTCTGCCGTCATACATTGCCCCACACTTAATAAATCACAGATTGTTCAGCATGTGTGTCTCATTAGTCAATACTGAGAGCCAGTTCCTCTTAAATATATGGAGGCAGTCATAAAACTAGTTCTCCATCACTAACAGGACAATAAATATTTTAAGGGAGATCACAATAATTTCGCATTTTCTCATTTCTCATCACATGTTGTGCTTTGGCTTTTAGTAAATATATAAATGGACAGATTTGTTTATGTATTTATTTATTTATTTGATAAAAACTTTTGCAAAATTATAGTTTATGCCATATATGCAGGTATACCCATCAGATATGACTGTTTATGTACTCAAATGTTAAAATGATAAATGCTAACACTAGATTTTAGAATTACTAGGGACAGGCATAGACAACAGAATGTCAGTGTGCATAACAATGTACTGGCCCCTACCTTTCTAACTGTCACTGGTCTGCCCATCTATAAGTAATTGTGAGCAGTAGACGGAAGACATTAATGTAAACCCTTTCATACAGTCTATAGGACAGAAGATATCTTTAAAGCATCAATGGGTCCATTGCTTTGTAGCTTCTGTGCATCTGTACGAAACCTTGCAATTTTTCCACATGGTCATGAAGTGCTCTGGCGTCCATACCTATCCCCTTTTAATTTTCTTAAAGCTAGGCCAATAACACATTTGTGCTGCCTAAGCAGTGTATTCAAACATATGCTAAAGGATACTGCATACTTCTGACTAAAGGAACTCTATGGACACATTAAATTAATTTGCCAAATGTAGAGTCCAAACCCAGTGTTAATGGAACCTATTCTGGTGAGCATTAATACATGCAATGACCAGTCAGATTTAATGCAGGTAACCAGGTGTCCATTTTATTTGTTGTTTCCAGTGAATGTACCTGGAAGACTAAAAGTAAAATGTCTTTGTTAATCATGCTCTTTTTTTTATAGTAAAGTATAGTATAGTATAGTTATAGTAATCTAATGGTATTCAGTTTTCATAGTAGTGTATTTAAATGTAAGAGTAAAATATTGGCAATTGGTCAGATGTAGTTATGGATCATAACAACTCCTGTCATTGTTATCACAGGCTCAATAGTAATAAGATAATGTCTGGCTCACTTAATGACACGTTGGCAATTGGAACATGAATATTAACCCATTTTGCTCATTGTATGTGAATACCTTGCAGCCAAACGAACAGAGATAGAAGCTGCAGCCATTTGTGTACATGGAGTCCTATGTACCTGTGAAGTTCTATTCAATAAGTACAGATTGGAAACATGGCTTCATTTTTACAGACCAGACTTTTCCATTGAAAGTAAATGGATCTGTGAAAAAAGTGGCTGCCACATAATCGACCCAGCCACGAAAAACACAGCCGAATGTGTGAATATAATCTGAGTCCAATAGAGCAGGCCAACATTTTTTGTTGGATTTGTTCAGGCTTCAACAGAAAAAAAAACTCCATATGCTTCTCTTTGCATTAAATTAGGCATACAGTAAAGAGCTGTAATTCAGATGAGTATGTGAGACCTAAGAGACAAAATCGTTGATTGTAATGTCAATCTGTATTCCCTTAGTCCAGACAGCAGCACAATATGGGGTATCTCTGCCCCTGTGTGTTGTTTAGGACAGGTGGAACCTTTAATTAGCACCAAAAAGGTGCCTCCTACTAGCCCTATAAGAGGGCACAAGAGACCTCCCTCCACTGTGTAAATTATAAAGTAACAGGAAACAAGCTTCTAGGGAGGGAAGCCTTGTGCTGCTGTCTGGACTAAGGGAATACAGATTGACGTTACAATCAACGATTCCCCTTACGTCCAACAGCAGCACAATATGGGGAGATAGCAAGTAATTCCCCTAGGGAGGGTTTCCTTGCCTTACAACGTCAAGGACTGACTGACCAAAGGCAGTTGTCTGGAAACTGCGGATGTCCAATGATAATGTTTAACAAAAGGTCAACTGAGATGACTATGATGCAGCCGCACAAATCTGGTCCAATGGTAAGGACCGATACTCAGCCAAAGAAGTCGACAACCCAGGTCGAGTGGCCGTAGAAAAACTGGAGGGAATAACTCCTGAATAAGAAAGGAAGACTTAATTGTCTCCTTGATCCATGTGGATAGAGTAGGCTTGAAAGCCTTGAGGCCTCTGTTTTTACCCTGCATATCAATTAGTAGGCTTTCGGCCTTCTTAAGCGGTTGAGTGTGGAATAGGTAAATCCACAGACACCTTACCACATCTAAGGTGTTGAGCTTTTCTTCCTCCTCAGAGGTTGGAGAGGGGAAAAACACAGGTAACGAAATTAGCTGATTGCTATTATAGTATGAGGGGACCTTAGGGATAAACCCAGGTAAACCTAAGGTGCACCCTATCTGCAAAAACAAAATGTACGGTTCTCTAGAAGAGAGGGCCTGGAGCACCCCTACTCTTTGGCAGATATAATAGCCAACAAAAAAGTGGTTTTGTAGGCTAAATATTTTATCTCCGTAGTCTCCAAGGGTCCAAATGGAGGACCGCACAGGCCTGTAATGACTACCGCAAGGTCCCACTGGGGATGATACTGAGGGCTTTAGCCTCATTGCCCCTTTAAGGAACCTTGCAACCAGAGGATCCTGAGACAGACGTCTGTTCAAATGAGCGGAGAGGGCCGCAATCTGCACTTTCAAAGTGGCAGGGGCAAGGCCCTTATCCAAACCGTCCTGAAGAAAATATCAGCCGTTGAAGGTTCTAGATTATTAATACCCTTCTTGGAGCACCACTCCATGAAAATCTTGGCTGTCCTCTGGTAGTTCTTATTGGTAGATTCTGCTCTTGCAGAATAAAGGGTCTTCAGGACGGCCTCTGACAGTCCTCTATCCTGCTGTAGGGACTGCTCAACCTCCAGGCTGTCAGGTTGAATCTCCAGAGATCCTGGCACTTCAGAGATCCTTGGGAAACCAGGTTCTGGATGGGGGGAAGCCTCCAATATATCCCTCGACTCATCTCCATGAGTTGGGAAAAACCAAGCTCTTTTTGGCCAGAATGGAATGATGGCTATCACAGAGACTTGGTCCTGTCTGATTTTCATTAATACCTTTGGTATTATTGGAATTGGAGGGAAGATGTATGCCAGCCTGGACCTCCAAGGGATGGACAGGGCATCCACTGCCAAGGGATTGTCCACCTGGTAAAGGGAACAGAACTTCTCCACCTTGGCGTTGAGTCGGGTTGCCATGAGGTCTATTTTTGGAAGACCCCTGTTCAGGGTAATCTGATGAAAGACTTCTGGATTGAGTGACCATTCTCCTGATACGGCATAACCCCGACTCAACCGATCCGCTACTATGTTCAGGGAGCCCTTGATGTGAACTGCGGATAAATGGGTTAGATTTTTCTCTGCCCATGTAAATATCAGATCTGCCTCTCTAAGGAGGGTTGGTGATCTGGTTCCTCCCTGTCTGTTCACGTACAGCACTGTGGTCATGTTGTCTGACCGGATTTTGACTGCTCTTCCCCTGGGAAGAGGCAAGCAATAGAGTAAGGCACGATATACGGCTCTGAGCTCCTTCCAGTTGGACGAGGTCCTTTTTTCAGGAGCGCTCCAGACTCCCTTTATGGAGTTTTCGTCCAATGGGCTCCCCATCCCGAGAGGGATGCATCTGTAGTCAACAGGGTCCAAGAAGGTTGGACCGTGGACCTTCCGTCTTTCAGGTGCAACCACCACTTGAGGGAAAGACGGGTCCTGGGGGAGAGTCGAATCTTCTTGCTGAATGTAAGAAGGGAGCGATCCCAAGCCTCTAGTAACTCCTTCTGGAGGGGACGTAAGTGCCACAAGGCCCATGGGACTGCCTCCACTGAGGAAGACATCAAGCCCAGGATCTTCATCAATGTTCTGATGGAGGCTATCGGCTTTTTGAAGAGGTGCCGGACTGCCGCAACCAGCTTCTCCTTCCTTGCTGGTGTCAAGGAGATTTGCAGGCGGACTCAATCTAGGAAGTAGTTTTCTCAGAGGAACTTCCTTTGAGTTGAAGGGATCGTTTTTGACTTCTCCCAATTTATAAGCCATCACAGACTCTGAAGGCTGTCTGTAGGTACTGGAGCAGAACAGACTCTGACTGGGCCTTTATCAACCAGTCATCTAGATAAGGCACCAAGAATATCCCCTGAAGCCTGAGGGCGGCCGTTATGGGGGCCACTACCTTTGTAAAGGTGTGGGAAGCAGAGGAGATCCCGAAGGGTAGTGCTGTGAATTGAAAGTGCTTCCTGTGGCCGGAAACTACTACGGCAATCCTTAGAAAAAAACCTTCTGTGTGGAGGTAAATAGAAATATGCAAATGGGCGTCTTTTATATCCAAAGTCACAAAAAACATCGCCTTAGAGGAGAAAGGTGGTGACAGACTTTATGGTTTCCCTACGGAAGCGCTGCTTTTTGATGAAGCGGTTGAGGTACCTTAAGTCTATGATCATTCTCCACTTGTCTGCCGGTTTTGGCATCAGGAAGACGGGAGAATAGACACTGGATCCTTCTTCTAGAGAAGGGACTTCCACCAGGGCTCCCTTGTGAATGTACTCTCGGATGGAGCATTCCAATGTAGTCTGCTGCATTGTAGGGAGGCTGCGAGTTAACACAAACCGATCCTGAGGAGGACGGAGGAACTTGATTGCATAACCTCTTTGGATTACCTACCGGACCCATGGGTCTCGAATTTTTCCCTGCCCGCAGTTGAGAAAGTGGGAGACACGACCTCTGACAAGAATCTCGGCCACAGGAAAACTGCTTCTGATGTCAAAAGCTAGGCTTGACTTTTTTATCATCAGACTTCGGAATCTCCGGCCGGCGTCTCTAGAGGAATAACTAGAGCCTCTCTGGACTGCCTTCCACGACGAGGCGGATAGCCTCTACCACGGCCAGAGCCAGACCTACCTCTGAAGGCCTGGGGTAAAGTTTTACCCTTCTTGTCGGCCAAGCCCTCTAGGATCTCGTCTAGGGCACAGCCAAAGACTCTACCCGGCTCAAAGGGTAATGCGCACAAATTATACTTTGAGGGGAACACAGCTCTCCAAGGTTTTAACCATAGAGGTCTTCCTGCTGCAGTGTTCTTGGTAAGTGCCAGGGATTTGGCCGCCAGCCTTAATTGATGGTGGGAGGCTTCCGTTAAATATTCAGCTGCTAGGGAAACTGAGCCTAGAAACCCTAGCAGCTCGTCTCTGGAGACTTCCAGAGTCGGTCACTTTCGAGGTGGACCAGGTCAGTACATAATTTGGCTGACACTTCACAGGACGCAACCGCCACAGCGGTCTTGGGCGAGGCAGCTGAATAAGCCTTTGAATAAGCCTTCTTGAAGGTATTGTCGAAGCGCCTGCCATGGTGTCGTGCAGATTTGCTCCATCTGATGGTACCTTAGTGCGGCAGGACAGTTTAACCACCGCCATATCCACCTTGGGAGGAGGACCCCATTGATCCCATTGAGCAACTGGGAATAAAGCGCCGAACCTCCTAGGAACCACAAGAGGTTTTTCAGGACTTCTCCACTCTGAGGACATTAATTTTTGTAATGTCTGGTCCACTTGGAAGACCCTAGGCCCTCTATAGGTGGACGCGGAGGCTTCCCCGTCAACATCACGATCCTTAGACCGGATGGACTTCAGCAGCCGGCTTAATTTTTCGAGTGGAAGCACGGCCTGCTGGGATCTTCAGTGGAATCGTCAGATGAGAGTGTCTCGTCCACTATCTGATAATCTTCATCAGAGATCCGTAAGGAAGATTGTGTCTCAATCTGCGGTCTCTTGGCAATCTGGGCGATGGAAGAACGAATCTCCTTTAAGAGACTCCTCATATAGTCCTTTACCCAAGTAACAACCTCTTATAGAAGGTACTTCCGGCGGAGGTCCGCGACACTGGTGACAGCAGGTAAAATCATAGCCGTCAGGTAAAGGGGTATTGCAATCCAAACACATTAGGTGTTTCAAGTTTAGAGGAATTTTTCCTCCTAAGCGCATCGCCATTACGTGCTGCAGAAGATGACATCTGAAACATCAAACAGCCACGTGACACTGAAACGGAAGATCGCCAAGCATTGCATAAAAACCCAAGGGGTACCTTTTTTTTTTTTTTTTTAATCGATCACTTGAAGAGAGAAAAAAACCGTCAGAAAAAAACCAGCCACCGCAACCCGCAGCAGAGGAGCTAGAAACCACTCACTCAACAAATAAAGGACTACATTCAGACCTTTTAAATGTAATCCAGCTGCGAGGGGAGGAAGCCAACAAAGAAACATTTATACAGCACCAAAACAAGTCAAACGCCATAATGGAACATAGAGGAGCATAAGCCTAAGCCAGAGGCTCAAAATACAAGCAGCAAAAATCAATTCTATATTTTGCCTTTAAATTTTAAATTTCCAAACTTACCGCACTTTTTCCGAGAAAACCGGAAGTAGGGCGCGGTGGTGCGCAAAGGCTTCCTTCCCCTGGGAACACGGGACCGGAGAAAAGTTCCGGCCGAGGAGGTTCCCCGCTTACTTCCGGGATCGTGCTGCCTGCAGATGGATGCCGGATAACGCTGCGCTGCGGTGCGAAGGCCCGAAGGACCGGAGGTTCTTTGGGACCGAGGTACCCCATAAAGGTAAGCCAGGAGTAAATAAAACCCCTAGCAACGGGAGGTCACAAGAGACCTCCGTCCACCTGTTCCACACAGGACAGAAAAAAACACAGTGGAGGGAGGTCTCTTGTGCCCTCTTATAGGGCTAGTAGGAGGCACCTTTTTGGTGCTAATTAAAGGTTCCACCTGTCCTAAACAACACACAGGGGCAGAGATACCCCATATTGTGCTGCTGTCGGACGTAAGGGGAATAAAGAATACATTTATAATTGGGTGTTACTCATTGGGGAGGGAGGTGTCACTGCACAATGTCCAATCATTGCTGGCTGTGTAGGGAAACACCACTTTGATAACAGGAATGGTAATTTAATTTATTCATAAATTTCCAGGAGGAAGAAAAGAGGAATTACACGCAAACTTTAAAAAAAAAGATGCTTCAGAATTGTTAATACATAGGTAACACAGACATGTCAGGAGAGGTGGAGAGGTGACAGATCTTATTTAGAGTTGCTGATAATGATCACAGTGTTGGCTTGTTTTACTGTAGTTATTCCTTATAACAGAGACTAAAAAAACAAGGACATAACAATTACAATCACACCATTGTTTTCCTTCTAATGTGCATAGTTTTTGTGTTAGGTACTCAGATGCCCAGACACAGTATTTTAGTTTTATATTTTTTCTTTAATTTACAACAGACCCTCACACTTCCAAACCACTAGACATCAAGTAATAAGTGAAACCCCACTCTTAATTCCTTGGTTGCTATCTGTACAGTAGATCCTTCTAGAAGCAATAGGATTTCAGACTAGTATTTAAACATGTAATCTAATGCAGCATGGAGTCATAACATTCAAGCCATTAGACAGATCCAGTAATCCTGATAATGAAGCCCTTATGTGGAGGTGCTAAGGGATTTATAACAAAGAAACACATTTAACCCCATCTGTACAGACAGATTTTGGCATGTCATTTCTTTAAGTGTTCTAGCCCCACATGTAACTAATATCATATTTATAAAAATAAAAATTAAATAGAACAAAGAGAGAAATTTCTGAATCAGTTACAGGAAAAGGATAAGTATCTAAAATAAAATGCATAATGAATGTCTTTATGGAATTTAAAGAACTCAAATACCATGTTTTTATAGGTACAACACGTTTTCCTTATTTTCATGTTGATAAAGCATGATGGCTCTAATGCTAATTTAGGCTAAGAAATGCAGTTAACCTTTGCTGTGAGTTTTATGATGGAAAATGTGGTCGTATTTTACACATGGCTTTAAGATTTGAAGGAATTTCTAATTATAAATCTAACATTGCAGAAACACTTGTTATTCATTTATGTTTTTTCTTCTCATTAAGAAGATGCCAATAGCTCAATAATTGACATGTGTTTGCAATGAAAAGTGTTTCCTTCAGCAGGCTTTAATTTTGGATCTGCAACAGCAATTTTTCTTTAAGAACATGTGAAGGGTTCAGAAGGAAATCTGTGAGAGTTTGACAGAAATAAGTTATGATCAACTATATACATTCTGATAAGAAGCAAAGCAATGTTGAGGTAATGTTCTTATATACTTTTGACTGTGGATATACATTTTTTATTATTATATGGATGTATCTTCCTTACCTTTACTCTTGTCTGGACCTCTCCATATATGTGTGCCACAAGATTGACAGTTTTCCAAAGCAATGTAATTTAACAATACTGTGTCACAAGATGTCTATCACATTTGCTTCTCTGTGTGGCAACCCAGTGGGTGTTTTGTGAATTGCAGCCTGTCAAGGCTTCTGATATCATGTCGCTATATTGAATTCCTTTGACAAGAAATTGGAGTCTTTAACCAAATTTAAGCTAAGGTAAGGCTGGACACATCAGTACATCAGAAAATATTCCAAACATATATGTTTGACTTCCACATAAAGTTCTGTCAGGCACAAGAGTATAACTTGAGGGGGTGCACGTTCACCTGGGCCAAGAAGCCATAGTGGGCCATAATGTGTCTCTTGCCAATATAAGGAGACCAGCACTATAAATGATACATTATAGGTGGGGGGCCTGTTATAGAAATTTGCATTGAAGCACAGGAGCTTCAGGTTAAGCCTATGTTCATACATATGCCAGAAAAGTGTCCTTTTGGCAAACAAATGGTCGGCATATACTGGTATACTGTTTTCTTTACTGTATTGATAACTATAGCTTGCTAAGCTAAAAATTTTATATATATATATATATATATATATATATATGTTTTTATAAAAACGTATGTAGAATCCATTTGACAGATGTTTCTGGATGCATATGCATAAATCCAAAATGTAGTATGAGCAGAGCCTTGTTTACAACAAGAATAGTCTTGTTGACCTGAACATTCCAAATTGTTTGTTTTTAATAAAACCGAATAAATGGTGATTAGTTTCAGCCGAACTAAAATGGCCACCGCCACATGTATTGCAAAGTAAAAAACCTAGAAGAGACCTGTGTGATGTGAGTCACTGTGACACTGACGCCACCTGATACCTGTAACTGCTGATTTTTTGTCATTTACCGTATATATGGTTGTGTGGGCTGGAGCACAAGGCATTTCAGTGCGGCGGAAGTAGGGGATGAATGTGTTATTCATCACTAGAGATGGATGAACCTCTCAAGATTTGGTTCCGGTGGCTAAGGTCCCTGATTTGTTTCTGGTCGAACAGTTTTGGTATGAACCAAACATTAAATTGGCTTAAAACATAGTGCAACATACTCTTATGGATACTAGGAACCTATCTATCTAATTTCGAGCTCTCTAAGGCAAACACAGCCAAAGTGAAAAGCTACATTACTATTCTCTGAGGCCTCTTCAGACCCCAGAGTATAATAGGTGGAGGCCCAGGGGAAGTATGTAAAAAAAAAAAAATAACATACTCACCTTCCCTTACCTCTTTTTGGCCTCCTCACGACATTCTCCTGGTGATGTCTGGCACTCTTCTGTGATGTCATCGGCCCGGGGTCAGCACTGAGACCTGAGATTGAACCACCAGCGGGCACATCGAGTGACCATGGACTGATGATATGACAGAAGAGTGCCAGATGAACCTCTAGACGATGCAAGGAGGCTTAAAAGAAGTAAGAGAGGGAAAGGAGAGTATGAATGTTTTTATTTTTTTCTCCTCCCCTGGGCCTTCTCCTATTAAACTCTGCAGTCTGAAGAGACCCCAGAGTATAATGCGGCAGCCATTTTAGTTCATCTGAGATAAATCTACCTTTGCTTGGTTTCGTAAAAAAGCAAACAATTTGGAATAATCGTTTAGAACCCAGCTCGGTATGAACTGATTTGCCCATCTCTATTCATCACTGCATAATACAGACCACTGAGAGCTACACAGCTTGCAAAAGACTATTTTAGGAGTAGGAGAATAACAGCAAAGTTTTGCTAAGTAGTGTGCAAAGTAATTTGCTAATCTGAAAAAAATCTCCGTTATTTAAGGGGTCTCTTTTGCTCACCCAATAAACACTGTGATGTAGCCTGCTAATCTGAAAAAAAATCTCCATTTGTTAAGGGTTTTTTTAGTTCACCCAAGAAACAGTCTCAGAACCTGCGCTAATCTGAAAAAAATCTGTTATTTAAGGGTTTGGTTTTTTTTTGGTTTTTTTTGCTCATCCAATAAACAGTGTGATGCAGCCTACTAAAATGAAAAAAATCTTCATTATTTAAAGGCTTGGGGTTTTTTTGCTCACCCAATAAACAGTCTGAAGGAGTCTGCTATTCTGAAAATATCTCCATTTGTTAAGGGGCATTTTTTTGTTCACCCAATAGACAGTGTGACGCAGCCTGCTAATCTGAAAAAATCTCTGTTGTTTTTTACCCAATATACATACAAGCTCCTGCCATTGTAATAGCAAAAAAACAAGCAGACTGATGCAGTTCTAATCTAATATTTACCGACCATATTATCCTTTTAGTACTTTGCTATTTTTCTTGAAATAGTTTTTTGTAAAATAAGCAAAAACAAAAGGAGAATTGTTAACAATCACTATTATGATTAAGCAGTGTCCAGTAAAATGACTGGAAAAAAACAAGGCAGGGGACAGGCAAAAGGAGGGGGGAGTAAGAAACACTTGTGCAAGTATTAACAATAAGAATGTGGGTGGCAACAGCAACACTGCCTCTGGTTATAGTGGCATTGCCAGTAGCAGCAGGATTATTGTACTTCCTGAATATGAAATGAAGTTTTTGATTAATTAGCTCGCTTATATGAATCACATGAGGATATTGCATCCAAGAGTTAAGTGAGCTTGAGATAATGTATAGACCAACTGGTATCTCTCTTTGGATGGATACCCGTCACAAAATATGGCACTGCGCTCACCCTGGATTTTCCAAACACGTCAAACTTTATTCAGACAATAACCATTACACACGACACCAGGATGGCGTTTTGGGGTATTCCACCCCTTTTTCAAATGGGATAGGTGCAAGAGAAGGATCCTTTTTCTATAGATACTAAGTTTTAAATCTCCTCTCCGTGTATGAGAAGTTAAATCTATGATCTTGTGGCTGGATGTTAATTCAGTGATGGTAAGGTGAGGGATATTTGACGTTCTTCTGGTAGTAGATTCAGCTGTTGACAGGTGTGCTGTGAAGGCATGCAGGAGGAAGACAAGGACTGATGTGCTGCAAAGGTTTGGAGACTGGCTGGATTTGCACGATGGTCTCCATCCAAAGAGAGATACCAGTTGGTCTATACATTATCTCATATGTTTGAATCTTGGTGATGTAGTGGCTCCTGCAGATGTTTATCCCCTACATGAAGAAACTGAATCGCCCAATTGGAGAAAGAGGGCTTCTACTACTATCTAATTTATCTACTCTTGGTGACATCAACTATCTACCAATTGGAAGATTATATAGCTTGCTCGGTGCTTTCTGTTTATGCATTATCTTCAGCTTTAAGTGAGCTTGAGTCAGACTTGTGTGTGTTCCTCCTTCTCCTCTGATGTTGTAACACGTAATTTACCGCATGGCCTTTCTGGACTGTCAAACATGTCTCCTTCATTTTCTTTACTGACATAGATCCCTGGTAGTAATGTGGCACCTGCTGAGAACACTATATTTCCTAATCAGAGCACTCGTCTTCCTCTTTTTGATGAGCTGGATGAGAACAGTCAGCATTGTTTGCAAGAAGAGGAGGAAGACATGACTGTTGGTGATCAGGAATTTGTGGTACTAATACTGGTAATCGTTCTGGTAGGGGAAGGAGGGGGAAAACTGGAGGTGTAAATTATGAGGGTGTGCAGGAATCCTATGGCCATGATTATTTAGAAAAAAGTGGGGAAGATGATGACATTGCTGATAATGATTCTTTTGCGGATAGGATCTGGCTGCTGGGTCAGAGTGACAAGATGACATGAAATGAGAGTGGTGTCAGTGGTGATAGTAGCGATTCCAGACAATGCATAGAACCAACATCAAAAAATACAAGGTTATCCCAAGGAAACGGGCCTGTGGGATTGGGGCAAGTATGGTCCGGTTAACTTTAATAGATGGGTCAGGTAGGGGGGCCTGAAGCATAATGGCCAACCATGTGTTCAGTGCTGCTGGTTACATTGTAACACCTAGAAGGACTTATTTTTTAAATACTTTTGTCAAAATAAATCGGGCATGAATCCCTGTGTATTTTCACATATTTGCGATTGATGCCTCTGAATAGACATGCCTCGATCACCATTTACTGTACTGCTGATGCTACCTGCTACTCCTAAACAGCTACCACCACTGCCACCACTCAACTAGACAAGTCCTGTAGCCTGGTCCATCATCTTATTCCATGCTGTACTGCCGTTCACGTTGCCACGGCTATCACCACTGATACCACTCAGCCAGACATGTCCTGGTCCATCATATTATTCCATGCCATTCTACTACTCATGCTACCACCACTCAGCCAGACATGTTCGGAGGCTTGGTTCATCACCTTCAACTATACCCCAGTGTTGGTGCCACAGTGTTGGAATCAAGAAAACAAAAAACTATTTTGATTTCTCATCTGCTTCCATAAGGGATCATTTTTGGTGGCTTTTTTTAAAGTTAGTTCTTCATCACTTGTCAACTAGGCACACAGCCACAAATATGTCTCTCCAATAAAAACAAACCTGTACCACTTACAAAATCATCATTATTTATAAAACCATTGCTTTTTTCTTTAAAGATTTTTATTGAAGTATTCAAGGAAATTTGCAAAAGAAAGAATACAACAGCTTAAAAGGGGGGTCAACGGGGAGAGGGTGAAACAAGTGATAAGGTAAGGAAAGAAAAATTGAGGTAAGGAGGGGGGAGGGGAATGCAAGGCTCTGGTGCAGCAGAGCAGCCACCATAGTAACAATATGCAAGAAAAGAACAAGTAACATAGAAAAATATATAACTCCATAAGGGTGGGTTCACACCTGCGCTTCAGTCCGTCCGCTGCCAATCAGAGTGAAAATCTCGGGGAATGGGATAGGCATTGGATACCGACAGGTTAGCGACGCATTGGTTAAAAACCCATTCATTTGTGCGCTTATACCCTCTGCGCTGCGAAGCCGATTTTTTTCGTCGGACACGAAATCCTGCATGTCCGACTTTGTTTCCGACGAAAAAAAGGATTCGCAGCGCAGAGGGTGCAATCGGACACCCGCGCATTGCTTTAAAAACCCATTCAAATGAATGGGTTTTTAACCAATGCGTTGCTAACCTGTCGGTATCCGATGCCGATCCCGTTCCCCGAGATTTTCACTCGGATTGGCAGCGGACGGACTGAAGAGCAGGTGTGAACCCACCCTTACATGTGGTAACTAGGAGTGCAAACAATAATCTATGAGCGGAGAAACGGAGAGGGGGGTTCAGAGAGAAGGACTGGGGAAGTTTGAGGGTACAGAGAGAAAGGGTTGGGATGGAAGGGACGAGTTAATGAAGGGGGGTTGGGAAGGATGATTGAAAGGCGGAGGAGTAGTAAAAGAAATTCCATAGGAGCCACACTTGTTGGTGTGCACTGTCATCAGGCCTAAGTTCCATGAGCAGGTCCTCCAATAGTTGGATGTGTAAAAGCTCCTGTAGCTAGGAGGCCAAAGATGGAGTTGATATAGATTTCCACAACCTGGGGATGATTGACCTGGCTGCCACTAGCATAAAACCTGAGTTTATGGATATTTATCTTAAGTTTACGGGGGAAGATAGAGAGCAGGAGATGTTGGGTCATCCTTCAGTTCAACCCCAGTGACTGTTTTAATGATTTTACGGATCTTGTGCCAAAAGGGATGTAAAAGGGGGCAGTTCCACCAGATGTGTAACATTGTACCCCAGCCGGTACCACACCTCCAACAATGGTCAGAGGTACAGGGGAAAATCTCATGAGCCTTCAAACTGGTCTCCACTGATATCCCCTTCCCTACATCCTCTTTACATGGCCATATCACCTAAGGAATGTGGAAAGCCAGCAGTGCAAGCCCCCTGTCCGGTTCTGCGGCATGGGACAGGCAGAGTGGTATCTTCCTCAGATGAATAATTAAACAGTGGGGGGAATCAGGGCAGTAAGTGCTGAGGTCCTTGTGGGTCGAGGACCAGAACAGGGATTTTTTGGTAGGGGGGGCTCGTCCCCCAAATCAGAGTCACCCTTGTAGTGGTGACAATATATCTGTGGTGGTCCACTACGTCTTGGAGTGGCCAGGGTGTCATTGGGCAGGTCCGAGTTGAGAGGTGTTGGTGCGCCCTTTAGTGCAGAGCATGTCACTGCAATGGACCTCCTCCAGTCTCTGTCCCCTGTTACAACTCACCTTACTAAAATTTTTAACCTTTCTCTTTTTTCTGGAATCTTTCCCTCCTTCAAACATGCTGTCATAACCCCACTACTTAAAAACCCTCCCTTGACCCATCCTGTGCTGCTAACTACTGACCTGTCTCTAACCTCCCCTTCATATCTAAACTCCTGGAATGCTTGGTCTACTCCCGCCTAATCCGCTATCTCTCTTCTCTACCCCTTACAATCAGGATTTCATGCACTACACGCTGCAGAAATGGCCCTCACAAAGGTCTCCAACGATCTCTTGATGGCTAAATCTAAAGGGAACTATTCACTACTTATTCTTCTGGATCTCTCAGCAGCATTTGACACTGTTAGTTCAATTGCCTCCTCTTGCATAGCCATCAGAGGATATTGTTTAATACGAGGAGGTTTTGCATTCGGCTTCAGTTGTACAATCACAGGGGGTACATGCTTTTATTTTGTCTGCCAGTATCGTGTCAAGTCCTTGCATAAAGGCTTCAGCCATCATGGGATACCTAATCTCTTCAGGGCACTCATCATAACCCATGTCTTTGGAATTCACAATTAATCTACCATAGTATCGCTCAACTTGTTCCCTCTTCACTTGCTTACACGTGGTAAGGGAAGTACTGGTCTGTCAGGCCTGTGTTTTACACCACTTTTCTAACCTCCTACAAAATATTTCTCCACTTAATGTAGTCGTTTGACTACGGAGGGGGTGGAGCACTACCCAGGGTCTGATTTACTCTCATGGAAGCACAAGGGGGTGAGAACAGGATTAACCCATCTTTCATTTCCTTTCGGGGCCATTTACCATTTTCTACCTTTTTGCTCCCTTCTTCCAACCCATACATTCCCCTGGATAGTCCCCCCTCTCTGACCATCCCTGCATTATCTTGCCTCCATTGTTCCCACAATAAGGAACTGAACATTCCCCTTTGATGTACATTTGCTAGCTTACAGATCTTTTTAGCCTGCCTGCATACCTCTTGTCCTTCAGACTTGCAAATTATCTCCAATGGCGTGAGCCACACTTTTGAGCTCCCGCTCCCCATCTTGGCTGACAGCTACTCAGCCGTACACCTTGTAACTGCGGAATATGCCGCTTCTTTCCGGTACCTCGTGGACTGTCACTCAGACCTGAGTCCACCTTAATCACCTACCCTCTTTTTCAACCGTCAAGAGGGGTCCAGGGCTTCTCAGGAGATTTGGCAATACGATAACAGAGGCATGCAGCAATGCACAGAACAAACACACATATACAGAAAAACATCAGTTCCTCTACAGGTAACATATTCATCATGTAGGTTCTTCCGACTATACAATTGGCCCGAGGGGCATACCTTATGTTCCTAGCAGTCAATCACGCATCAATTCACAGAGAGGGCTACCTTAGAAGCACGGATAGGATTTGTGGTAAGAACAAGGGCTTACCTTACAGCGCTGTTTTAATATCCGTGGTTCCAGAGGGTCCCTGCTCCCTTTGATCAATGAGCAGTTGATCAATCTATTGGCTGGAACGATGCCACACCCTAGCCCCACGTTGAGCGCCAATTTCTGTTGGAGAAAACACCCCGAGAATATGTTACCGTAGTCCTAATTGATAATCAATAAGTATCGAGCGTTCGGAGAACACACAAGAGACAAGTAGTCAAGACTGCTTATCAAGATGTTCTGTTTTATTATTCTTACAAAGTATTTTTATAACATAAAATAGGCGTATTCGTTCTCATGCAGTACAAGGGAAGGAATGTGGGAGGTTTTAGGTTCTCAGATACTGGACAGTAAACATTTGCCAGTCGTCCTTCACTATTTTGGACAAAATAATAATAATAATAATAATAATAATAATAATAATAATAATAATAATAGTCCTTTAATAGTCCCACAGTGGGGAAATTCAGTGTGTTACAGCAGCAAGGATAAGATAAGCAGATACAAATACAACATGTACAGGAATGTTCCAAGGTGAGAGGCATTACATTAATAGCAGACAGACAGATAGGACGTAGCGGGGGGGGGGGGGGATTTAACAGGCAGAGAGATATTTCAGTTCTCTGTATGTAATGATCTCCACTTAGGTCGGTGTTGGTTGTACAGCCTAACCGCGGTGGGGAGGAAAGACTTCCGATAGCGCTCCTTCTCACACCTAGGGTGGAGCAGTCGGTCACTGACAGTACTGCCCAGCGCAATCACAGTCTCATGCATGGGATGGGGGTTATTCTCCCGCATGGAGCTCACCATGGACAGTATCCTTCTGTCACCCACCACCTGCACTGGGTCCAGGGGGCTCCCCAGGACAGAGCTGGCCCTTCTAATCAGCTTGTCAAGTTTATTTCTGTCCCTGGTTGATATACTGCTCCCCCAGCAGGCCACTCCAAAGAAGATGGCTGATGCCACTACAGAGTTGAAGAAAGTCCTAAGAAGTTCCCCCCGGATTCCAAAGGCTCTCAGCTTCCTAAGCAGGTAGAGCCTGCTGTGGCCCTTCCTGTACAGGGCCTCCATATGATCTGCCCAGTCCAGCTTATTGTTAAGGAGCAGACCCAGGTACTTATAGGTGTTCACAATCTCGATGCCCGTCCCCAGGATGTCCACGGGCATCTGCCTTTACGGAAGTCCACCACCATCTCCTTGGTCTTCCCCGAGTTAATCTTCAGGTGGTTCTGGTGGCACCAGTCCACAAAAAACCGGTTCAGTTCTCTGTACTCCCTGTCATCATCGTCTGTGATGAGGCCTACTATTGCAGAGTCGTCAGAATACTTCTGTAGGTAGCAGCTGGATGAGTTGCACCTAAAATCAGCAGTGTACAGTGTGAAGAGGAAAGGTGCGAGAACTGTACCCTGAGGTGCCCCCGTATTACAGATCACGGTACCTGACACACAGTCTTGGGCTCTCACGTATTGAGGTCGATTTGTGAGGTAGTCTAGGATCCAGTTGGAGAGGTGGTGGTCCACTCCTGCAAGGCCCAGCTTGTCTCTCAGTAACCTGGGCTGTATGGTGTTAAAAGCACTGGAGAAATCAAAGAACATTATTCTCACCGTGTTCCCTGGTTTTTCCAGGTGAGACAGAGCCCTGTGCAGAAGGTGGATGATGGCATCATCTACCCCAATGCCCGGTCGATAAGCAAACTGGAGAGGGTCCATAGCGGGGCTCACTAGAGGGCGAAGATGTGTGAGAACCAATCTCTCTAAGATCTTCATCAAGTGGGATGTCAGTGCTACAGGTCTGTAGTCGTTGAGGTCCATAGGGTGAGGTTTCTTTGGAACTGGTACCACACAAGAAGATTTCCATAATTCAGGGACTATTTCCTGCCTCATGCTCATATTATACATATATGTAATTATACCACACAGCTGGTCCCCACAAGTCTTAATTAGCCTTGCACTGATGTCATCTGGCCCTGCGGCTTTCCTCGCCTTGATCTTTTTCATCTCCTTCCTCACCTGGGCCCGTGTGAAGGTCAGACTGTGGTCAGATAAAGACAGATTTCTGGATTTACTGGTCTGTTGGGAAGTAGCCACATGGGGTGAATGGGGTGAAGTCATTGTGGTGAGGGGAGCTGAAGGACATGCTGGGGTGGGAGGAGCTGGTGTGTGATCAAATCTGTTGAAGAATAGGTTTAGTTCATTAAGCCAGTTAACATCTGCCTCAATCTGGCAGACCAACTGTTTATGACCCGAAATTGACTTAAGCCCCTCCCAGACCCCCCCTTATGTCTTTTCTTTCCATTTGCTTTTCCATTTTTTCTTTATAACAGGCTTTTCCTTGCCTGATTTGATGTCTCAGCTCCTTTTGTACTTCCCTCAACCCCTCCTTATCTCTTGTCCTGAATGCCATCTTTTTCTCCTTAAGTAGTGTTTTTATATCAGAGTTAATCCATGGTTTGTTGTTGGAGAAGCACCTCACCACTTTTGTGGGTACTGTGTTGTCCACACAAAAATTAATGTAGTCCGTTATGCAGTGTGTGAGTCCTTCTATATCTTCTCCATACGAATCCTGCAAAACTTCCCATGCGGTTGTGTCAAAACAATCCCTCAGAGCCCCATCACTCTCCTCGGACCATATCCTCACTGTGCGGGTGACAGCTGGTTCTCTACGTACAAGTGGCTTGTACACAGGTCGGAGATGTACTAGGTTGTGATCCGATCTTCCCAGGGGCGGTAGGGCTGATGAGTTATATGCCTCCCTCACGTTGGCAAAGAACAAGTCCAGTGTTTTGTTGTCTCTTGTGTGGCAGGTTACATACTGTGTGAAACTGGGAAGTGTGGATGATGGAGAGGCGTGGTTGAAATCGCCAGACACAAGAAGGAGGGCCTGGGGGTGCTGAGACTGTAACTGGCTCAGAGTGGCTTGTAGGACCTCGCAGGCAGTGTCAGCTTTCGCAGAGGGGGGGACATATGCAGCTATCACGATGACATGTGATAGTTCCCTTGGTAGATAGAAAGGTCTCATGCTCACAGCTAATAGTTCAATGTCCTTATAGCAAGTTTGCTCCTTAATCACAATGTGCCTAGGATTGCACCATCTATTATTCACAAACATTGCCAGCCCCCCCTCCTTTCCTCTTACCGCTCTCCCTTGTCCTGTCTGCCCGAAGGAGTTTAAAACCATCCAAGGAGACCAGAGAGTCAGGAGTAACTTCAGTGAGCCAAGTCTCTGTAAGTAGCATCATCAAAATGCTAGCTTAAGCAAGATTCATCCAGACTGGAAGGCAGCTGACAGAATCCTGTGTCAGCTCATATGTGAACTTTAGTAAGACTTTAAAAAAAAAAATGAATACAAAGTAGACAAAATGGATTCTACCCTCCACAAGACCACCAACTCCTCCTCAATATGCTCCACTCTATTGGCCTCAGAGACACTGCTCTCGCTTGGTGATTGGGTTGAGGTCTGGGGACTGTGGGGGTCAATCCAGCACCTCTACTTCATTGTTATTGATCCATTTTCTATCTAATCTCAAAGTATTCTTTGGGTTGTTGTCCTGCTGGAACACTAAGTCGTCTTTTTCATACCCATAGTATTCAAGTGTATGAAGTAAATTGTCTTGTAGGATACTCACATATAGCTCAGTATTGAGACCACCATCGATCCTGGTCAAGTATACAACCCCATATAATCAGGCTTCCTCCACCAAACAGTTCCTTCAATTTCTTGATCCCTTTTCCCTCCCAGACCCATCAGAGCCCAGTCTATTGACTATTGTCTCATCACTCCAAATCAACTGTTTCCAATCTTCTACTGTTCACTTTTCGTACTTTTTAGCAAACTCGAGCCACCGCTTCTTATGACACTACTGCAGTTAAGGCTTCTTCACCTTTTTTCAGGCAACCATTCCAGACTTGTGTAACATGCATCGGTTGTGTGGACATCTGTGAGCTCACTACTACGAAGCATAAGAGCCACCTTCACTGCCACGTTTGTTGCACCAGAACTGATGAACCTTGTGATGAGTCGACTTGTTGGCTGGATGGATGGATTTAATTTTGTATTCTTCCAACTGTCATGGCACTCACAGGATGCAATTTGGCAATTTACTTTTCTGAAAGACCGCTATCGATGAGCTGGATTATGCTGTTTCTCTTTTCTTGGGAAAGCTTCTTCATGGCTGATCCTCGATTTGAACCAGTGACCTTTCGCTTGGAAATGAGCCTAATAACACACTGAGCTATTAGGGAATTGTGAGAACAGGTTGTAATTTGTAGTATACAAGAAGAAAAAGATTTTTCCACCACCAGGAGCAAAACAGTAACAATGCAGTTACATGACAAGAATCTGCATAACTAATCATATGCTAAATAGTTGCAATTGTCAACGTTTTGTATGAGATAGCCAAGATGATTGTCTATAAAATGATGGCAGTCTTACGTTCGAAGCTGTAGTGGATGGTGAGATATGGAGCCTGTTACCCTTTTGCTCGTCAGTGTACATGTCACTTTCTCTTTGACATAACTTCGGCTTTGTTTGCCATAGAGAGCTAGAAATTGGATAGATAGGTTGTTAGGAGCTCAGACAGTGTTATACACTATGTTTTAAGCCAATTTAAGTTGTGGTTCGTACCAAACTTGTTTGACCCAAAATGAATCTTGGTTCCAAACCCAAAATGAAACGAATCATGAGAGATTTGACTAGCTTTAGACTTAATTTCTTATTTAACAACACAAACATTTTCCAGTGTCACATGTAGATCATTGAACAAATGATATCAACATTCTAGGTCCCTGATAGAAAAAGTATGTTAAACCCTGTATTCGGTATCTGGTGGAGCCTTCAGTATTCCCAGTAATTTCAACCAATTTGTCCTCTAGCTGTTGATCAATGCTGTTTAATAACATAGAAAAAAATTTGGCAATATTTGACTTCACAAACCTAATTTATTCTATGTATGTTTCTGGATATCTGTAATTAATAGAGTGATTCGGATCTATATCTTTATCGTAATGAGCAATTTTCCTTAATATAGATGGATGTTGCATTATCTGCAGTTCATATTATGATCTTATTATGTCCTGACTGATTATTGTGTTACCATGGATTTCCTATATCTTTACTAGCGGTAGCCTCGGGAAGACACAAATATGGAGGTGTGCGCCCTACAGCATTTTGATGGTCTAAAAATTAGATGACCTTACATACTCTGCCTATAGTCTAGCACATTTTAGATATATATCTGTACAAGTGTGTTTCCTGGGTATTATATGAGACCACCTTCTACACATGAGCGATCAGTATTACCATTCATTACAATGATTTCCCTATTGGTTTCCTGGTTTACTTGTTACTTGTCAGTTTCAAAATCAATTTACACAAACTTTTCACATTGTTCATAGGCCATTAAAGGATTGTCCAACTCCTTTAAAAGGCTGTTTAAATGTTCCAATGTGTTTAACTAAATTAAAAAACATAACTTAGCCCGTTGTTCATGGACTCCCTGTCAACCCTGCTGTCGCTTCCATTTTGATGTTGTCTTCTGACATGCTGTTTGCGGGCAGTTCTGCAGTGCCGCCAACTACAGGCCTTGACAGTGACCTCTACAAAAAAAGGCACATGACTGCCGCAGCCAGTCACTCATACAGTGGGGAAAAAAAGTATTTAGTCAGCCACAAATTGTGCAAGTTCTCCCACTTAAAAAGATGAGAGAGATCTGTAATTGACATCATAGGTAGACCTCAACTATGAGGGACAAAATGAGAAAACAAATCCAGAAAATCACATTGTCTGATTTTTAAAGAATTTATTTGCAAATTATGGTGGAAAATAAGTCTTTGGTCAATAACAAAAGTTCATCTCAATACTTTGTTATATATCCTTTGTTGGCAATGACAGAGGTCAAACGTTTTCTGTAAATCTTCACAAGGTTGGCACACACTGTTGCTGGTATGTTGGCCCATTCCTCCATGCAGATCTCCTCTAGAGCAGTGATGTTTTGGGGCTGTCACTGGGCAACGCGGACTTTCAACTCCCTCCAAAGGTTTTCTATGGGGTTGAGATCTGGAGACTGGCTAGGCCACTCCAGGACCTTGAAATGCTTCTTACGAAGCCACTCCTTTGTTGCCCTGGCGGTGTGCTTGGGATCATTGTCATGCTGAAAGACCCAGCCACGTTTCATCTTCAATGCCTTTGCTGATGGAAGGAGGTTTGAACTCAAAATCTCACAATATATGGCCCAATTCATTCTTTCAAGTACACGGATCAGTCGTCCTTGTCCCTTTGCAGAGAAACAGCCCCAAAGCATGATGTTGCCACCTCCATGCTTCACAGTAGGTATGGTGTTCTTTGGATGCAACTCAGAATTCACTCTCCTCCAAACACGACGAGTTGTGTTTCTACCAAGTAGTTCTACTTTGGTTTCATCTGAGCATATGACATTCTCCGAATACTCTTCTGGAACATCCAAATGTTCTCTAGCAAACTTCAGACGTGCCCGGATATGTACTGGCTTAAGCAGGGGGACACGTCTGGCACTGCAGGATCTGAGTCCCTGGCGGCGTAGTGTGTTACTGACGGTAGCCTTTGTTACGTTAGTCCCAGCTTTCTGCAGGTCATTCACTAAGTCCCCCCGTGTGGTTCTGGGATTTTTGCTCACCATTCTTGTGATCATTTTGACCCCACGGGGTGAGATCTTGCGTGGAGCCCATGATCGAGGGAGATTATCAGTGGTCTTGTATGTCTTCTATTTTCTAATTATTGCTCCCACAGTTGATTTCTTCACGCCAAGCTGCTTGCCTATTGCAGATTCAGTTTTCCCAGCCTGGTGCAGGTCTACAATTTTGTTTCTGGTGTCCTTCCACAGCTCTTTGGTCTTCACCATAGTGAAGTTTGGAGTGTGACTGTTTGAGGTTGTGGACAGGTGGTTTTTATACTGATAACAATTTCAAACAGGAGCCATTACTGCAGGTAGTGACTGGAGGACAGAGGAGCCTCTTAAAGAAGAAGTTACAGGTCTGTGAGAGCCAGAAATCTTGCTTGTTTGTAGGTGACCAAATACTTATTTTCCATCAAAATTTGTAAATAAATTCTTTAAAAATCAGACAATGTGATTTTCTGGATTTGTTTTCCCATTTTGTCTCTCATAGTTGAGGTCTACCTATGATGTCAATTACAGGCCTCTCTCATCTTTTTAAGTGGATGAACTTGCACAATTGGTGGCTGACTACTTTTTTTTCCTCACTGTATGTCACTGTTGAGGACTGTGAGTTGCAGCGACCTTTCTTCAAACCACATCTCAGAAGGCAACATTAATATTGGAGGGGCTGCAGCACAGACCAGGCACAGTTGACTTTGGGACAAATGCGTAATTTTTTAGTTTTTTTAATTGAGTTAGCATTCAAGCAACTTTTTAATGGAGTAATGGTCTTATACGTATGGTGAAAACATTCAGGTTGTGTAAACGTTTATAAAACCTATGCATAGCATATGGACAAGGGTGCCTGATTTTTTTTTTTTTCCTTAGGAACTGTACCTCTTGCCACTCAGCCCATTACCTTGAAAGAAAGCAGACTCTCTATTCCAATCTGAGACAACCCCTTTAAAGCTTGTAATATGATCGAGCAGGCTGAATCCACTGAGGTGACTTCATTTTTTTTCTTCGTTAGTAAATGAAAAGTCAGATTTTCAAAGATTCCATTGTATTCCCAGTTGTACCTGATGTATGAGCTAGAAACTTTATCCTTGGTTTCTTTTGCACGTAATTTCTCTAAAGTCATTTGTCACTTTCTGTGGCTGTGGAAAAATATCTGCCGCTGGTTCTGGAAAAGCAATCAATTTTTCCACATTTTATTTCAGCTTTTGTAATGTTTCAACACATTTGGAACACTATTAACATACAAATGTATTCTCCACTATTAGCTGTGATAACATTGTATAGCGAATATATTATGATTTGGAAAACCTCAATTTGCATTTTAGATAAATATTGGGGGAACCTGGATCTTCAGGAAAGTGACCTATGGGAATATTAACATCCATTGGTCACCTTTCCGATGAAATTTATTTTGGCAGGAAAGTTTTCTGCACCGCTAGTAGCTGGGCAGATGTTTGGTTCTAGTTCTAGTGATGGCTGTGATTGACTGTTGCAGGGACTAATTTCTGATATGTCTCAGGGAAGATTTTCCCTTTGACCTAGGCCGATAGGTCATGATTTGTTGCTGGGGTCACAGGGAGACTTTTCTGTAACCCAGAAATGCACAATGATTAAGATGGCCACAGCTGGAAGATACACGGAAAATACATGGACAGAGCTGGGGTCTTGGTCAGACACCAGTGCTATCTTCAAGAAGCCGCTCACCCACTCTCCCATATTGTTGTCTTTTTGTGAATTATGTCATGGCCTTATTAAAAGGTAGTTAGTTGCTTATTAAAATTAAGGCCGGAACAGGGAGTAGCCTGAGGGGAGGCCGCCATGACAGGGCCTGAAGTTGAGAGCTAGGGTTGCAGGGGGAGGGGAATGGCTCCTGCGGGAGTTACTATGGGGAGGGCATATAGGGGACCGGCTCTGCTTCCCGCGGTCATTCACCGCTGGGAAGGAGCCATTGATGGTCAGGTTAGGACGCTCCCTACCTGGCTCAGATGTCCGACATCGACTCCCTCCTGGGGCAGCTCCATGCTGCTGCTGGCTCCGTTGACACTGCCTGGCTAAGGCAGCAGGTGCTGGGGATCATGGATGCGGTCCCCGGTGGAGTGGCACCCAGCTCCCCGTGGCCTAGTCCGGTTGCGGCTGCCTCCACGTCTCCCCTTCCTTCCCGGGCTCCGGTGGGTGGGGCAAGGCCTCTGGAGCGACTCAGCCCAGACACAGCAGCCAGGTCCCGGGGTCGGTGCAGGAGCCTTTCCAGGGACCCTCCAGGCCAGCGGCCTGCTAGGCATCCATCACAGGGGCTGGGACCGATGGAGGTGAGGGGGTGGAGCTCGCGGCCTGGGCGGCCCCTTCCCTTCTTGACTCCTCCTCCATCTGCAGCCTTGGATCCAGTGGCCCGGCCTGGCGATGCTCCAGTCGGGGGGAACACTAGTCGTCTTGAGAGACAACCGATGGTTGGTGATGCACGCCGGCCTGGTGGAGCGGCAGGGCATAGTTCAGCGCCCGTGGATCGGCGGGTTGCTTCCAGTGAACGGTCTCCTGGCCAGTCCTCATTGGGATTGCTGTCGTCCTCCAGGCGGGGGTGCCCTTCCTGTGCTGGCTGCTCTGGTGCTGCGGCGGCAGGTGTCGACGTCAATGACTCGGGTGAAGACTTCCTGGACCCTTCCCTGCGGATGGATTCTGGACTGGCAGCTGGCGGGATCACAGCTTCTGCGCAGGTGAGTGTATATCATTGTCTTGTTCAGTGCCGGCGTTGTTTAGATCTCAGACATGTGGGAAGACCCTGACATGGCGGCTGGGGTTGGTATGGCGGCTGCAGGGTCGGCAGGGGATTTAGGTGAGGAGCTGCGGGTGCTGTTGGGCGGGCTCGGTGATGTGTTAGCACGCTCGGGTGGGAGAGGTGGGACTGGTGGTTCCCGTTTCTGCATGGGTTGGGGGCTCCCCAGCTCCTCTGGTGATAGTATTGCCATCCGATAGTTTGATTCGTAGAAAGGCAGGGGTGGCGGTTTCAGTACAGACCGAGAAGGAAGGGGACGGCATTCGTTTAGACGATACAGCCAAGGGGGAGGTCTACGTCTGCTTTGAGGGTCCCCTGGGTGCTCATTTGAAGATGGAAGTGAAAGACAAGATTTGGCGTGACGAGTACATTGACATCTTTTCCCTGCTTCCGCTAGAAAAGTTTAACTTAGATAAGGGGAAGCAGGATGAGAGTAAGAAGTAGGAAGAGGAAGTAGTAGTCAGTGGCGTTTGATCCTGCAGACTTTTACCAACTGGCTGTAGGCATTCGCCATCCTGGCTAGTGTCATTGGTGAAAAAGCTCCTGAAAACTGCTCGGGACTTTTTTGCTATTTGGATGCCATTGGGGAGGCATATCGGGTGTACGGTGGTCAGACGTGGCTGCGATATGATGAGCAGTTCCGTCAGCGCAATGCAGTCCGCCCGTCTATACAGTGGGACCAAAAAGACATCGGATTGTGGCTGAGAGTTATGGCCCCTTCCCGGTTTGGGAGCGTCCGGATCCTCCGGCCTCTCTAGTCAGTCCAGGGCGGGACAAGGGGCTGGAGGTAAGACAGGTAAGACAAGCTTCTGCTGACAATTTAATGAAGACCAGTGTAAGTTTGGGACGTCCTGCAAGTTCAAACACGCCTGTTCGGTGTGCGGGGGCGCCTCCCATAGTTCGGCCCACTGTTTTAAATGGGGGAAGGGACGACAGTCTGGTGGGGCGGCTGGGCATGGGTCTGACGCCGGTGAAGCTGCGTGAGATGGAGCCTTATCTAAAAGCCTAAAAGCACAGCAACACTGAGATCTGATGAAGGGGTGCGTTCTCCTGAACACTGCAAACCCCGAAACGCATTATCCAATAATGAATTATTCTTATTCATTGGCATTCCTGTTGGTTGGTTTTGAGGAGAGCAAATCCTGGGTTACATAGGAACTTCCTGTTCCAACTGTTTATATCCTACCCTAACGGCCCAAGTGATACAGACAGCCGGTCACCCCAGTTGAATGCGACCCTCTTTTGAGGTTCACCTCCATAATATACTCATCATTGATCCCTTATTGGGCTTGGTAAAGTATCCCCACGTTGAGGAGAGTTGGGGACAAACCAAATACCAAAACAAGTGGTTCTATTACGGAGCGAATTCTTTCCATAAACCTCTCTCCTTTACACGTGAGCCTTATCTAAATCGGTATTCGGACTGTCTTAAGGCTAGGTTGTTGCTTGATGGCTTCGGGAATGGTTTTTGGATCCCGTCTGGGGCTTCCTTGTCCATGAGGAATCTTGTTTCTGCCTACCAGCATCCGTGTGTGGTCGGGGAGAGGTTGGCCGAGGAGGTCTACTTGGGGTGCATGGTGGGCCCCTTTAGTTTCCCACCGTTTACGGATTTTGTAGTTTCACCACTCTGGGGTTGTTCCAAAGAAAGAGCCCAATAAGTTTCGGCTGATCCATCATTTGTTGCACCCCAAAGGGGGGCCAGTCAATGATGGCATTGACCCTGATCTGAGTTCTGTTGTTTATACTTCCTTTGATTCGGTGGTTCATTGGGTGCAAAAATACGGGTCCGGGGCACTGATGGCAAAGACGGACGTGGAGTTGGCATTTTGCCTCCTCTCGATTCATCTGGAGAGCCCTCGGCTCTTGGGGTGTTACTGGGACGGAGTGCACTTTGTGGATCGTTGTCTCCCTATGGGTTGCTCGATCTCTTGTGCTTATTTTGAGGCCTTTAGCTCATTCTTGGAGTGGGTGGTGCGGGATCTGGAGGGCGTCGGGTCCATCATTCACTACTTGCATGATTTCTTGTGCCTTGGTCCGGCCAGCCTCCCCGCTTGCCTTTCCTTTCTCCGGACACTGGAATGGGTGGCGGCGTGTTTTTGGTCCCCTTGGTGCCGGGTAAGACGGCGGGCCCGTCGTCGTGTCTGAGTTTCCTGGGTATCACTACTAATACCGGGCGCATGGAGTGTCGCCTGCCAGAGGATAAATTGGTATCGATTCGGGAGGAGGTAGGCGAGCTGCTAGGTTGCGGAAGATCATGCCCCGGGAATTGCAGTCGCGGCTGGGAAAACTCAACTTCGCCTGTAGGATCATGCCCATGGGGCGAGTTTTTTGCAGGCACTTGGCGGGTGCTACAGCTGGGGTGGCGTCGCCACGCATTTTATCCAGTTGACCAGGGATCACAGGGACAACATAGAGGTGTGGGCCAGATTTTTGTGTGACTATAACGGCCGTTCCTTGGTAATATTGCCTGTGGTTGATGTTTTTGATGCAGCGGGGGCGGTTGGTTTTGGGGCTTTTTGTCAGGGTCAGTGGTGTGTGGGGCGTTGGCCATCGGAGTGGGTGGAGCTGTGGCTGGTTTGGAATCTGTGTTTGTTGGAACTACTCCCTATTGTGGTGGTGTTGGAGGTTTGGGGGATCGTTTTTGCAACAAGAAGGTGCGTTTCCACTGCGACAACTAGTCGGTGGTTTGTGCCATCAACTCGCTGTCGGCTTCTTCCCCTCAGGTGGTTCGGCTGTTACGGTACCTGGTGTTGCATTCTTTGGCTCTGAATGCTTGGGTGGTGGCTGTTCATGTCCTGGGTGCCGACTCTCTCGGTTTCAGTGATTTTGTCCGGATCACCTGTGGGGCGTGGTCTCGCCGCGGCCGATGAGCTGATTCGGTCATCCCTAGCGGTTGGTACCAGGGCAGCTTACGAGGCTGCGTGGAGGGAATTTGAGTTGGTGGTGGGTGAGTTAGTTGGGGTTTTTTCAGGCACAGGTGCACGGCGGTGTTGGTGCTGGTTGGCCGGGGGTCTTTGGCGGGTTGGTCAGTTTCCTGGATGAACCATTTGGTGGCGGGGTTAGTATTTGGTTTTCGGTTTAGAGGATGGGTGGACATGACCAAGGATTTTATGGTTTCTCAGGCTCTTCGGGGTTTCAGGAGGGGGCGGGCTCGCTCAGAAGGGCGGTGGCCTGTTTCTTTCCAATTATTGGAGCACCTGGGGGTGGTGTTGTGTGGGGTCTGTTCCTCCATATTCGAGATTGCCCTTTTTCGTCTGGCTTTTTCCTGGGCGTTTTTTGGGGCAATGCGGGTGGGGGAATTGGTGCCCCCGTGCAAGTCTGTTGCGGGGGGGGGGGTGTTGTTCCAGGATGTGTGTTTGGGTGGGTCAGGGGTCGAGTTTGTCATCCACCGTTCTAAGACAGATCAGTATGGCAGGGGCCGTAGGGTGTGTCTGTTCCCCGTGCCAGAGTCGGCCATGTATCCAGTGCGATGCTTCCAGGAGTTCTGTGGGCTGCGGTGGGGCAGGACGGCTCTTTGTTGTGTCATTCTGACGGCTCATTTTTGTCTCATTTTCAGTTGACTTGGGTTTTTAGGAAGCGTTTAGTGGACCTGGGGCTTGACCCGATGGTTTTTGCCTAGCATTCGTTCTGCATAGGTGCAGCTACTGAGGCCTCGGTATGGGGGTTGGGTCCAGACGTAGTGTGGCAGATTATTGGCAGATGGGCATCGTGTCATTTTGTTTCCTATGTGCGTCCTCATTTGCTGTAATGTGTATCTGGTCCCCTTCCGGCGTGGGGGGGTTATTCTTAATCTATTTGGGGTCTACTTTGGGTGGTGTGTCATCTTTCTTCTGTGTTTATGTTGGTTGTTTGTTTTTTAGGTCACCTTCCTGCCTGGTTTGGATTTTGGAACATTCTTATGTCCACTGGGGGGCGGAGTGAGCTGACATGCGCCCCCGTGGATGGCAGCTCGGTTTTCCTAGGTCACTGGCAGTGGTGTGGTGGCTGGGTTTTAGGGGCATGCTT
Source organism: Leptodactylus fallax (assembly GCA_947044405.1). NCBI lineage: Eukaryota > Metazoa > Chordata > Amphibia > Anura > Leptodactylidae > Leptodactylus > Leptodactylus fallax. The sequence continues at coordinate 656,948 of CAMRHE010000521.1, read as the reverse complement.
TGGGGCCGCATGTTACGCGAGTTTAACAGGTACACTCGCTTGGACCGCCACCCTGATGTGCTGGCCTTGCCTTTGGGTGGGAATGATTTTTGCGCTCGCCCCTTTAGAGAGCTGGTCAGGGATGTAAAACATGACTTACTCCATTTGTGGCTGGAGTGCCTTGGATTAATCGGGCTAGGTCCAAGGTCAACAGGTCCATTGGGGCTTTTGTGGTTAGACACAGGGGTATTGTTGTGAGGCACCATGAGTTGGAGGAGCTGCATGGTGATTTTTGGTTGGCGGATGGGGTACACCTTAACACGGTGGGGATTGACCTGTGGGCTTTAGGTTTGCAGGGTGGAGTGGAGCACACCTTGGCTTTGGTTGGGGGGGCAGCCTTATGGTGGTCAAGGTGTGCACCCTGTGGCGGGGTGGTGAGTCCTTGGAGTTGGTGGAAATTCGGGGGTGGGGAATCATGGTGGTTAATTTCCCCTACAATTAACTACGGTTTTTGGTTGGTCTCGCTGCTTTTGGACTCCTGCTGGGTGGTGCGGTTTGTTATATATGTGGTGAGACTGCCATCGGTGTTTATGGTGCCCCTGAGCCTGTGTTTTGTGGTTGGGGGTAACTTGGTGTGATGGAGGGTTTGGCGGCCAGATCTATGTAGCTCCAATGACCTCCCCCTCAGGAAATATATATATATTTACTTCAGGAAAGTTGGGGTTAATTTGTTAATTTTTGTTATTTTGTTATTTAATTTGTTATTTATGTATTTATAATATATAGGGGGTTATGTTAAGGTTATTTATTTATTTAGGTGGGTTTTTGGATAAATACTGTTTATATATATATTTGTATTGTTTTATGTAATAAAATGGCTGCTGTGGCCAATTAATCCAACCTCACTTGTGTTTGTCTTGATTCTTAGATATTAAGGTGTGGGGTTAGGGGGGAGGAAGGAGTGGTCACCGCATTGGTAAGTAAAGGTAAGGGCAAAAGCCAACATCCTCCGTGCCACTGTCAAGTAAGGCCGGAACAGGGCGTAGCCTGAGGGGAGGCCACCATTATTGGGCCTGAAGGTGAGGGCTAGGGTTGCTAGGGGGAGGAGAATGGCTCCAGCGGGAGTAACTATGGGGAGGGGAGGCCACCATTATTGGGCCTGAAGGTGAGCGCTAGGGTTGCTAGGGGGAGGGGAATGGCTCCGGCGGGAGTAACTATGGGGAGGGGATATAGGGACCGGCTCTGCTTCCCGCGGTCATTCACCACTGGGAAGGAGCCATTGACTCGTCCGCCCTTGTTGTTTTGGTTAGGTTTTGTATTGTGTCATTTGCGGTTACTTGTTGCAGCAGTTGGCGGGGTGGGGGATCCTTGGAGTTGGTGTAAATTCAGGGGTGGGGAAACATGGTGGTTAGTTTCCCCTAAAATTAACTACGGTTTTTGTTTGGTCTGGCTGCTTTTGGGCTCCTTCTGGGTGGTGTCCCGGGGAGTGGTTTGTTATGTATGTGGTGAGACTGCCATCAGTGTTTATGGTGCCCCTGAGCCTGTGGTTTGCGGCTGGGGGTAACTTCTTGGTGTGATGGACAGTTTGGCGGCCAGATCTATTTAGCTCCAAGGACCCCCCCTCAGGAAATATATATATATATATTTACTTCAGGAAAGTTGCGGTTAATTTGTAAATTTTTGTTATTTAATTTGTTATTTATGTATTTATTATATATAGGGGGTTATGTTAAGGTTATTTATTTATTTAGGTGGGTTTTTGGATAAATACAGTTTATATATATTTGTATTGTTTTATGTAATAAATGGCTACTGTGGCCAATTAATCCAACCTCGCTTGTGTTTGTCTTTATTCTTAGATAGTAAGGTGTGGGGTTAGGGGGGGAGGAAGGAGTGGTCACAGCATTGGTAAGTAAAGGTAAGGGCAAAAGCCAACATCCTCAGTGCCACTGTCATGAGTGGACAGATATTCTGATGTTTTGGTAAGGGGGAGTTCACACTACTGTTACTAATGTCCATTGCTGTCTTCCATCATAGGATGATAGCAATGGACATTAAACTGTCACAGAGAACGGAGTGATTATGTGTCCGTTCCCATTGACACCAATGTAAACAACATGACAGACGCTAGCTTCCATCATGTTTGTTTACTTTTGTACCGGAAAATAAAGTCCTGCATGCAGGGAGTGGTTAGGGTGCTGGGTCCATCAATGGTGGACATTCTTGACAACTTTTAGAAAATGATTTCGGGGGTAAGTAAAAATAGGCATGCTTGACACACCAAAAATTTTTTTTGCAAGCCATGTCCCATGTTTTTATGCCGTTTCCCTTTAAATCACCATATAAAGCCCCATTATGCTCACACACAGTGAAATGTCCTTTTGCTTCCCCCTATATAGTGTAATACCATGCTGTGGCCCTCCACAGGATATTGTCCCTTAGTGTTCTCCACACAGTATAATGCACTCTTATGCCCTTCACACATTATATTGTCTCATGCCGCCAAACAGTATAATGGCTCCTTGTGCCCCCCCAACATTAAAGTGCCTGCTTAGGCCCCTACACACAGTTTACTGCCCCCTTATTCCCCCACATTGTATAATACCTTTTTCAGTGCCTTCACACTGTATAACATGCTCCTTAGTTCCCACAGTTGCAGTATAATGTCCAGGGAGCGAGCAGTGAGCTATTTTCATATCAGGTCTGCTGACCACCAGCTAACAAAGGATTAGGTATATTACAATACAACATGCTGCATATTGTATGCTTGCACTTTTCTAAACAAGTCTTAAGTTATTTTGTAACTATAAGTAACGTAGTGGATTACAATTGTTACAACATATATACAAGTCTAAACAGAAGTGTGCACCTAGGCAGAGTTGAGATTGGTACATTCTTAATACATTTTATACATATCTATCAAAGTTGCAGCAGACACTCCTATTTTCTACAAATTATAAGAATGTATTTACCTCCTGGGTATGCGTAGATATATAAAGAAACATACAGTTGAAGTAGAATGTTATTGTCAATTTTAATAATACCTTGTGAAAAGAAAATAATGTTTTACTCTGCTTGCTGCTACTGTAAATAATACTGTACAGTAGGTAATTTGTATAATTTTTTTTCACTTACATGGATGAAGAGAGTGGATATATTTCATTTTTTAAAGACCAATGACATACACACGTGGACAAAATTGTTGGTACCCGTTGATTAATGAAGGAAATACCCACAATGGTCACAGAAATAACTTGAATCTGACAAAAGTAATAATATATAAAAATTCTATGAAAATGAACAAATGAAAGTCAGACATTGTTTTTCAACCATGCTTCAACAGAATTTTTAAAGAAAGAAAACTCATGAAACAGGCCTGGACAGAAATGATGGTACCCTTAACTTAATATTTTGTTGCACAACCTTTTGAGGCAATCACTGCAATCAAACGATTCCTATAACTGTCAATGAGACTTCTGCACCTCTCAACAGGTATTTTGGCCCACTCCTCATGGGCAAACTGCTCCAGTTGTCTCGGGTTTGAAGGGTGACTTTTCCAGATGGCATGTTTCAGCTCTTTCCAAAGATGCTCAACAGGATTTAAGTCAGGGCTCATAGAAGGCCACTTCAAAATAGTCCAATGTTTTCCTCTTAGCCATTCTTGGGTGTTTTTAGCTGTGTATTTTGGGTCATTATCCTGTTGCAAGACCCATGACCTGTGACTGAGACCAAGCTTTGTGACACTGGGCAGCACATTTCTCTCTAGAATCCCTTGATAGTCTTGAGGTTTCATTGTACCCTGCACAGATTCAAGACACCCTGTGCCAGATTCAGCAAAGCAGCCCCAGAACATAACAGAGCCTCCTCCATGTTTCACAGTAGGGACAGTGTTCTTTTCAAGATATACTTAATTTTTCCGTCTGTAAACATAGAGCTGATGTGCCTTGCCAAAAATTTCGATTTTTGTCTCATCTGTCCATAGGACATTCTCCCAGAAGCTTTGTTGCTTGTCAACATGGAGTTTGGCAAATTCCAGTCTGTCAGATTCAAATTATTTTGTGACCATTGTGGGTTTTTCTTTCATTAAACGAGGGGTACCAGCAATTTTGTCCACGTGTGTACATCATCTAAAAGGCATTATCATCCTGAGCGTTTTGTTACTTTGTTTATTCAAATACATTCATCCATTCCAAAGCCCTTTTAGTGATGATGCAATTTCAGGTTCACTAACCAAATGGGCAGTAACACTGCTTGACATACGGCACCCAGAGGCCCCGCCCCAAGTGAAACCACAGTGTTAGGCTGCTTTCACTCGGTCAGTGTTTGGTCAGTGATTTTCATCAGTGATTGTGTGCCAAAACTAGGAGTGGGTTAAAAACACAGACCAGGTACAAATATTTCTATTATACAGTGGCGTAGCTAGCGGGGGGAGCAGAGGGGACGGCTGCTCCGGGCCCAACGACTCTGTGGGGCTCACCCCGGTGCCACCGATGATACATCTTTTACTTTTAAATAGATCGGTGTCTGCGGTTTACAAGACACCGAGACCACAGACAGACGTCTACTTCTCAGCACAGGCGGGCGCAATGACGTCACAACATCGCGCCTCCTGCACTGAGACTCAGAAGTCCTGTGCGTGGACAGTGAGGAGGCGGCGGCTCCATTCATCAGAGGATCGCAGGTAGGTGAGTATAACTTTTTTTTTGTTTTGGTTTGTTTTAGCTTTAATAGTATAAGGGGTTGTTAGGAGGGGGAATTATAACTATAAGGGAGGGGGCATTATGAACATAAGGGGATTCATTTATATAAGGGTTATTAGGGGGCATTATGAATACAAGGGGGGGAGGTTATTTATATAAGAGGGCCATTAGGGGGCATTATGAACATAAGGGGGTGGTCACTGATATAAGGGGTCATTAGGGGTGCAGTATTTATGTCAGGGGTAATCAGGGGCATAATATGGGGGGACAATTAATTTAATTAAGGTGGCACTTGGACTTTATTAAGGCTAAGGCCCCATGTAGCATCCTGCAGCAAAAAGCGCTGCAGGGAAAACCGCGGCAGTAACGCATTGTGGTTTTTCCCGCAGCTCTTTTCACAGAAGGTTCCCAGAGGTTTCCTCTGCGGACTTTCTGCTTCCATTTTACCTACAGGGAGACCACCAGTGTTACCATAGGTATAATTGACATGGTCCGATTTCCAAAACCGCAACATTTTTGGAAATTGCAGCGCGTCCATTGCACATATTTTTCTGCAATGTGTGGATGGGATTTGCAAAAATCCCATCCACTTTGCAGGAACTGTAAAATGCCGTTTTTTTTTCCCCGTGGCATTTTCGCCACATGGGGCCCCATCCCATCCCCACTTTGCGGTAAAATACCCGCAGCGGACATGCTGTGATTTCCATAACAGTCGCGGTTTTGGAAATTGCAGCATACCTACGGAAACGCCGGCAGTTTCTCTATAGATATAATTGAAGCAGAAAGTCCACAGAGGAAACCTCTGCAAACTTTCTGTGCAAAGCGCTGCGGGAAGAAACGCAATGTATCGCCGTCATGGTTTTTCCTGCAGCACTTTTTTGCAGCGGGACACCACGTGGGCCATTAGCCTTAAGGAGTTTTCAAGCTCATTTTTATTGATGATCTATCCTCAGAATAGATCAATATGATATATGTGAATCCCCACTGATCAGCTGTATGAAGGGGCCATGGTGCCTGTTTATATCTCACGCTGTCTGTTTATAGTGACCGTGTGATGTAGTTACAGCCTTTTCACATAGACGTATATAGGATGAGGCTGTAGTTACATTACATGGCTGCTATGAGATGAATGACACTATGTAAACAGAGAAGGGTTAACAGGTACCACAGTTCATTCAAACAGCTGATGCTGGGGGTAGCGGGTATTGGAACCCCACTAATTTTTTCACTAATTTCTTTTGTTTACCTTGTAATTGGGAAATGCCTGGGGCATTATTAATAAGGGGCATTATTTAAAGGGGATACACAAGGAAGTTATTAATTTAACCCCTTAAGGACCCGGCCATTTTTCTTTTTTGCATTTTCGTTTTTCCCTCCCCACATTCCAAGAGCCATAACGTTTTCATTTTTCAGTTCACAGAGTCACATGATGGCTTATTGTTTGCGAAACAAATTGTACTTTGTAATGTCACTATTCAATATGCTGTGCAATGTACTGGGAAGCTGGAAAAAAATTCAGAATGAGGTGCAATTGGAGAAAAACTGCATTTGCGCCAAATTCATATGGGTTTAATTTTTACACCATTCACTGTGTGGTAAAAATGACATGTTACCTGTATTCTGCGGGTCAGTACGAACATGGCGATACCAAATTTATATAGTATTTGTAATGTTTTGATACCTTTTAAAAAATTAAAAACTTTGCTAAATAGAAAAAAAATTTTGCGTCGCCATATTGTGTCACCTGTAACTTTTTCATATTTACATGTATGGAGCTGAGTAAGGCGTCTTTTTATGCGGGACAACATGACGTTTTTATTGATACCACTTGGGGAAAGATCTGATGGTATGATCACTTTTTATTCAATTTTTTATAGGAGACAAAGTTGAAAAAATCGCTATTTGGCCATTTTGATTTTTTTTCCCCGCTACGCCATTCACCGTGTGGGATAAATATTTTAATATTTTAATAGTTCGGGCATTTTGGAGCGCGGGGATACCTAAAGTGTTTATGCTTACTTTTGTTTATTTACTTTTATATCTGATCTAGGGAAAGGGGGGTGATTTGAACTTTTGTGTTTTTTTTTTATTTTTACATACTTTTAAAAACTTTTTTTTTTCTACTTTTACTTGTATGATCAGACTCCCTAGGGACCTTGAAACCTAGGGAGTCTGATCGATCATACTATTCACTGCGAAACTACTGTATTGCAGTGAATAGCAAAATGCCGTCACTGCTATTAGACGATGCCTCTGGCATCGTCTAATAGCTATACTGTAATGACAGGACTGGGAGCCTTCAATAGGCTCCCGGCTGTCATGGCAACCAAGCACCGCCCTCCGATGACGTTCTGGAGGGCGGCGATGAGGTAAAAATGGTGGCGCCCATGGCGGCTCCGCAATTTAGACGCCGCGGTCGCGTTTGACCGCGGCATCTAAAGGGTTAACAGCCGCGATCGGTGCAGGCACCGATTGCTGCTGTTAGCTGCGGGTCCTGGCTGTATTATACAGCCGGCACCCGCGGTGTATGGAGAGCGCTCAGCTCCTGAGCGCTCTCCATACATCATCATGCGACTCAGGACGTACTATTACGTCCTGGGTCGTTAAGGGGTTAAAAATGTACTTGAGGCTATTATTCATTATGGGGGGCATATTATATACAGTGGGTACGGAAAGTATTCAGACCCCTTTAAATTTTTCACTCTTTGTTTCATTGCAGCCATTTGCTAAAAGCAAAAAAGTTCATTTTATTTCTCATTAATTTACACTCAGCACCCCATCGTGACAGAAAAAAACAGAAATGTAGATATTTTTGTAAATTTATTAAAAAAGGAAAACTGAAATATCACATGGTCATAAGTATTCAGACCCTTTGCTCAGTATTGAATAGAAGCACCCTTTTATGCTAGTACAGCCATGAGTCTTCTTGGGAATGATGCAACAAGTTTTTCACATCTGGATTTGGGGATCCTCTGCCATTCTTCCTTGCAGATCCTCTCCAGTTCCGTCAAGTTGGATGGTGAACGTTGGTGGACAGCCATTTTCAGGTCTCTCCAGAGATGCTCAATTGGGTTGAGGTCAGGGCTCTGGCTGGGGCAGTCAAGAATGGTCACAGAGTTGTTCTGAAGCCACTCCTTTGTTATTTTAGCTGTGTGCTTAGGGTTATTGTATTGTTGGAAGGTGAACCTTCGGCCCAGTCTGAGATCCAGAGCACTCTGGAAGAGGTTTTCTTCCAGTATCTCTCTGCACTTGGCCGCATTCATCTTTCCTTCAATTGCAACCAGTCATCCTGTCCCTGCAGCTGAAAAACACCCCCATAGCAAGATGCTGCCACCACCATGTTTCACTGTTGGGATTGTATTGGGCAGGTGATGAGCAGTGCCTGGTTTTTTCCACACATACCTCTTAGAATTAACGCCAAAAAGTTCAATCTTCATCTCATCAGACTAGAGAATCTTATTTCTCATAGTCTGAGAGTCCTTCGGGCCACTCTGCCATAAAGCCCCACCTGGTGGAGAGCTGCAGTGATAGTTGACTTTGTGGAATTTCCCTACTGCACCTCTGGAGCTCAGGCACAGTGATCTTTGGGTTCTTCTTTACCTCTCTCTACAAGGCTCTTCTCCCACGATTGCTCAGTTTGGCTGGACGGCCAGGTCTAGGAAGAGTTCTGGTCATCCCAAACTTCTTCCAGTTAAGGATTATGGAGGCCACTGTGCTCTTAGGAACCTTGTGTGCTTCAGAAATTCTTTTGTAACCTTGGCCAGATCTGTGCCTTGCCACAATTCTGTCTCTGAGCTTCTTGGGCAGTTCCTTTGACCTCATGATTCTCATTTGCTCTGACATGCACTGTGAGGTCTTAAATAGACAGGTGTGTGCCTTTTCTAATCAAGTCCAATCAGTTTAATTAAACACAGCTGGACTCCAATGAAGAAGTAGAACCATCTCAAGGAGGATCAGAAGGAAATGGACAGCATGTGAGTTAAATATGAGTGTCACAGCAAAGCGTCTGAATACTTATGACCATGTGATGTTTCAGTTTTTCTTTTTTAATAAATTTGCAAAAATATCTACATTTGTTTTTTTTCTGTCAAGATGGAGTGCTGAGTGTACATTAATGAGAAATAAAATGAACTTTTTTGCTTTTAGCAAATGGCTGCAGTGAAACAAAGAGTGAAAAATTTAAAGGGGTCTGAATACTTTCCATACCCACTGTATTTTATAATTGGGGGTAGCAACAGGATGGGTGTGCAAGCGAGGACAATGTGGGTTAGGTGCCTGGAAAAGTAAGAAGCCAAAGGTGTATGTTCTGCAAACTTTACAGAGACTAGAAGAAATGGTCATGGTGGTCCAGATGAAAGAGACGGGAAATGTGAACGATTAGGCAGAGACGTCACCGTTAAGTCACTAAATGTTACTGCCCTGTATTTACCTAAATCATCTGCAGAGCCCTGTGTAGAGCCGATATATACCACTATACGGTCACCGCATAGTGATAAAATCAGTATACCTAAGTTGGGGGCCCACTTGGACTTGTTCGCCCCCCCCCCCCCCGTGCTGAACCCCTAGCTATGCCTCTGCTATTATACCTGATCTCTTTGTAGTCTCCACTCCTAATTTTGGTTCACAATCACTGAACAAAATGACTGACCAAACACAGCCATGTGAAAGCATCCTTGCTGCTCATTTGGTTAGTGTACTCCAATTTGCATCAACACTAAACAGACTTATATCTGTGGAATGGATTTGGATAAACAAGACACCAAAACGTTCACAGGAGGTACAGTACTTTTGTCAGATTCAAGTTATTTCTGTGACCATTGTGGGTTTTTCTTTCATTAAACGAGGGGTACCAACAATTTTGTCCACATGTGTGTATATGGAAACTGCCAGTGTTTGCATAGGTATAACTGACATGCTGCAGTTTCCAAAACCGGAGCGGTTTTGGAAATCGCAGTGCGTCTGCTGCACGTATTTTTCCACAATGTATGGATGGGATTTGCTAGAATGCCACGGTTTTTTTCTGTGGGTTTTCGCCACTGGGGCCCCATCCCATCCCCACTTTGCAGTAAAATACGTACAGCGGATACGCTTCGATTTCCAAAACAGTCGCAGTTTTGGAAATCGCAGCATGTCAATTAAACCTACGGAAACACCAGCAATTTCCCTATAGATATAATTGAAGCAGAAAGTCCACAGAAGAAACCTCTGCGAACATTCTGTGCAAATTGCTGCAGGAAGAACTGCGATGCGCCGCCGCAGTTTTTCCTGCCGCAATTTTTTGCTGCGGGACGCCACATGGGCCCTTAGTCTTAAGGTGTTTTCCAGCTCATTTTTATTGATCTATCCTCAGAATAAATCATCAATAAGAGATAAGTGATTCCCCACTGATCAGCTGTATGAAGAGGCCCCGGCGCCTGTTTATATCATACGCTGTCTGTTTATAGTGACCATGTGATGTCATTCCAGCCTTGTCACATAGACATGTATAGAACGAGGCTGTAGTTACTTTACATGGCTGCTATGAAGAGAATGACACTGTGTAAACAGAGAAGGGGTCACGGCACTTACACAGGTACCACGGGTCATTCAAACAGCTGATCCAGGCGGCCCCGGCTATTGGTGGAACCCCAATAATTTTTTTCCCTTTTTTTTTTATTAAACACCTGGGGCATAATTAATAAGGGGCACTATTTAAAGGGGTGCACAGGGAAGTTATTAATTTAAAGATGCACTTGGGGGTATTATTCATTATGGGGGTAGCAGCAGAATGGGGGTTTTGTGTAAGTGAGGATGATGTGGGTCAGGTGCCTGGAAAAGTGAGGAGCCAAAGATGTCTGTGTTGCAAACTTTACAGAGACTGGAAGAAGTGGTCTTGGCCATCCAGATGAAAAAGATGGGGAATGTGAACGATTAGTCAGAGACGCCACTGGTAAGTCACTAAATGTTACTGCCCTGTGTTCACCTAAATCATCTGCAGAGCCCTGTGTAGAGCCGCTATATACCACTATACGCTCACCGTATACTGATAGTATCGGTATACGAACATGTCCAAGTTGGGGGCCCACTTGGACATGTTTGGCCCCACCTGTATCATACCTCCTCTATGTGCCTTAATCTAGGTCAGGGGTCGGCAACCCCTGACACGTGTGCCAAAAGCGGAACACGAGGCATATTTCCCTGTCAGGGCAGCCCGAGTCCTCACCCAGCAGTTTTGATCGGACCAAACACGGCCGAAACTAAACTGCTGTTATTATACTCGGGGGCCTCTTCAGACCCCCAAGTATAATAAGTGGAGGCTCAGGAGAAGTGATGAAACATAAAAAAAACAACGTAAGTCAACTTTCCTGCACTCCACGACGGCTCTGTGCTCTGCAGGCGCTTTTGTCTGACGTAAGAGACCGCTGACAGGACCTCTGGGGTCATGTCCGACGTCATTACACATAATGACGCAACGTGACCCCTGAGAATCAATCAGTGGTCGCTGACTACAGACAAAAGCACCCAAAGAGAAAACAGCGGCTGCAGAGTGCAGGAAAAGGTGAGTAACATTGTTTTTTTATGTTTGTCACCTCTTTTGGCCCTCCACTTATTATACTCTGGGGTCTGAAGAGACCCAACAGTATAATAATAGCTATTGAGTGGCGAAAATTATAAAAGTTAGAATGTTACACCGTGTGCAGGAGCCGCTATGAGACATAGAGACATAATACGGTGTGCAGGGGCCGCTATGGGACATAATACGGTGTGCAGGGGCCACTATGGGACATAATACGGTGTGCTGGGGCCACTATGGGACATAAAAGGGTGTGCAGAAACTGGGGGCACCTTGTTCCCCTTTTCGTAAGGAGTCTGGCCGTCCCCTTCTGTACAATCCCTCTCTCCCCCTTCCCTTTCTCCTCAGTGTGCCCTTCCCCATCCCGGTCTTGTATGTGGTCTTATGTGCATTTGTCTTTTTCTTCTGGTGTGCGGGTGGCACTGTGGTGGCCCTCCACAGCTGGACTTTTCCTTCTGTCCTATAGCGTTCCCTGCTATCACACCCCAATGATGCATTTCCCCATGTTACGGGCGTCGACAGCCCTCTACCCTAACTGTTCCTCAGTGACGTCTCCACGATTGGGTGGCCTGCGTGCCTCCTACTACCTTATTTGATACCTTTGTCTTGGCTTTGATTTCTTTTGTTCTTATTTGCAAAAACCTCAATAAAAACTGAATAAACGTAAAAGGGTTTGCAGGGGCCGCTATGGGACATAAAATGGTGTGCAGGGGCCGCTATGGGATATAATACGGTGTGCAGGGGTCGCTATGGGACATAATATGGTGTGCAGGGGCCGCTATGGGACATAATATGGAGTGCAGGGGCTGCACCATGTGAACGCAGTTTTACATCAAGCTAAAAGTTCCAGTGGCCTAACAATATAGCTGCATCCAGATACATAGTGTGTTTCCACCATAAGGCTGCTGCCATACGGTGCTCCTTGACACATACATTTACCACTAACTGGCGGCTGTACATGTACTTTCATTGCTTCTAATCGGAAAGTACAGGTGCATCCCAGGAAATAGCAGTAAACGCATGTGTCCTAAAGCATCTGGTGGCAGCACTTCTGTGTTATGGTTTGTGGTATATGACTTTAGTTTAGGGGTCATCAGACTTACAATTATTGACTGGCACTCCGAGTACCTCATCTTTGATTTTTTTTTTATTAAAATCGGCACGCCAAACAAAAAAGGTTGCCTACCCCTGATCTAGGTGAAACGCGCTGAGGTTTTTGTTATCAGGGACTATGTTAATAACAAAGGTAATCTAGAAATCTGTGTATACTGTGAGAAGGTGAAGGGTAAGGTTCTGGAACGTCGCTATGTCTCCCCCAGATTCCTCACTTATGTATGATAAGGGGGTGTGATGATTCTGCTTAAAAATGGCTATAACTTAGGATTACTACAATCCCCAGAGTTTGAGGGATAAAGGTCCCCAACGCACACTGTTTATCCTAAGATCCCACCGCTGACACCAATGTGAAAGATCCTCAGTGCGCCAACACCGCTGTGGCCCCACCTGAGTCTTCTTTCAAATAAAAACCACACTCACCGCCAGTGAGTGCCGGGTTCACAAGATAAATACAAGACAAGCTTTCTAAATTTTATATATTTATTAACCCCTAAATGGGTCGGTATTAACATCTAACACATGCAGTTCAGAACAGATATGTAGATATATACAAGCATTAACAGTTACTAGTTACAAGATACAGTGCAATGAAATAAAAGGGCATAAAATTGAAATAATTACTTTACCACACATCTCCTGGATGTGGCTCTATAGTCCAACACTCACACATAGCATGTGGAGATCACCAGTGGAGGCAGCAGCATTAACTCATAGCATGTGGCATCACAGTATATTCCAGCCTGCATGCTCTCATCACAGTCTCTCAGTAAACTCTTGTAGTCTCAGCCCAATCTCTCAGTAATAGTCTCTTGTAGTCTGATCATAGTAAGCAGCAGCATTCCAACCTGCATGCTCATCACAGCAGCCTCTCCTCATGGTCTGTCTGTAACAACTCTGTAGTCTGTGATGGTCTCAGCCCAAACTCCTCCCATTGCCTCTTACCTCATGTTTTATACCCTTTATGCCACCTCCCAGAATGAGGTCACCAGCGGCAGCAAGTCTGATTGAATAATGCACTCAAGTCCAGATCCTTTGTAAAGAGCTGAGACCAAGTGAAATGATACAATGTTATCAGCCAGGTCTGATCTCCCTGCACAATGCATGTTTCTTTGATCACTCAGAGCTGTGTAGGAATACAATGAAGCCCTGCTGTGATGGATACAAAGCCCCATTGTTACAATGTTGCTACTACTGCCAATATACACCTAGGTTTATAGCTGCGCACCTTATGAGTAAAGAGATACGCTACCCAGAGACCAAAATACAGCTCTGAGTTATAGCCATATTTAAGCAGAATCATCACAGGGGGTTACAATACAGGTAAGTGTAACCAAATCTCAGCTGTGATAAGTGTTTCCTTCTGTTGGTGTGTAACAAGTTTTTGTTCTACTAGGGAGGCGCCCTCAGGTACAAGTAGGAGCTGGGTCTCATTAAAGGCCTATAAAAGGTTGTAAAGTCCTCAGTCCTGGACAGTTCCTGGGGAGAGAGGAGGAGCTGGGTTCTGTCCCAACCTTGTGAAGACTGGTGCATCTCCAGTGTGAACTGCTGCCATTGTTTTTGCCCTCTGTGTTGACCGGGTGGCTGAAGCAAGTCACCCGTACAGTTAGAGTATTCCTGTGTTTAGTTAGTAGCTCAGACGAGCAGGTTTTCTGTTATTGTTTTGCCTGAAGTTAAGGCTTATTTATTTTCTGCCAGTTTTTGAAAAATAAACGTACAGAGTAAAACCTGTTAGAACCTGATTTTTGTGTCCGTCTCTGACTGTCTGGGTCCACTGCTGCTACCTCTGAGCCCATCCTTCCACAATACCTATTCCCCTTACGTCCGACAGCAGCAGAATATGGGGTATCTCTGCCCCTGTGTGTTGTTTAGGACAGGTGGAACCTTTAATTAGCACCAAAAAGGTACCTCCTACTGGCCCTATAAAAGGGCACAAGAGACCTCCCTCCACTGTGTTTTTTCTGTCCTGTGTGGGACAGGTGGACGAAGGTCTCTTGTGACCTCCCGTTGCTAGGGGTTTCATTTACTCCTGGTTTAGGGGGTACCTCGGTCCATTCCATTTTGTCTTCTTCCCAAAGAAGAAACCTCCGGTCCTTCGGGCCTTCGCCCCGCAGTGCAGCGTTATCCGGCTCATCGCTCGGCAGGCAGAGCGATCACCGGAAGTAAGTAAGGAACCTCCTCGGCCGGAACTTTTCTCCGGTCCCGTGTTCCCGGGGGGAAGGAAGCCTTTGCGCACCACCGCGGCCTACTTCTGGTTTTCTCAGAAAAAGTGTGGTAAGTTTGAAAATTTAAAATTTAAAGGCAAAATATAGAATTGATTTTTTTTTTTTGAGCCTCTGGCTTAGGCTTGTTCTCCTCTATGTTCCATTATGGCGTTGACTCGTTTGGTGCTGTACAAATGTTTCTTTGTTGGCTTCCTCCCCTCGCTGCTGGATTACATTCAAAGGTCTGCAGTCCTTTATTTGTTGAGCGACTGGTGCTGCGTTTTGCAGTGGCTGGTTTTTTTCTGACGGTTTTTTCTCTCTTCAAGTGACCGATTTAAAAAAACCCTTGTTTTTTTTATGCGATGCTTGGCAATCTTTCATTTTTCAGTGTCACGTGGCTGTTTGATGTTTCAGATGTCATCTTCTGCATCAGGGAACGGCGATGGGCTTAGGAGGAAAAAGTCCTCTAAACATGAACACCTAACGTGTTTGGATTGCAATACCCCTTTACCTGACGGCTATGATTTTACCCGCTGTCACCAATGTCGCGGACCTCCGCCGGAAGAACCTTCCATAAAAGAGGTTGTCACTTGGGTAAAGGACTATATGGAGGAGTCTCTTAAGGAGATCCGTTTTTTCCATTGCCCAGATTGCCAAGAGACCGCAGATTGAGACACAATCTTCCTTACGGATCTCTGATGAAGATTATCAGATAGTGGATGAGACACTCTCATCTGACCATTCCACTGAAGATCCCAGCAGGCCGTGCTTCCCACTCGAAAAATTAAGCTGGCTGCTGAAGTCCATCCGGTCTAAGGATCGTGATGTTGACGGGGAAGCCTCCGTGTCCACCTATAGAGGGCCTAGGGTCTTCCAAGTGGACCAGACATTGCAAAAATTAATGTCCTCAGAGTGTAGATGTCCTGAAAAACCTCTTGTGGTTCCTAGGAGGTTCAGCGCTTTATTCCCATGTGCTCAATGGGATCAATGGGGTCCTCCTCCAAGGTGGATATGGCGGTGGCTAAATTGTCCTGCCTCACTAAGGTACCATCAGATGATGGAGCAAATTTGCACGACGCCATGGACAGGCGCTTCGACAATACCTTCAAGAAGGCTTACCTCGCCCAAGACCGCTGTGGCGGTTGCGTCTTGTGAAGTGTCAGCCAAATTATGTACTGACCTGGTCCACCTCGAAAGGGACATCGACTCTGGAGTCTCCAGAGACGAGCTGCTAGGGTTTCTAGGCTCGGTTTCCCTGGCAGCTGAATATTTAACGGAAGCCTCCCACCATTAATTAAGGCTGGCGGCCAAATCCCTGGCACTTACCAAGAAGACTGCAGCAGGAAGACCTCTATGGTTAAAACCTTGGAGAGCTGATTTCCCCTCAAAATATAATTTGTGCGCATTGCCCTTTGAGCCAGGTAGAGTCTTTGGCTGTGCCCTAGACGAGATCCTAGAGGGCCTGGCCGACAGGAAGGGTAAAACTTTACCCCAGGCCTTCAGAGGTAGGTCTGACTCTGGCCGTGGTAGAGGCTATCCGCCTCGTCGTGGACAGCAGTCCCAGAGAGGCTCTAGTTATTCCTCTAGAGGCACTGGCCGGAGATTCCTGAAGTCTGATGATAAAAAAAGAAGCCTAGCTTTTGACATCAGAAGCAGTTTTCCTGTGGCCGAGATTCCTGTCGGAGGTTGTCTCTCCCACTTTCTCAACTGCTGGCAGGAAAAAATTTGAGACCCATGGGTCCAGTAGGTAATCCAAAGAGGTTATGCAATCGAGTTCCTCCATCCTCCTCAGGATCGGTTTGTGTTAACTCGCAGCCTCCCTACAATGCAGCAGACTACATTGGAATGCTCCATCCGAGAGTACATTCACAAGGGAGCCCTGGTGGAAGTCTCTTCTCTAGAAGAAGGATCGGTGTCTATTTCTCCCGTCTTCCTGGTACCAAAACCGGCAGACAAGTGGAGAATGATCATAGACTTAAAGTACCTCAACCACTTCATCAAAAAGCAGCGCTTCTGTAGGGAAACCATAAAGTCTGTCACCACCTTTCTCCTCCAAGGCGATGTTTTTTGTGACTTTGGATATAAAAGACGCCTATTTGCATATTCCTATTTACCTCCACACAGAAGGTTTTTCTAAGAATTGCCGTAGTAGTTTCCGGCCACAGGAAGCACTTTCAATTCACAGCACTACTCTTCGGCATCTCCTCTGCTCCCCACACCTTTACAAAGGTAGTGGCCCCCATAACGGCTGCCCTCAGGCTTCAGGATATATTCTTGGTGCCTTATCTAGACGACTGGTTGATAAAGGCCCAGTCAGAGTCTGTTCTGCTCCAGTACCTACAGACAGCCATTTCCCTGCTTCAGAGTCAGTGATGGCTTATAAACTGGGAGAAGTCAAAAACGATCCCTTCAACCCGAAGGAAGTTCCTCCGCTACTTCTTAGATTCAGTACACCTGCAAATCTGCTTGACACCAGCAAGGAAGGAGAAGCTGGTCGCGGCAGTCCGGCACCTCTTCAAAAAGCCGATAGCCTCCATCAGAACATTGATGAAGATCCTGGGTTTGATGTCTTCCTCAGTGGAGGCAATCCCATGGGCCTTGTGGCACTTACGTCCCCTCCAGAGTTAGAGGCTTGGGATCGCACTCTTCTTACACTCAGCAAGAAGATTCGACTCTCCCCCAGGACCTGTTTTTCCCTCAAGTGGTGGTTACACCTGAAAGACGGAAGGTCCACGGTCCAACCTCCTTGGACCCTGTTGACTACAGATGCATCCCTCGCGGAATGGGGAGCCCATTTGGACAAAAACTCCATAAAGGGTGTCTGGAGCGCTCCAGAAAGAAGGACCTCGTTCAACTGGAAGGAGCTCAGAGCTGTATATCGTGCCTTACTCCATTTCTCGCCTCTTCTCAAGGGAAGAGCAGTCAAAGATACAGTCAGACAACATGACCACAGTGCTGTACGTGAACAGACAGGGAGGCACCAGATCACCAACCCCTCCTCAGGGAGGCAGATCTGATATTTACATGGGCAGAGAAAAATCTAAGCCATTTATCCGCAGTTCACATCAAGGGCTCCCTGAACATAGTAGTGGATCGGTTGAGTCAGAGTCATGCCGTATCAGGAGAATGGTCACTCAATCCAGAAGTCTTTCATCAGATTACCCTGAAGTGGGGTCTTCCAGAAATAGACCTCATGGCAACCCGACTCAACGCCAAGGTGGAGACATTCTGTTCCCTTTACCAGGAGGACAATCCCTTGGCAGTGGATGCCCTGTCCATCCCTTGGAGGTCCAGGCTGGCATACATCTTCCCTCCAATTCCAACAATACCAAAGGTATTGATGAAAATCAGACAGGACCAAGTCTCTGTGATAGCCATCATTCCATTCTGGCCAAAAAGAGCTTGGTTTTCCCAACTCATGGAGATGAGTCGAGGCATATATTGGAGGCTTCCCCCCATCCAGAACCTGGTTTCCCAAGGATCTCTGAAGTGCCAGGATCTCTGGAGATTCAACCTGACAGCCTGGAGGTTGAGCAGTCCCTACTGCAGGACTGTTAGAGGCCGTCCTGAAGACCCTTTCTTCTGCAAGAGCAGACTCTGCCAATAAGAGCTACCAGAGGACAGCCAAGATTTTCATGGAGTGGTGCTCCAAAAAGGGTAATAATAATCTAGAACCTTCTATCGCTGATATTTTAAATTTTCTTCAGGACGGTTGGGATAAGGGCCTTGCCCCTGCCACTTTGAAAGTGCAGATTGCGGCCCTCTCCACTCATTTGAACAGACGTCTGTCTCAGGATCCTGTGGTTGCAAGGTTCCTTAAAGGGGCAATGAGGCTAAAGCCTCGGTATCATCTCCAGTTCCCCAGTGGGACCTTGCGGTAGTCCTTGCATTCCTAAGCGGTCCTCCATTTGAACCCTTGGAGCTAAAATATTTAACCTACAAAACCACTTTTTTGCTGGCTATTATATCTGCCAAAAGAGTAGGGGAACCCCAGGCCCTCTCTTCTAGAGAACCGTACATTTTGTCTTTGCAGATAGGGTGCACCTTAGGTTTTTGCCTGGGTTTAACCCTAAGGTCCCCTCATGCTATAATAGCAATCAGCTAATTTCGTTACTTTTGTTTTTCCCCACTCCAACCTCTGAGGAGGAAGGAAAGCTCCACACCTTAGATGTAGTAAGGTGTCTGCGGATTTACCTATCCCGCACTTAACTGCTTAGGAAGGCCGAAAACCTACTAATCAACATGTAGGGTAAAAACAAAGACCTCAAGGCTTCCAAGTCTACTCTATCCACATGGATCAAGGAGACAATTAGGTCTTCCTTTTTCATTCAGGAGTTACTCCCTCCAGTTTTTCTACGGCCACTCGACCAGGTGTCGACTTGGGCTGAGTATCGGTCCTTACCATTGGACCAGATTTGTGTGGCTGCATCATGGTCATCTCAGTTGACCTTTGTTAAACATTATAATGATATAATGATAATTATCATTAGACGTCCGCAGTTTCCAAACAACTGCCTTTGGTCAGACAGTCCTTGACGTTGTAAGGCGAGGTAACCCTCCCTAGGGGAATTACTTGCTATCTCCCCATATTGTGCTGCTGTCGGACGTAAGGGGAATCGTTGATTGTAATGTCAATCTGTATTCTCTTAGTCCTGACAGCAGCACAAGGCTTCCCTCCCTAGAAGCTTGTTTCCTTTTACTTTATAATTTACACAGTGGAGGGAGGTCTCTTGTGCCCTCTTATAGGGCCAGTAGGAGGCACCTTTTTGGTGCTAATTAAAGGTTCCACCTGTCCTAAACAACACACAGGGGCAGAGATACCCCATATTGTGCTGCTGTCAGGACTAAGGGAATACAGATTGACATTACAATCAACGATTCCCCTTGATACACATTTTAATCAGGGGAACGATCCATTATATGCCTGTGAATTGAGCGTATTTATCGTTAAAAGTTATATTTTATTTCAGTCATTCACTCCATCCAGTGAAATTCAGTTTTTGTATTTGAGTAAATTAGATCCCACAGTGAGTTACATAATCTTGATGGAGAAACCTTATCCTCAAATCCCATGGTTGGCTTGAGAACAGTCTCAGGTATTGGCCAATGGGAATCCCCTTTTTTAATTATGGTTTTCCACAGCAAGTACTAAACATATTATAGAATAAGAAATATCTAACACTGTTTTAGCCTTTTCATATATATATTTCAATAGGGAGGTACAGTTTGCAAATCAAGTATAGGATAAAAAAAAAATCATGTAACTTGTTGATTTATGTAAAGTTTGTTGAAAAGTTAATGACCATATAAACTGCTATTGATTTTGAATTGTCATACAATGCAGTATATTCATTCAGCTACAAAAGAGCTTAACAAAAATAAAATAAAATAATATCTCTTATCACACGTGATTAAATGGAGCCGCATTGGGACCCCCAAAGGTACTGCAACTTTAGTTGCAAAAAAAAAAAACCTGCAGTGCTTGATATTTTCCCAACTAGAAGTTGCAGTTGCAGCACATAATCCAACTCCATTCACTAACATTGGTGAAAACATCACAAGGTGACATGGTGATCTTTAGAAAAAAGACATCTGTTAAAAGTCACTGTGTAGTCCAAACCGAAGTCAGTTTTTCCCACTGAAAACTGCCTGAGCAAAAGCCTCTTAACATGCTAGTGTACTTCAAAGGCGTTTGTCTGTAATCTACTTGTTGATCTGTTATTTGTCCTCAGATCTGTTCCTTATATTTGATTCTGTGCTTCCTGCTCTGATCTCTGATTGGATTACCATATTGGCTCTGTATTGCTTGCCCCGACCACTGCTTGGATTACCATGACAAATGTATTATGCCTGCCTTAACCTCAACTGTAGTATAATGTTTTACCGTGTTAGCCATTGAAAGTAGTGGAAGAGTGAAGAAATCAGGCGATACCTTTTAGAGGCTAACTGAGTATATTTGATAAGTAAGCTTTCAAGAGTGTAGCTCTCTTCTATAGACATGGTGTTATACAAGAACTGAAAATTCACAGATTTTTTTATATACCCTATACACATGATCTTCAAAGGATTTTAGAGTCCTTAAAAAAACCAAAACAAAATGCAATCTAGTTGTCACCTACAACCCACAGCTGGAGATCCTACGAAGGATTGCCAAGGACCTCCAACCTGTGCTACATAGGGACAACAGACTCAAGGACATATTTCCAGTCCCCCCTCTCCTTTCCTTTCGACAACCACCAAACCTGAGGCGTATTATTGTCCGGAGTGCCCTGAAGGCCCCAACTGAAAATGGCACCTCACCTTGCCTACAAAAAAGGTGCATGACCTGCAAGCACATCCACACTACTGACAGTGTACCTATCCCACAGTCACAACAGGTGCACAGAATTAGGGGGACATTCTCCTGCAGGTCTTCCAATGTGGTGTACCTCATAATGTGTGTGCAATGTCCCACCACAGGCCTCTATGTGGGGGAAACAGGGCAGAGACTCAGTCAACGAATGAACTCACATAGATCCAATATTAATGACAGCAGAACCGATCTCCCAGTGGCTGCACATTTCTCTGGAGAAAACCACTCTATTGAAGATTTGCGGGTTGTGGTTTTAATGGGACATTTTAAGACGCAGGAGGAGAGGAAAGAATGGGAGTACAAGTTTATGCAAAAATTTCAAACTCTGCAATTTGGACTTAATATTCATGCCAGCTTCATGTCACACTATGTATGAACTGTGAGGGTCACAAATCACCTCCTGATAGCAAACAGATAACAGATCCCTCTGTCACGCACCACAACTATCCAGATTGTTTTTTGACCTGTTGTAAATAACTTCTCTACTTAGATTGCATTTTGTTTTGGGGTTTTTTAAGGACTCTAAAATCCTTTGAAGACCATGTGTATAAAAATCTGTGAATTTTCAGTTCTTGTATAACACCATGTCTGATGAAGGAAGCTTGCACTTCTGAAAGCTTACTTATAAATATACTCAGTTAGCCTCTAAAAGGTATCGCCTGATTTCTTCACTCTTCCAAAATGCAATCTAAGTAGAGAAGTTATTTACAACAGGTCAAAAAAACAGTCTGGAAACTTGTGGTGCGTGACATAGGGATCTGTTATCTGTTTGCAATCAGGTGGTGATTTGTGACCCTCACAGTTCATACATAGTGTGACATGAAGCTGGCATGAATATTAAGTCCAAATTGCAGAGTTTGAAATTTTTGCATAAACTTGTACTCCCATTCTTTCCTCTCCTCCTGCATCTTAAAATGTCCCATTAAAACCACAACCCGCAAATCTTCAATAGAGTGGTTTTCTCCGGAGAAATGTGCGGCCACTGGGAGATCTGTTCTGCTGTTATTAATATTGGATCTATGTGAATTCATTCTCTGACTAAGTCTCTGTCCTGTTTCCCCCACATAGAGGCCTGTGGTGGGACATTGCACACACATTATGAGGTACACCACATTGGAAGACCTGCAGGAAAATGACCCCCTAATTCTGTGCACCTGTTGTGACTGTGGGACAGGTACACTGTCAGCGGTGTGGATGTGCTTGCAGGTCATGCACCTTTTTTGTAGGCAAGGTGAGGTGCCATTTTCAGTTGGGGCCTTCAGGGCACTCCGGACAATAATACGCCTCAGGTTTGGTGGTTGTCGAAAGGAAAGGAGAGGGGGGACTGGAAATATGTCCTTGAGTCTGTTGTCCCTATGTAGCAACGGTTGGAGCTCCTTGGCAATCCTTTGTAGGATTTCCAGCTGTGGGTTGTAGGTGACAACTAGGGGCACTAACCTCAACTGTACATCAAATAGTCTAGTCTCTTGCCTAATCCCTTGGTATTACATACTGGACTCACCTGGGTCAGCAGTCACCTACACAATCACTACTTCTAAGTTAAAGAGAGGAAAAGAGGGGATCACTTAGACAACGTGCTAAGGAGTAGCCCATAGTCAAACCGCTGCTTATTACATTTAATAACCACAGTTAATCTCTATAGGCCTACAGATTTAAATTCAAATTCTGTAAAAGGTTGAAAATCAAATAGGTTATAGATTAAACATAGACAGAGTGTACTATATCTGTATCACTTGTATGATTCCTAAACAAATTTATTAATAAAAAAATAAATATTAGAATATATATGTATCACATATGAAATGAGTATGTATGGTGCCTATTTCCCACCTAATAATATTATAATTTTGAAATATAGAGAGAATGGGGAAAGTATTCCCCCACAGTTTATTCACACAACCTAAAATGAGTATGAGTACTAAACTACAAACCCACAGAAAGGACTTTTGTCAAATAAAAAAAAATCTTGCAGCTGCTCTGCAGCCCATAGGAAGGATGATACACTGGAACAGGATCAAAAGAAATCTGGTCTTTTTCTAAGTAAAATTTTGTTGTTCTTAATCTGGGTTGTACTTCATCTTGTGAGCTTCAGACGCAGGTTCTTAGAACACTAAATTTGTCCTAAATGCTGGGAAAATGTCTGCTCCAAATATCTGTCATTGTTAAAGTCCAAGTGTTAACTAGTTTGAGACTATGTTCTTTCCAGAATAGTTAGTACTGACTAAATACTCCCTGAGGGAGCAACTCTGAAACTGAATTCCCAAGATCATGAAGTCAGTAAAAGGAGTTAGCAAATATCTTTGGATCCAACTCTTGCTTGCATTTGCAATATACTGTATAATGTATTAATTTAAGTAGTTTTCTGAGATTTTCTATTTTTACAGATCGACAAAAAATATGCTGAAATGAATTTTTCTAATTGAGACCACATATACATTTTCTACCCTTTTGCAGAATTGGGTGAGCAACACAATCCTTGTTACTATCATTTCCTTACTGGTTCTGATTATGTGCCGTTCATTGTACAAATGACTTCAGTTGTTAGCCATGTCCACCCTAAATGTGATGTCATCACTCATAATAGCATTTGTCTCAAGTTTATTGGCAGCCAGAAAGAAATGGGGGCTAGTCCTGATCACAATAAAATGTAACTTTTAATAAGAAACACAGATAAAAGGGTAATGCCATACAGTGCAAGGTGCCACCTTATTGAAAAAGCCAATTACACGCATGATACAGCTAGAAAACGCTGGCAGATGTGAGACACCTGTATAGCATCTCTGGAGAGGTCGAACCTGCACCTGGTTGTGGCCCATTCATCCAGTTGTTTTAATAAGATACCTTTACTGAATTGGTAAGTGGGGGAACTTAAGACTATGGAATTATTCCCCTCTTACAATAGCTCCTCACACCAGGAGTTGGAGGCCTTGATGTCCCTGGAAAAAGACCTTTCCATTGTAATCAAGGCCGTTGACAAGGGGGGATATTGTAGGCATCTGATATGGTCATATGATCCGGGTTTAAACTGTTTACAGCTATGCTCACATCTGCATCAGATGCTCTATCAGGAACATCTGATGTATAAACTGTTTTTTACGAATGATAAACTACTGAATGCAAAATGATTGACGCGGCAACAGAAACCCAACAGACCACATTGCAGACAATGGAATCTTTTGGGGCTTAATTGGTGTTTGTCAATTTAAACATTTGGCACTGAGCTTTACTTTACTTATTCTAAAACCCCTAAAGTTCTGTTTACACTGTTTACTGGTGCAGTGGTTCATGGCAGCCAAAGCTGGAATTGCATTCAAACGCAAGACAGAAAAGAAGAGTTCCTGAAGGAATCATGTACACAAGCTGGTCATGGCTTTGCGCATAAGCCAAATATTCTCTATGAGGGATAGGGTCAGATTCTGTTCTGTGAGATTAGGAAAGCCTTTCCCAAAGTTTTCTATAGAAAAAGGCTTTCCTGATCAAATAGGGCATGGTAGTAAATATATCACTTATGCAAGGAGCCATAATAAGTTGTGTGCAGTGACACTTGAGAAATTGTTATAAGGCTAAGGCCCCACGTAGAGGGCCACAGAAAGTGCTGCGGGAAAAACTGCTGCAGCAACGCATCGCGTATTTTCCTGTAGCGCTTTTCACAGAGTCTGCAGAGGTTTCCTCTGCAGACTTTCTGCTTCCATTGTACCTATAGGGAAACCGTCAGCGTTTCTGTAGGTATAATTGACATGCTGCGATTTCCAAAACTGGGATGGTTTTGGAAATCGCAGAATGTCCGCTGCGCATATTTTTCCGCAATGTGTGGATGGGATTCCCTAGAATCCTATCCACTTTGCAGGGACTGTAAAATGCCACGTGGGGCCCCGGTCCTAAGCTTGAAGCTATAGTATGTCAACATATCATTTTTTTCCCTTCCTTTAGGATCCATAAATGCATTGGGATACAATTAATAAAATGTTTTGTATTGTACAGATTGTTCATGATGCATACTGAATAATAGAATACACTGACGAGCAAAAGGGTAACAATGTTTTGAACTTTTGACTTTCAGGCTCCATATCTCACCATTCACTACAGCTTCGAACGTGTGACTAGCATCATTTTATAGACAATCATCTTGGCTATGTCATACATAAATTTGACTTGCAACTATTTAGCATATGATTAGTTATGCAGATTCTTGTCATGTAACTGCATTGTTACTATTTTGCTCCTGGTGGTGGAAACATCTTTTTCTTCTTGTATCCTACAAATTACAACCTGTTCTCACATTCCTTAATAGCTCAATGTGTTATTAGGTTGATTTCCAAGCGAAAGGTCATTGGTTCAAATCGAGGATCAGCCATGAAGAAAATTTCCCAAGGAAAGAGAAACAACATCATCCAGCTCATCTATAGTGATCTCTCGGCCAAGAAAATTGCCAAACTGCATCATGTGAGTGCCAGCAGAGTTGGAAGAATACGAAATGAAGTCCGTCCATCCATTTAAAAGCCGTGAGGTGGATGTCCAGGCAAAATATTAGAGTCAACAAGTTGGCTTATTACAAGGTCTATTAGTTCTGGCATGACAAACATGGCAGTGGAGGTGGCTCGTATTCTTCGTAATAGTGAGATTACAGACATCCGTGAAAGCACCACGCAACACATTTACGCAAATCAAATGGTGGCCCGAAAAGAGGTGAAGAAGCCTCGACCCCAATGTTGTCATAAGAAGCGTTGGATCGAGTTTGTGAAAAAGTATGTAAAGTGGACAGTAGAAGATTGGAAATGGGTGTTTTGGAATATTGAGATGTAAGTCAATAGACTGGCCTCTGATGGGTTGCAAATGGGTCTGTAAGAAACAAGGGAAAATGGTGTTAATGGATCGAAAAATTGAATAAACTGTCAAGTTTGGTGGCCTGATGATATGGGTTATTTCACAGCCAAAGGCCTTGGATACTTGACCAGGATCAATGGTGGTCTCAATACTGAGCTATATGTGAATATCCAACAAGATGAGTTACTTCGGACACTTGAGTACTATGGGTATGAAACGGACGACATAGTGTTCCAGCAGGACAACGACCCAAAGCATACATCAAGATTAGCAAAAAAATGGTTCACTGACAATGAAGTAGAGGTGCTGGATTGGTCCCCACAGTCCCCAGACCTCAATCCAATCGAACACTTGTGGGTAGAGTTGAAGAAAAAGCTGTATTTGAAACCTAAGTGAGTCACCAGTATGCACCAAAATTGGGAACGTGAAGACATGGTTGAATCTGATCGAGAACATGCCCAGGAGGATTCAGGTAGTGTTGAAAGGCAAAGGTGGATTTACAAAATAATAAAAATTAAAATTTGGATTTTTAGGAGCAAAACAGTAACAGTGCAGTTACATGACAAGAATCTGCATAACTAATAATATGCTAAATAGTTGCAAGACAAATTTACGTATGATATAGCTAAGATGATTTTCTAGAAAATGATGGTAGTCTCACGTTCGAAGCTGTAGTGTATGGTGAGATATGGAGCCTGACATTCAAAAGTTCAAATCATTGTTACCCTTTTTCTCATCAGTGTACATTGTTGGGACACTGTGTAAATTGTAAAGGAAGCAGGAACTAAATTATTTGGAAATCTCATATAACCGTATTTTATTCACAATAGAATAAATATCAGAAGTTGAAAGTTCGACATTTTTCAATTTCATTTGAAAAAAAAATTATTCATTTGGAAATTGATGGCAGCAACACATCTCAAAAAGTCTGGGAACTAAAGAGACCAATTGCTGATATTTTGTAAGAGGAATGTTGACCCACTCTTGTCTGATGTAGGATTCTAGCTGCTCAATAGTCCTGGATCTTCTTTAACTGATTTTTTGTTTCATAATGCACCAAATGTTTAATATTAGTAAAAGATCAGGCCTGCGGGGAGGCCAGTTCAGCACCCTGACTCTTCTTGTGAGAAGCCATACTGAAATGAATGCAGTATGTGATTTACCATTGTCACGATGAAATAAGCAAGAGCTTTCTTGAAAGGAACATTGTCTGAGTGGGAGCATATGTTCTAAAACCTCCATATATTGCTCTGCATTTATGGTGCCTTTCAATATGTGTAAGCTGCCCATGCCATATGCACTAATACAGCCCTGTACCAACAGATACACCAGCTTTTGAAATGTGCACTAATAACAAGCTGGATGGTTCCTCTCCTCATGAGTCTGCAGGACACAGTATTTGTGCCTTTCAAAAAGAAGTTAACATTTTGGCTCATCTGACCATAGAACAGTTTTCTATTTTGCCTTAGTCTATTTTAAATGAGATTTGGTCCAGAAAAGAGGGTGATGTTTTTGGACTGTGTTAATATGTGGCTTCTTCTTTGCATGATACAGCTTTAACTTGCATTTGTGGATTATAAGGTAAACTATTTTCATAGACAATGATTTCTGTAAGTATTTGTGAACCAAAGCAATACTTTGCCTGTTTTTAATGCAGAGCCACCTGAGTGCCTGTATATCACGAGCATCCAATATCGACTGTCAGCCTTGTCCCTTGTGTACATTAATTTCTCCAGATTCTCAGAATCTTTTGATAATATTGTATACTGTAGATGGTGAGATATTCAAATTCTTTGCAATTTACAATTTACATTGAGGAACATTTTTCTAAAATATTTTTACAATTTTTAGACCAGTTTTTCACAGACTCTGCCTCTCTAACAGACTCTTTTTTATAAAAAGTCAGAGTGCTTTATACACAGAATTATATTTCCAAATGAAATGGAAAAATGTCTATCTTTCAAAATGTGTTCTGTGTTCTATTTTGAAAAAAAAAAACGGCGTTAGGAGATTTAAATTAATGCACTTTTGTTTTCTTTACATTTTACACAGCATCCCAATGTTTTTGGAATTGGCATTGTAACAAAAGCCATTCGTTCTGCTGTATTAATATGGTGTTTCTGTGTCACAACTGTATTTATTGCTCCAATGCATCTCTGTATTTCTAATACAAAAAAGAAAAACAAAGATTTTCCATTACGGTACCGTAAGGATACCCATTGGGACATAGTTTATTAGCTAATTGAAAGTGGCAGTTTAATGGTGTCTGTACTAATGTATTTGATTAGAAGTGACTTTGTGAAGAATACTCCTTGTGACTCTAATCTCTGGAATGTTGACTCCTTCTGAGGTCAGTAATGGGTAGGGTTACCAGACCAAATATTCAAGCAGGGCTTTATAATCAAAGGCACATGCTGCCTAGCTCCAATTGCTGTTCATTGACGTGCATGATTGCATAAGATTGTATTCATACTGTGCATTTTTTGTTGCATTTTTAACAAAAAATTTTTGGTTTGGTTGATATACTCCCATTGAGGCACACAAACTTTGTTATGCTGTGTTTCCACCAAAGCAAAAATGCTTGTTAAAAAACTCAAGAACACTTGTACTGTGTAAATGGACCCCACAGGAGAACTTCTGGTCTCATGCTTGTAGGATGTCACTATACCAACCAATATACAGGGGCTTCTAATAATAGTGCAATATCTCCCGTGTAGGATAGAAAAAACTATCACTTATTAAAGGGAATGCATCACCAAAAATGGCCTATATTTAAACTAAGTTTTTATGTGAAAATTGTGTGATAATTAGATTTTAAATTTTCTATGTCACTATCTATATTTTCACTATGGACACTAAGCCTAATAATAGACTGATACTTGCCAATTCTGGAGGGATTTTCATTGCAGCAGTCACCTCATTTACATCACAAGCAAGACAGACAGTAGCACAACAGAAAATCACACATCTACAGATACCACCCATAGTGACCCATCATTGTATTCACTACTGACAATAGATGTCATACCTTATCTACTCCCCACACAAAGCAATGCCTAGAAAACTTTCTCATAAACCAGTTGGCTCCAGACTATTGCTGCCCACGGTTATAACTAGAGATGGTGAATCCATTCGTCACAAGCCAGGTTTGACCCAAATATTCCAAATTGTTCGGTTTTCAATGAACTCGAATAAATGGCCACCACCACTTGTATTACACAGTAAAAATACAAAAAAGGCGTGTCTTGCCAGCCTCTCAACCAATAATCAGTGGTAGGTGGATACCTTACAGTATACAAGGTTGTGTGGGCTGGGACACAAGGCATTTCAGTGATGGTGGAAGTGGGGGAAAGATGTGTTAT
Source organism: Leptodactylus fallax (assembly GCA_947044405.1). Classification (NCBI taxonomy): domain Eukaryota; kingdom Metazoa; phylum Chordata; class Amphibia; order Anura; family Leptodactylidae; genus Leptodactylus; species Leptodactylus fallax. The sequence goes on along the minus strand of CAMRHE010000521.1, from coordinate 627,861 downwards.
TCATCATTAGAGCTAGAGCTGCAATAGAGCTAGAAAATTACAATACAGTTTAGTCAAATTTAAGCAATTATAGGCAGATTAGTGATAGAAATCATAGATAGAAGTGAGGGAGAATTTCTGTACTGTGTGAGCCTGACTGCAGCAGTAATACAGACAGACAAATGACAGTTATTTCATCATCAATAATCTAATTTTGTCTAAGCCCATAATATTAATCCATGCTGCACTGCCATTCATGTTGCCACAGCTACCACGACTCAGCCAGGCATGTCTTGTGGCCTGGTCCCTCATAGTAATCCATACTTTACTGCCTGCCACTCATGCTGCCACAACTACCACCACTGCCACCACTCCAGCATGTCCTGGGGCTTGGTCCATCACATTCCACTATACCACACAATTAATGCCACAGTGTTGGCATTAAAAAAAAAAAATGACTGCACATAAAATCCTATAAAGGGATAGTTCTCAGTGATTTTTTTTTTTTTTTTTTTTTAAAGCCAATTCATTATTGCTTTTTAACTAGGCATACAGCCACAAATTTGGCTCCCAAATAACAACAATCCTTTAGTACATACAGGTCAGGCTACGTTCACATATGCCCCAGAGTCTTGGAGACTCCATCGCAATGTCCGCCTGAAAATCGTGCATTGGAGGACTTTTTCCTCTGTTGGTTTCAGTTTTAAAACTAATAATAATAATAAAATTACCCATGATGACACATTGATGTTACTGTTGCAGTCAAACACAGGAATAGAGGGGATGATGCACTTAAGTATCCTTGCATTTTTATTTTCTAGCCTTCCAGAACTGTGTGCATTTAATTATTTAATTCTGGACAACCCCTTTAAGGGTATCTAGACTGGAGCATGGGGTCAGAGATGGTTTTTCTTCAAGATAAGCAGTATCTGTAACCTGTCCTATCAGTTTCTTTTCTGTTCTGCAAAAGTGTGCTTTTTCTGCAATCAAACTACTATGCCCAAACTGTGGGGTGTAAGTGCAACAAATCACCTTGGAAGTAGTCAAACACAAGGCTTGGCCAGAAGCAAAGAGAAGCTTTCACGTATGGGCCATCCTAGCATGTGATGTGGGTGCGGCTATTAGGGGTGAACTCGCTCCACTTACTCAATCTTGATCTCACCCTTCGCTTAGGCTGCATATTGAGTGTAAATCGCACCCCAACATAGTCCACACCCCCCAAATACACACTGCCACCACCACTGACTTTGGTTTCAGCGGAAACCTCACTCACATATACATGCATCTCAACAGACACAAGCACATTTCAAAAAGTTAACAGGTTCATAGAGAAAACCACAAAGTATCCTTAACGTTAACAATTTAGTTTCAATAATTTTTATTTGGTTTTCACAATAAATGTAAGAAACAATATTGATATACATTGCACTATACATTCTGATTTGAATTTGTCCATGGTAAATTTTTGAATTGTACATCAATGAGACAAAAGATAAAGATTGTATAGGTGTTAAACAATAACAATGACAGTAACAAGAACATGTAGGCACTTTATTGGGGTTAGCGTGAGACACCTCATAGACAGTCTTTCATAGACAATCTCTCATATTTTTCTACCTCTTCTCCATTTCCTACTCCATTTCCTACATCTCCACACCCATCACGATGTACAAGAGCGGACTCCACATAACGCTACGGTTTCCATTATGCGGCAAATCGGGAGTTAATCCACGCATCCCATACCTTTTCAAAGCTATGATATGAGTCATTTCCCAATGCAATTACCTTCTCGTAAGCATATGTATTGTTAATAGCTTGCAACAGTGTGGAATCAGACGGAGGGGTCACCGATCTCCAACGTTGTACCAACAATAATTTAGCTATAGTCAAGACTTTACACAGGAGTTTCTTATAGTTATTCCATTCCTCGGGAATTCCAATTAATAGGATGGCCAGAGGAGAGGCGTAGGGGAGGCGAAAATTAAATATTTCTGATAGCATATCAAAGACTCTATTCCAATATCCATGAATTATGGGACATTGTCCCAAAATATGGAAAAGGGTTCCTCTCCCCCCCGCATCCCCTCCAGCAGTTTCCAGAGATGGAAGGGTATATCATTTGCAAAGTGGAGGGGGTTCGGTACCACCTCAATGTAATTTTCATCGCAGTTTCTATGTGGGTGCTACATTTTAAGGATGAGTGACTTAGCTTAATTGCCTGTTCCCACTCATCCAAAGTAATGACTCTCCCCAAATCTCTCTCCCAACAACGGAATGGTATTGATTTAGTAAAAGTCGCTATTCCATCCATTTTGTTATATAGAAACCGTAATCCCCTCATCTTAGTCGACAACCAGGTGAATATCGTACCACTGTGGGGTAATTTCGATACTGGATTCTTAGATATAAAGTGACATATTTGAGAGTACTTGAGGAAATCACCACTATGAACCCCAAATTTCTGTGTAATATCTGTAAATGATAAAATTTGTGTGGTATCGGATTGTAAATGGGAGACTCGTGTAATCCCCCTCGCCTCCCACCCTGAAGTTACCAGGTCCTCTATCGCCCAGGCCAGAAGTGACAAAGGCATCTCTGAGGTGCAAAAATGACTTGTAGGGTTTGCTTTCCCGTGGAGCAGCTTCCATGCGGTCAATGCTGCTTGCATGATTGGGGAGAAGGACTCAGGCGTAGGAATGTTCCAGAAGGGCGCCCACAGGGCATCCGTCAGCTTTAAGGGATATATAAACGAATGCTCTATATGTAACCATGGAACCGAGGTATCCGCTAATCTCCATCTAGCACATTGCGTAACCAAGGATGCTATGTAATAATTCTGTACCACTGGTACTCCCAGTCCCCCCGCCTCTTTTCATTTAAATAGGAAGCTTTTATTAATTCTGGGTCTCTTTCCACTCCATATGTATTTCGAAATCATCCTTTGCATGGTTTCGAAAAACGAAACCGGGATGGATATCAGGTACAAGAGTCTAGGCAATAGTAACATTTTGAAGGCTGCGACCCGTCCCATCCAAGACACGTCTACTTTGGACAGTCGCTCCATTTCATCCTGCATTATTTTCAGCATGGGTGTATAATTATGTCTATATAGGGCCCCTAAAGAGGGTGTCACTTGTATCCCCAGATATTGAACGCCATCTTTCCTCCAATCAAAGTCGTATTGCGATTGTAGGGGTTGCAGCAAGGGGGGAAGAATATGTAAAGGTAGGGCTTGTGACTTGGCCATATTTAGTTTATAAAATGATAGATGTCCAAATTTGGCAATAATCTCCATAAGTCGGGGAATAGATTTTTGTGGTTTGGACAAGGTAAGAATGATATCATCTGCATAGAGTGATATAAGATGAGTTTTGTCCCGTATAGCAATGCCACCCACGTCTGGGTCTAGTCTGAGTAATTGGGCCAGTGGTTCCATCGAGAGAACAAATATCAACGGCGAGAGGGGGCAACCCTGTCTAGTCCCGTTCGTTATTAAAAAAGGATCTGACACTACCCCATTAGTGAATACTCTTGCAGATGGTGCAGAGTACAGCGCCTCAATTCCTCTTAAAATAGCTCCAGCGAACCCCATGCTCCTGAGCACCAAGAAGGCATACGACCAGCAAATCCTGTCAAACGCCTTCTCGGCGTCCAATGCGAGAATCACTGCCTCCATCTTTCTAGAATTGATGTGGTGTATAATATTCAAAATGCGTCTAGTGTTGTCGTATGACTGCCTCCCTTTCACGAATCCCACTTGGTCGTGGTTTATTAGGCTCGGAAGACAAGCTGCTACTCTATTCGCTATATTTTTGGCATAAATTTTTAAATCTGAGTTTAATAGGGATATTGGTCGAAAATTTTGGGGGCTGATGGCAGGCTTGCCCGGTTTAGGCACTGTCACCACCAGGGCCTCCTGATTTTCCCTTGGAATAGTGCCGGAGTCCACCGCAGCCGTTAAAAACGACAACAGCGGGCTTAACAGGAGTGGGGAAAACTTTTTGTAATATTCGTTAGTAAGGCCATCTGGCCCGGAGACTTTCGAGGTGGCAGCGACTTGACTACTGATAGCAATTCTGAAGGTGAGATGGGCTCATTCAAAGAGTCCAGTTGTGTTTCTGTGAGTGTGGGCAATTGAGTGCTTGCGTGAAATTTGGCAATTTCTTGTTTCGTTGGAAGTGTTATAGAGGAGTCCTCTCTAATGTTGTATAAGTCTTCATAGAAAGCTTTAAAGGCATTGGCGATGCCGCTAGGATCATAAATTTTGTGTGTGCCATCTTTGCTTTGGAGAAATGGGATTTTGGACCGTGCATGTTTTTGTTTAAGTTTGGATGCTAGAAGCTTCCCTGCCTTGTTAGATTGAGAGTAATACGTCGCTTTTGCCCTTTTCAAGTTTTTCTCATAGTTATGCAGTAGACAAGCTGTCAGTTGATGGCGTAATGTCACCAACTTTGCTGCATTAGAGGAGGAAGGAGATTTTTTGTTACTACTATCTATAGATTTTATTTGGTGCAGTAGTCGATCAATTTCTGCTAACCTAGTTTTCTTTTCAATGGGTCCTAGGCGGATAAATGTTCCTCTGATAAAAGCTTTATGTGAATTCCACAATATATCAGGGCTAGGGGCAGAGGGAGCATTGGTCCGAAAGAATTCCTTCAAATCATTTTCCAAGATTGTTTTATATTTTGGCTGTGACATTAAGAATTCATTGCACCTCCATACGTACGCTCTAGGTCATTCATATTTTTCTCTGAGAGTCAAGGTTATTGCTGCATGGTCTGACCATGTTATTTGTGAAATATCCGACTTCACGGCAAGGGGAATACTAGTTTGTTCTATTAAGAATAGATCTATTCGTGAATAGCTGTTATGTACCGTGGAATAGTAGGTGTAATCTTTTTCGGTATTATGCAGGATACGCCATGCATCAAATAAGTCATGACGCCATATAGCCTGCGAGAATGAAGGATGGCGTATCATTATGCCAGAAGTAGTGTCTGCCACTGGGTCCGGAGCCATGTTAAAGTCTCCCATTAATACTAAGCATCCTTGCTTTTTTTTCTCCACTACTTTCATAAGTCTCCCTAAGAAAGACACCTGCCTTCTGTTCGGGGCGTAAACCGAAACCAATGTGTATGTGACGTTGTTAAGGATACAGACTAATATGACAAATCGCCCTCCAGGGTCAGCATGATGGGACATCAGCTGAAATGCCACTGAATCTCTGATCCCAATTAGTGTTCCCCTGCGTTTGGAGGAGCAATGAGCGTGAAATATATATGGGTATGCTGAATGTTTGATGCGAATGGCATCTATCTCTAAAAGATGTGTTTCTTGAACTGCAAGAATGTCACAACTTTGAGCTCGGGCCTCTCGCCACAAATTGGCTCTCTTTTGAGGGGAGTTCAAACCTCTGACATTCATTGACATAATATTAAGTACCATATTTTACAGTTAGTAATGCTGCAATAATCGTACCACAACCACCCGCATCCAAAATTACCAGTAACAGGAAGAAGCATATTCGTCTTTGCCTTGTGTACTCACAGCGTCCCAAGTGCCAAAACCGAAGAGAAAACAAACTATAAAAACACTGAGACCAGTGGCTAAGCCATCTCAACAAAACAAAGAAAAGAAATGTGGTACAGCGGACCAGCGGCTGTTGTAATCCTGGGGGGATAAGTTCAGCAGTAGTGGACATATGGAATCCATTTTAAGGTGAGTCTCTAGCTGTGCAGCCCTTTTGGTGGACGTCTTGGGGTTTTTGTTTGATGCCAACCATCAGACACTGGGCCAAGTGGTAATTTGGGCGTCGGGTCACGGAATGTCCCATTTGTTTAGCAACTTTTTGCCGTCTTCCGGAGATTTGATAACATGAGTAAGGTTGTTCCTGGTTATGATCACTCTGACCGGGAATCCCCATTTATATAGGATGTTATGGTGGCGTAGCGTCGTAGTAATAGGGATGAATTGCCTTCTCAGTTGTAGCATTGCGGCCAAAAGGTCGGAGTAGATGGAAATTTTCTGGTATGGGTCAGGTAAACGGCCAATTTTCCATGAGGTCAGCAGCACCAGTTCTTTAGTGCGGTAAAAATGGATTTTTGCTAATACATCTTTGTCTAGGTGTGAAGGCCTTGGGATTCTATGCGCTCTATCAATGGTTAAGTCCATTATCGTGAGGTTTGGTAAGAGCGTGCGTATCAGGTCTTGGAGGAAAGCTGTTAAGTTGTTCGCAGATACTGACTCTGGAATCCCTCTAAACTTTAGATTGTTGCGCCGCGAGCGGTCTTCCAAGTCTGCTATTTTAGCTTTCAGAAGCGACACATCTTTTTCCACCTCATAGTGAGCATCTATAAGAGCATTATGTGATGCAGCAAATTCCGCCATTTTAGATTCCACATGAACAGTGCGTTTTTGCAATTCCTGGAGGTCTCTATCTAGCGGTTTAACCATTAAGGACATGTCAGTTGTCAGTGATTTACAAAAGGCCATGAGCATGTTTTTCATGGAGGCCTCAGTAAGTAGGCTTTCTGTAGCCGGAATATCTGCAAAAAAATTGATGGATGGCGGTACAGACAGTGTGATATCGCTCACCTCCCTTTCTGGAGACTCAGTGTGCTGGAGCCTGGGTTTCTGCTTGACCGGGCTGGCGGTGGGCGAGTGGGGTGTCTCCACATTGTTTAGGCCTGTAGGCCTCGGTGTGTCGGCAGGAGAAGGCCCCGGAACCGCGCTCACCTCGGCCCGCCGGGGAGACGGCCCCGGTGCCTCCGGACCTCCACACCCCATCAGCTGCGGTATCGATGGCTCTGACAATGTTCTCCGCCGAGCGGAGAGGGTGAGCGACTCCTCCGGAGAGTCTTGGGACGGAGACGAGGCCCCGGAGACAGCGCTGGAGCGCGAACCGCTGCCATGTTGATCTTCCCCTCCTCCGTGGGGGAAGTAGTAATCCGAAATTTTCTGCAGTTTTACCGCAGATTTCCTCTTTCTCGGCATCCTCGGAGTTAGAAAGCTTCCCTGTGCCATTTGGGTGAGTGTAATTTACGGGCACGTCGCTCTTTTTTGCCGCTGTATAGGACTCAGGCCTGGAGCTTTACAACTATGCGGCCATTCCACTCCACAGTAGGCTCCGCCCCCCAACGTTAACAATTTAATACCCGAAGGGTATTCAGTGGGTTCCGTACTATATATAAAAAGAAAAGACAATAAAACAAATGACGCATAGGCAAACAGACTTAAAACTAAAGGGAGAAATGACTTAGAGTAATTTTTGTTTCATGGAGCTTGGAGAATCTCTTGGATGGAATTAGATATGTGACAAAAGATGTGACATAGTAATAAGTAAAAAACTGTTTCTTATGGCTTGTGCTTAGCCACTCCTCCCTGCCAGTGTCTCACTCCCTGAGATGGGGGATGAACAACTCATCTTCATCCGGAATAGCTGAAGCTGAGCTTGATGACCGGTCATCCTCTTCCAATAATACACACACAAATGGGCTTCTTTCATCACAGAGACCTAGTCAAATTCTCCTCAAAGTCTAAAGTTGCACACACAAATTGCTTGACTGACCAACAGCAAAGGGTAAGAAAAGCCTATGTAGACTAAAAGAGCTCATACCAAATTTGAGGGGAAGTTTGATTTCTCTTCAGCTACAGCCACACATGGAAAATATATAATACAGCACAATTCATAGTATCGCTGGGATATTACATAAAGTATGTTAGAAATTTGATGCATGACATGTACACTACGGTTTAACATGATCTCTAACAGAAAAAAATTATATTGTAGCCTCAATATTTTTTGTCATTGACCCCTATAGATTACAGGAGACATATCTCATCTACACAGCATCAGTTATAAATGTATATTTTATTCATAATAACCATTTTAGGACATTAAAACTAAGTGACAGGTTATTGAATTGTGATCATTTCTGGTTGACTTTAAGATTTACTTTACAATACAGGGTTATGAAAATAAGATCCAGGTGAACTCTATCTTAGGTCTATCTTTACAAAAATACATCTTTTTTGTCCTTTTACATGCATTACTTTATAGTAATGACCGCTTGGCTATCCTAAGAATTGGTTTCTTTCTCTTTCTTTAATATAATGTGAATCTTGGATTATTCTCTGTTTAGATTCCATGTAATTGAAAACAATCCTAGAATGTACTCCTTAAGACCATAAGAGCTTAAACCTATAGCCTTATTAGCCTATGGGTTAATCGGAATCAGCTACCATCAAGGATATTACAGAGTAACTTTTGTGTAGATACTGGAAGGAGACAAAAGTGATTGCGTGAAAAGCATGAGGTCATTTTCCAAGCTGCTACAAAGTGTGTGCCATTAATCTGTCCTTAGCAACAGCCTTATGGAAACCAAAATCAGATAAATGCATTTCTGTATAACCACTTTATCAGATGTAGGCAATTAACGGCTCACACACCTCAAGTTGGGGCTTTGTTTTTAAGGAGTGCATGCTAGACAAGGCATAAAGATTCTATTATTTCTAGGACAATATGCCCAGCTAATCCCAATTTATTTTCCAAGCTGTGTTAGCAACAAAAGCTTTAGAAAGAGCACAGATAAAAGAATTTTCTCTGGGCTCCTAATCTCATCACTAAAGTTTGAGTTTTCTACCTTAGCCAAACTTTTCCCTTATTTAACAACGGGAAAAGGAAAAAGAAGGAAAAGGAAGAAAAGAAATAAAAACATTTTTCTGCTTCAATACTTCATTTCTGGAGGCCGTGAGGGGCCAATTATGCAAATTTGATTTGTATAGTGTTAGGAATACCACATTGCAAGGTCTTTCGTCTAATTGCCGCTTCTCTCCAGGCCGAGAAGTGACATTTCTATTAGTAATTGTACAGACATTAAGAACATTTACTTTCACTATTCATCTTCAAATTCCTACTGAACTTTTTGTGTCTGAAGCTCATAGGAGATGATTTTACATAATATATTCCTATGTTTGGTCATATTCAGACTGTATTCAACATTTTAAATTAACATAATTTATCTAAATCTGACTATTTTCTTCTAGAATTACACATGCATGATTTGAGGAAGTTTAGATATTTTGTGCCAAAAGCAGGATTTATAGTGCTACAGAAACAACTATTTTGTCTTTTTTATCCAATCTTTGGCTTTAAAAAAAAAAAAAAAAAAAGAAGAAAAAACCCCTTAAGGACACAGCCCAAAAGTGTATTCAGGACCAGGCCTCATTTTTCAAAACTGACATTGTCACTTTATATGGCAATAACTTTGAGATGCTTTAACTTACATAAGTGATTTTGAGATTGTTTTTTCGTGACACATTGTACTTCATGTTACTGGTAAACAGTAAAAAAATACAAAATTTGATAGAAATTTGGAAAAAATAGCAATTTTCTAAATAAAATGAAATGGTCTGCTTTTCAAACAGATAGTCATATCACACAAATACATTAATAAATATTATCTACCATATCTCTGCTTTATATCGGCATCATCTTTTAACCGTCCTTTAATGTATTTTGGACATTATAAAGCTTAACATTATAAAGTGTAACATTATAAGACATTATAAAGTGTAACAGCAATTTTCCAGATTTACAAGAAAATTTCCCAAACTAATGTTTTAGGGACCACTTCAGTTCCGAAGGGGATTATAAAGGCCTATTTATTAGAAACTTCCATGAATCACCCCATTTTCAAAACTGCACCCCTCAAATAATTCAAAACAGCATTGGGAAGTTTGTTAACCCTTTAAGCATTTCACAGAAATTAAAACAATATGGAGGTGAAATTTAAACATTTCATTTTTTTTCGATAATACATTCATTTAACCCTAAAATTAACACACTCACAAAAGGTTAAAGGAGAAAATGCATCTCACAGTTTCTTATGCAATTTCTCCCGAGCACAGAAATACCCAACATGTGGGTGTAAACTGAAGTTTAGGCACACGGCAGCGCACGGAAAGGAAGGAGCGACACTAGACGTTTGAAAAGCAAATTTTGCTGGGATAATTTTCAGGTTCCATATCTCATTTGCAAAGCCCCTAGAGTACCAAAACAATGGAAACCCCCAAAAAGTGACCTCATTTTGCAAACTACACCCCTCACAGAATTCATCAAGGGGTATAGTGAGCATTTTGACCAAACAGCCTTTTCACAGATTTTGGGATGTGTAAATGAAAAATTACTAAAATGTCACTTTATCCCCAAAGTTTTCATTTTCACAAGGGGTTAAAGGAGAAAAAGCACCCCACAGTTTGTTAAACAATTGCTACTGAACACGGCAATACCCGATATGTGGTCATAATCTGCTGTATGGTTACATGGTGGGGCTTGGAATGGAAAGAGCGCTATTTGTCTTTTGGAGGGCAGATTTTGCTGGAATAGTTTTCAGGTTCCATGTCGCATTTGCAGAGCAACTAGAGTACCAATACAATGGAAACCCCCAAAAGTGACCCCATTTTGCAAACTACACCCCTCACAGAACATATCAAGGGATATAATGAGCAGTTTGACCGTACAGCTGTTTCACAGATTTTATTAACATTGGGACGCAAAAATGAAAAATTACTTTTTTTTCCAATAAACCGTCAATTTAGTCCCAAATTTTTCATTTTCATAAGAAGATAAAGGAGAAAAAGCTCCCCAAAGTTTTTTACACAATTTCTCCTAAACATGGAAATACCCCATATGTGGTCATAATCTTCTGTATGGCTACATGGCGGGGCTCAGAATGGAAAGAGCGCTATTTGGCTTTTGGAGGGCATATTTTGCTGCATTAGATTTCGGGTGCTATGTCGCATTTGCAGAGCCCCTAAAGTACCAATACAATGGAAATCCGCAGACATGTGACCCCATTTTGGAAACTACACCCCTCACAGAACATATGAAGGGATACAATGAGAAGTTTGACCCTACAGCTGTTTCACAGATTTTATTAACATTTGGACATGAAAATGAAAAATTACTTTTTTTCCAATAAACCGTCAATTTAGTCCCAAATTTTTCATTTTCATAAGAAGATAAAGGAGAAAAAGCTACCCAAAGTTTGTTACACAATTTCTCCCGAACACGCCAATACCCCATATGTGGTTGTAAACTGCTGTATGGGTACACGGGGGGGCTCGGAATGAAAAGAGCGCTATTTGGCCTTTGGAGGGCAGATTTTACTGGAATAGTTTTCAGGTGCCATGTCACATTTGCAGAGCCCCTAAAGTATCAATACAATGGAAACCCCCAAAAAGTGACCCCATTTTAGAAACTATACCTCTCAAGGAATTTATCAAGGGCTATTATCATTTTGAGCCCAAGAGTTCTTCCCGAAAATAAGGTACAAAGTGAAAATTTTAATTTTTAATGAAATATGCTATTTCGGTGCCCAATATGTTGCACCCAGATTGTGTCATCAGAGACATGCACTCCTAAAACTATTAATTGGTCTATCCCAGTTAGAAAGAAGTTGTATATGTGGGTGTAAACTGCTGCTTGGGCACACAGCAGGGCTCAGAAGGGAAGGAGCACTGCATTTTTTAGCTTTTGAAGTACAGATTTAGAGGGATTTTCTGGACATCATGTAGTTTTTGCGGTGCCCTGGAGGTGCCAGTAAATTGGAATTCCCCAAGAAATGGCCCTATTTTGTAGGGGCATTTTTAGAGTCTCTACAAATGTGACATGACGTCCAAAAACCAACACTCTAAATCTGTGGTTAAAAACACATTGACATCTTGACATCTGCGCCCTCTTGTGTGCCCAAACGGCAGTTTATACCCACATGTATGACAATGTTGTACTCAGAATAACATACTTAACAATGCCATATATGGGTATAAACTGCTGTTTGGGAACAGCCGGGCACAGAAGGGAAGGAGTGCTATTTTGGTTTTTGGGGCACAGTTTGTTTTTTGGACATCATGCCACTTTTGCAGAGCCCCTGAATTAGCAGTAAAGTGGAACCTGCAGACACATAACCCCACTTTGGAAACTACACCCCTCAAGGGATTTATCAAGTGGGGTAGCAAGCATTTTTAACCCTTGAACGTTGCATTCATTTAATTTGCAGAAAGGAATATGCAGCTGATAATGAAAAGTGAAAATTGCGATTTTTTTTTTTTTTTCAGAGATACGCCATTTCAGTGCCCTATATGTTGTACCCAACTTGTGTCAGCAGAGACACACACTCCAAAAACTGTTAAGCGGATATCCCGGGTACAACAGCTTTTGGAGCATTTGTCTCTGATACAAGCCAGGCACAACATATTACGCACTGAAATGTATTCCTGGAAAAATTGTCATTTTCACCTTTCACCAACACCTTTATATTCATTTCTGGAAAATTAATTAATGCAACACTTGGGGGTTAAACATGCTTACTGTACCCCTGGATAAATTTCTTCAGGGGTGTAATTTCCACTTTACTGGCATTTCAGGGTTCTGCAAAAGTGTAATGGCGTCCAAAAACCAAACCATCTAAATCTGTGCTCCAAAAGACAAAATGGCACTCCTTCCCTTCTGTGCCCGGCTGTGCCCAAACAGCACTTTATACCACTTATGACATTAAGTACATTATTCTGGGTACCCAGTGTCATATATGTGTGCATAAACTGCAGTTTGGGAACACAGTAGGGCGCAGAAGGGAAGGAGCTCTATTTGGCTTTTGAAGTGTATATTTAGATGTTTGGTATCTGGATGCCTTGTCATGTTTGCAGAGCCTCTAAAGTACCAGTAAAGTGGAATCCCCTAGGGAGTGACCCCATTTTGAAAACTGCACCCCTCAAAGAATTTATCAAGAGGTGATTAGTATCCCAGACGTGAATGCACAGCAGATGGTGAAGAGTGAATCTGTAAGCTGTGCGGAGTACATTGGGTACACTAAATTCCCTACTATCCCCAATAGCTCCTATAACTGGGGGGAGGGGTCACTCTGGGGGTCACTTCTGGTGTCTTTTCCCTTGTAAACTCTAAATGTAGGGTGTCCCCTGATATACACTCGCACAGCTTATACATTCTCTTCCTGCCGCAGCCAGTTTTGTTCTAATGATTTGGCAATTTTTGGGGTTTTTGTCTTCACATTGTACAAGCTATATTTTCTGGTGATGTAGCCATATGAGGGCTTGTTGTTTGTGGTATGAGATGTATTTTGTAATGACAACATTTTTGGGTGCCTATAACTTATAGAATAAATTTTATTAACACTTTCTTGGTGGATTAAAAAAAAACCCCATCAATTCTGGTATTTCTTTTTACCTTTTAATTTTTTTTTCCACACAGTATACAGTATAAGTAACATGTTACCTTTATTCTGCCGGTCGGTACGATTACGGCGATACCTTATTTATATTGTTTTTTTATGCGCTACTAGTTTTGTAGAACAAAAACCCATTTGGGTAAAGAAATCAGTTATTTTTGCATCGCCATCTTCTGAGATGTGTAGTAATTTTTTTTTTCGGTTGACAGAGTTGGTTGAGGGCTTATTTTTTGCGGGATGATCTGTCCTTTTTATTGGTACTGTTTTTTTGATAATTTTTTTTATAGCATTTTTTTATGGCGAGAAATCATTATTTCCTTGCTTTATTAATTTTTTTTTTTTTCATGCAGTTCACTTTTTTTTCCATTTATTTTTTTTTAGTATGTCCCACTAGGACACCTGAACCAGCGATGCTCTGATCACTGATTCAGCACTATAGACTGCAATACACCTGTATTGTAGTCTGTAGAGGAAGTCAGCCTATGCAGATGCATAGGCTGACTTCCAAAGGTCCAGGCAGGATCAACCAGATACTGGGGGCTTCAGGCAGTCTGGGGTCACTGGCCAGACCTCGGGCTGCAGAAAATACATATGGACACCCCCTGATCTTGCCGGGGGGGGTACATTTGGCATGTTGGAACCCATTGGATGCCGCGGTCATCCAATGGGGGGTTTAGGAGCATGGTTTTAGCTTTCAGTTACAGCTAACACCCGCTCCCGATGCCGCCTGCGGCATTCACTTTCACTTACAAACACCTAAGATGCGACCACGGCATCTTAAGGGTTAAACGGCGGGGATCGGTGTTTTCACCATCCCCACTGTTGCAGCAGGAGCCTGGCTGTCAGATACAGCTGGACTCCCACGGTGATCGCACGGGTTCTGCTTCTGAGCCTGCTTGATCACCGTCACATACCTGTACTTTGGGATGCAGTAACTAACCATATTCCCTGACATACATGTATGTGAAATAGCATTAAGGGGTTAAGAAACAAGGCTATCTGCACATGAACATGTTAAAAACAAAAGGCCAGGAAAATGGATGCAACATGTTTATGTGTTCCTACCCTAAGGCTGCATTCATAAGAACATTGTACAAAATTTACATTTTTCATAGCTGTTTTGCACCCAAGAGCACTGCCAGTATATGCCCCGGGGCTGGAGATATCGGGGGGTCATAGTTTCACGGTTCACCGTCAGAAGGGCATTCCTGATAGTCTAGCTGAGCTGTAAGGAACGCCCCCCCCAGTACAAGTCTATGAACGAGCACAGTCGGGGGGGCGTTCCTTACAGCTCAGCATCATCACCCCTCTCTCTGTACTCGTCCATAGCACTGTATTGTCAGAGGGGGCGTTCCTTACAGCCCAGTGATGACACTGTGAATGAACGAGTCTATGAACTGTCTATGAACGAGTACTGTCAGGGAGGGCGTTCCTCACAGACCACCTAGACTGTCAGGAACACCCTTCTGACGGTGTACTGTGAAACTACGACCCCCGATATCTCTAGCCCCGGGGCTCATACCGGGAAAGCCGGAAGTGCGCTGAATTCAGCGTGCTGTCGGCTTTCTAGCAGTATGTAAAACAGCATATACATGAGGACGTGAAAGGTCCTCTTTAAGGTAAAGGTTTGAGTAGAGGCACAAGCTGGTGAAGAGGTGAGAGCTATAACTAATGCTGCAATCCTTAACTCCCTAGTGGACCCTACAGGAAGGGTTGTTACATACAGATACGTGCTGGTAGATTTAACTGGGAGTTAAAAAAAACTGGAAGAAATTGAGTATTATCTGACAGAATTGCAGGGGTGCCAATACTTTTGGCCAGCACTGTATATAGCACCATCAGATTCCGCAGCGCTTTACAGACATTGACAATCACTGTCCCATATAGGGCTCACAATCTACATTCCCTATCAGTATGTCTTTGGAATGTGGGAGGAAACCCATGCAAACACGGGGAGAACATACAAACTCCTTGCAGATATTGTCCTTAGCAGGATTCAAACCCAGGACTCCAGTGCTGCAAGGCTGCAGTGCTAACCACTGAGCCACCGTGCGGCCCCAAGGTTATTCTTTGTTGTGCAACAGTTTTTGTTCTCCACAGAAATAGATTAAAGCCCGCAATTTAAAAGTGTACTGGGCCTCAACTATCACATTCTATTTATCATAATAGAGTTATGTGTTCTGAGGGACTTCTGGAGTCCTCGTGCTTCAGAGCTTAGGTACACACGTGGACAAAATTGTTGGTACCCCTCATTTAATGAAAGAAAAACGCACAATGGTCACAGAAATAACTTGAATCTGACAAAAGTAATAATATATAAAAATTCTATGAAAATGAATAAATGAATGCTTCAATGCTTCAACAGAATTTTTAAAAAAAGAAAACTCATGAAACAGGCCTGGACAGAAATGATGGTACCCCTGAAAATAATGTGACTAAAGGGACATGTTAAATCATGGTGTGTCCACTATTTAGCATCACAGGTGTCTACATTCTTGTAATCAGTCAGTGGGCCTGTATACAGGGCTACAGATACTCACTGTGCTGTTTGGTGACATGGTGAGTACCACACTCAACATGGACCAGAGGAAGCGAAGGAAAGAGTTGTCTCAGGAGTTTAGAAAGAAAATTATAGACAAGCATGTTAAAGGTAAAGGTTATAAGACCATCTCCAAGCAGCTTGATGTTCCTGTGACTACAGTTGCACATATTATTCAGAAATTTAAGATCCATGGGACTGTAGCCAACCTCCCTGGACGTGGCTGCAGGAGGAAAATTGATGACAAATCAAAGAGAAGGATAATACGAATGGTAACAAAAGAGCCCAGAAAAACTTCTAAAGAGATTAAAGGTGAACTTCAAGCTCAAGAAACATCAGTGTCAGATCACACCATCCGTCATTGTTTGAGCCAAAGTGGACAAGCTTGTCAAGTGAAAACAAATCATAAAAAAGCCCGACTGAAATTTGCCAAACTACATGTTGACAAGCCACAAAGCTTCTGGGAGAATGTCCTATTGACAGATGAGACAAAAATCGAAATTTTTGGCAAGGCACATCAGCTCTATGTTCACAGACGGAAAAATGAACACTGTCCCGACTGTGAAACATGGATGAGGCTCTGTTATGTTCTGGGGCTGCTTTGCTGCATCTGCCACAGGGTGTCTTGAATCTGTGCAGTGTACAATGAAATCTCAAGACTAACAAGGGATTCTAGAGAGAAATGTGCTGCCCAGTGTCAGAAAGCTTGGTCTCAGTCGCAGTTCATGGGTCTTGCAACAGGATAATGACCCAAAACACACAGCTAAAAACACCCAAGAATGGCTAAGAGGAAAACATTGGACTATTCTGAAGTGGCCTTCTATGAGCCCTGACCTAAATCCTATTGAACATCTTTGGAAGGAGCTGAAACATGCCGTCTGGAAAAGGCGCCCTTCAAACAACTGGAGCAGTTTGCTCATGAGGAGTGGTCCAAAATACCTGTTGAGAGGTGCAGAAGTCTCATTGACAGTTACAGGAATCGTTTGATTGCAGTGATTGCCTCAAAAGGTTGTGCAACAAAATATTAAGTTAAGGGTACCATTATTATTGTCCAGGCCTGTTTCATGAGTTTTTTTTTTTTTTTAAATTCTGTTGAAGCATTGTTGTAAAGCAATGTCTGACTTTCATTTGTTCATTTTCAGAGAATTTTTATATATTATTACTTTTGTCAGATTCAAGTTATTTCTGTGACCATTGTGGGTTTATCTTTCATTAAACGAGGGGTACCAACAATTTTGTCCATGTGTGTATGGCTACAATCTCTGAACTCCCTGTAGTGTTGTAAAACACTAATAGGGACCATAAGAACTACCTTCCATTTTTGAAGGAGTGGGTCTGCTAGCAAATAAAGGCATACATTTACTAGTAGCACAAACTTAGGCAGTCTGAAAATTCGCCAGATTTATCACAATGGCTGATGCTGAATGATAAATCTGGTGTATCTGTAGGCTATTTTTATACCAACTTTTAGTTGGCTTAATATAAGACAGAATTTTTTTACACTATTTAGGTACATTATTTTGTGCATCATAGGCATATCATTGCACATTTATGTCCCCTTTTTCTGAAAATCTATGTCTAGCATGTTGAAAAATTTTAGCCCAAACTTGATGTGGCAAAAATGTACCACATTGAGCCAAAGATGTCTAGTCTTAACCACAATAGTAAATTGGGGCCAATATCCAGCAATTTTTCATTCTATTTGATTAGCAGAGTGTAAACTATATTTTCAAGCCAGCATGTTCAGAATACACTGAATTATGTATAGCAATAATGCCTGTGTACAGTACATAAGTTCCTTTACCTTTAATGTTTAAAAAAATCTGTGTCATAGAATGAATATTGTACTTGGCACAATGTATACATTCTCACATAAGACCACCCATTTCACTGAATACAGTTCCTTTTTATGAATGAAAAAAAAAATCTACATTTTTAATACAAATTGAAGTGGGTCACTTTACTGCATACATTAGACTACTTTATAAAAAGCACAATTGCATGTGTTATAAAGAGTCATTTATCATGTGAGTTGACATGTAATAAAACACCACTCATTTGCTGTGGTCCATTTCCTTGAATCTCTTAAAACACTTTTCACAGTTTATATTTCATATTTCTAAAATAGAATGTATTCCTGTGAGAAATAATAGTCACTTCTGCATACACAATGTACTTTGCACATACATTATTAATTGAAATTTTATAAGGGACATAGCCATTATTTTGTATAATCCTTTCAATAATTATATCATTACACGCTTATCTTGGTTTTAATATAAATTATTCTTAATACATTTGTTTCTCCAATCCTCTGATAGGCCTTTAAGTTGAAAAAATATGGAAATGTAGGTGATCATCCCTGGGGTCAGACCAGCTCCAGGTTTTCACGGGCCCTAAAGTGATAGTAAAAACACCAGTGACATTTTTCCTGTATATTTGATTTTTTGTTTTAAACAGTTTAACAATTTTACTGATGGAAATTTTGGTACTATATTTTCAGATAGCCAGAAGATTTTTTTTTTATTTCTACTTTCTCCTATTTTTATAACCATGACAGCCACAACTTTTTTTTTTTATTTTTATGTTGAAATTGCTACATGAGTCTTTTAATTGCAGGACAAGTTGCAGTTTTTAGTCCATTTTGCCATAAGTAAGGATTTCATTCAAGTTAACTTATATTATGGGTTTAATGCAGAAAAAAGTAATTTCACCATTTCTATAAAAAAATTTTTACTGTTTTAGTTGTTGTTAATATTGTTAATAAGTAATTGTAGTGAACAGATGTTAATTTCTGTTTGGTGACATTTATGTACTAAGTCCTCCCTCTGTGGCTCACTGCTATTAGTTCTGCCTTGTATACAGTAGGTACCAATGTTAGAGGGGTTATCTACTTTCTAATATTGAAAGCATATCCTTAGGATAAGAATTCAATTTTAGGTCTGTGAGGGTCAAAAGCCTGGAACACCGTAGATCAACTGTTCTAAGACAGGGCGACACCTGGTAATGTTTCATGCTTGGAGTTGCGCTGTTCACTCACCATACAATGTGTAGCTGCGGCTTTAAGTACTGCAGTACTGTCTTATAGACTTCAGTGAGACAGCTCTGCATTACCTAAAATGGTGCTACAGATATAAACAGTACCAGTAGCCATACTGTCCTTGGAACAGCTGATTTGTGGGGGCCCTCCTGTTGGACCTTCACAGATCTAATATTGATGGCCTATCCTAAGGATAGGCCATCTATAGTAGAAAATGGATATCCTACACTACTAAACCCAGAATCATAGGAATGAAGAAAAGAATAAATAATTAACTATAAGAAACCTCAGATCATCTCCTTATTTTTATTGCTCTTCTATTTTTCTGATATCATAGCTTGATAAAAAAAAAAATTTCAGAAAAGCAGTAGTATTCTTCTCTAAGGCAGCAGCAATGATTTCTCAACACTCCCTCTCCAATGCTAGTGCACATGAGTTTAGGAAAAGAGGGCTGGGTTTAAGCTACATACTTTGTGACCATTTTGTTGGAAGAAATCCCCCAAGTAATGGATATCATGAAACAAATGTGGTAACAGTGTCAATTGTAGTATACCACTACTAATCCACTACTACTAGTAATGGTGCCAACAGTAGTTTACACCAGCCAGCTGTAACTCAGTAGCTCACAATGGCAATAATACAAGCCAGTACAGCTCCACAAGGAAAGTTATCCAACTTTCCCAAACTGATAAATGGCAAATCTGTGTAGTCATGTTTGGATATTCCCACTCTTTACTATATCCTTGCAATAATTATGAGATTTTACCTTTCAGGAACGTTGGAAATCTGGGTAACTAACAATCAATGGATAGGTATCCTGAATTCCCGACTGGGTATGTAGTATCCTTGCTATTGCCCTTATAAAACATGTACATTTATGCATTATATATTATTAGGAGCATTGTATACACAATGGAGGGAACTTATGAAAAAATGTGTCATATGTGAAAATGTCACATCTTTGCTCTCCACTTTCCATAGAGGGGACGCTTTGGTCTAACATATTTATTATAACTCATGCCAGTTTTCTGACATGAATTATACTGGAAATCTACACCAGACAGGAACCATTCTGGACAGACCTTTTTCATAAATCAGCAGTACCTTCTGTCTGCCAGAGCCTTTATTAACACTGGTGTATGAAACTCCAGTCTTAATAAATCTGCCCCATTGTGTATACCAAGTGTGGCATCCATTATTTTTCTGCAGCGGTTGTTACCCTGCTTTTTCAGGTTACCAAACTCAAAATCTAGATAGCCTAGATAGGTATTGATGAAGCTCAATGTAGACCAACTCCTGGTCGTCTGAGTCCTGGGTAAGCTGAATGACAACACTGGGGAGCTGTAATGGTGACCACATCCTTGCCAAAGTTGATGCCCAGTTTTCCTAGACTGCAGAATACCAGATCTGTCTAATTATACAGTAATGAATTTCCGACTCTCATATTGTAGAGCTTTAAGTCTGATTTGCTTTCCAGGAGCCTAGAAAAGCTATGTATGAATTCCTGTGAAGTTGTAATGATAAATTATCCATATTGTAAATACCAATGTTGCAAATCTAGGCAGTTTTGCCATTCAGGGACCACAGAAAGCTGGTTAATGGGGACTGATGAATGTGAAATCTACCTAAATAAATCACCCTACTTCTTCCATTCTCATACCCTAGCTTGACAGATTTTGCTTTCAGGGTTCTGAGACTACTGGATACCAAATCCACTTATATAAATCCTTACTACATAACTGTGCAATACTATGGCAGATTTGCTTTAAAAAAATCTCAGGAAAACTGGGTGACATACCAGATAATGCTACAATAGAGACTGTTAAATACTAAATGCACCTAAATAAATCTCTCTCAATGAGATTGCTACTAGAGATGGGAGAACCTCTGAAGACTTATTTTATTTCGGGCTCAGTCCAAAATTTTGTTTTGGGTTGGATAAATTCAGCACCCTCCAGAGCTTAAATCGGCTCAAACCATAGTGTATGACACTGCCATAACACTATATATAACACTCTATAACACTATCTAGCCCATTTATTGCTCTCTAAGGCCGGGGACCTACGTAGCATAAATGCTGCGATTTTGCAAAGTGTATGGGATTCTGGCTAATCCCTTCCACACATTGCAAAAAAATATCTACTGCGGACATGCTGCAATTTCAAAAAACGTCACATTTTTGTAAATCGCAGCATGTCAATAATACCTACGGAAATACTGGCGTTTTCCGTATAGGTATAATTGAAGCAGAGGTAATGCCAGACAACCCTAGTATGGCACCTTGGTCAGCTTTGAGGGCACTGATCGTGAGCATTAGCACCGGGTCTCTGTAGTATAGGCACCGGGTCTTTGCTATGGCGGCTGCTCAGATCCTGAATAGGAATGGGTTAAAATTAATTCATTTGAATGAAGGCTATTAACATGACCAATATTTTTGAATTTTTGAAGAAATAGGTCATGTTCGATTTTTATCTGCTTTTTGTCTGTTTTCACGGATCCTTCAATACAATCAAATGTATGAAGTATCTGTGAAAACGGGCACCCCTTGTAACGTTCATGTGAATCCAACTTTAGGCTAGTGCCCTACCTTGGAGAAAAGCAGGTTTTTTGTTGCAGATTTTGCTGTGTTTTTTGTTTTTTTTTTAGCCAAGTCCAAGAGCTACAAAAGGAATGGAAAATATGTAGAAAGCACTTATACTTCTCTTTTATCCTCAATCCACTTCTGGCTTTGGCTCAAAAAGCCACAGCAAAATCTGAAACAAAAAAGCTGCTTTTCCACAACGTGGGGCCTCAGCCTTAAAGAGGACCTTTCACCACCTCCAGCAACTCTGATTGTTTTCATCCTTTAATAGTTACTTTTCCACTGATACTGGCAGAGTTGGAATCTTTCTCTCTAGCCCCCACTATTCCTGAGCAATCAGTGCAGTTAGTTTTAGTGCCTGAAATGCTATTTAGGCTCTGTGTTGTCAAGTGGATCCCCCTTCCCTCATAGATTGTAAGCCCTTGCAAGCAAGGCCCTCTATCCCACACTACCAGTTGGTCACTGTTAGTATTGTATTTGTTTTGTGCGTTGTGTGTTATGTATTGTATGTAAATCCTCAAATGTGCAGCACCATGGAATTAATGTTACTCTAAAATTAAATAATAGTAATAATAATAACACCATGTAACAATTTTCAAAAAAATATTTGTTCCCAGTTAAGTTAAGTGTGTTTTCCTGATTGTTTGTACCTTAAATGAATAGAAAAAAGTTATTATTCCCTGTAAACTTTGCTTTTGTGGTCAGCACAATGATATTTTGAAATTGATCTATTTTTAACGATCTGATCAGAGACCTTGGTCTCACCAAGTCCAACGCTGAGCTTCTGACATCAAGGCTCAAGCAATGGAACTTATTAGATGAAAGTGTCCAAGTCACAGATCAGAGGAAGCGTCACCAAGTTTTTTCCATCTTCTTCAGTCATCAAGATGGACTGTGCTTCTGCAACAATGTGGCTGGTCTATTTGAGGCTATAGGTATCACCTGTAACCCGAATGAGTGGCGCCTCTTCATAGACAGCTCATGCAAGAGCCTCAAAGCCGTGCTGCTTCACAATGGGAACAAGTATCCGTCTCTTCCTGTAGCTCACTCAGTGTACCTGAAAGAGGAATACACCAGTGTCAAGATGTTGCTAGGTGCCTTGAAGTATGATGAGTACGGCTGGGAAGTTATCAGAGATTTCAAAATGGTGTCATTCCTGATGGGCCTCCAAGGTGGTTTTACTAAGTATCCTTGCTTTATTTGCCTTTGGGACAGCCGGGATACTGAAGCGCACTACCACAGGCGGGACTGGCCTCAGCAGACAGAGTTCACTGTGGGGAAGAACAATGTAAAGTGGGAGCCACTGGTGGACCCACGCAAGGTGCTGATGCCACCACTACATATCAAGTTGGGGCTCATAAAACAATTTGTCAGGGCTCTAGATAAGGAGTCGAGAGCTTTCAATTACCTCCAAGATCTTTTACCTAAGCTGTCTGAAGCAAAGATCAAAGCTGGTGTCTTCGTCGGACCACAAATCAAGAAGATCATAGAGTGCAGTGAATTTCCCAAGAAGCTGAAAAGGAAGGAGAGAGCAGCTTGGAACAGTTTTGTCACAGTGGTTCGCGGCTTCCTAGGTAATCATAAAGATGAAAACTATGTACAACTGGTTCAGACTCTGATAAAGAACTTTGCTGCAATGGGCTGCAGGATGTCATTCAAAATCCATATCCTTGATGCTCATCTTGATAAGTTCAAAGAGAACATGGGAGCTTATTCAGAGGAGGAAGGCGAGCGCTTTCACCAGGACATTATGAACTTTGAACGCCGTTACCAAGGACAATATAACGAAAACATGATGGGCGACTATATTTGGGGATTGATTTGTGAAACTGATTTGCAGTATATTCGTAAATCTCGGAAAACCGGACACTCCTGAACAGTTTTTGGTAATCTGTGTAAATTTGCAATGCATATAGTGTTCTTAGTCTGACTGTATAAATTAGAAGATGCAAAATCGTCTGTTTCTATAGTAAAAATGCATAAATTTCGTTGCCGTGGTCACAAAAGCGAAGTTTATGATGAATGTAAGCAATTTTTAATTTGTTTTAGACATAAGCAATTGGAATATAACATTTAAAAGCTGGGAACAAAATTTGTGTTACATAGTGTAATAAATTGGATGGTCTCTGGAAAAGCAGACTCAGGAGTATGAATCTAAGCAATTTGACACTGTCCATCTCTGATTGGAGCTCTTAATCATGCCCTCTTTCTTGCCTGATCCTGCCCACGACCACCCACCTGATATTAGAGATAGTAATCAGCATATCAACAAAACTAACTGCACTGGCTACTCAGGAATGGTGGGGCTAGAGAAAAAATATGATGGTGCTGGAATTGGAAAGAACTGGAGTTGCTGGAGGTGATGAAAGGTTATTTTTAAATGTCACTTTTTATCAACTTTAAATACAGTACGTAGTTATACTATTACACTGGCTCATACAAAGTACCACTACTGCAATCATCCGTCCCCCATTCAGGTGTATTGATTATTAGCAGCACATCTCTATTTACACGATGCCAATAATCTGCATATTTGAAGCTGCATAAAAAATACAATCAGCCAACAAAGTGTTTGCTTGTTTGTCAGCTGAACAGCTGCACAACTACATGTGCCAATTATCAGGAATGGAAATCCTGTGAACACCTGTTCCCGATAATTGGCCTGTGTAATAGACCATAAGGCCCACATACCTGGGGCGCTGTGCGAAAAACTGCTGCAGAAATGCATTGTAGTTTTTGCCGCAGTGCTTTTCACAGAAAAGACTTTCTGCTTCAATTATACAGTGGGTACGGAAAGTATTCAGACCCCTTTACATTTTTCACTCTTTGTTTCATTGCAGCCATTTTCTAAAAGCAAAAAAGTTCATTTTATTTCTCATTAATGTACACTCAGCACCCCATCTTGACAGAAAAAAACAGAAATGTAGATATTTTTGCAAATTTATTAAAAAAGAAAAACTGAAATATCACATGGTCATAAGTATTCAGACCCTTTGCTCAGTATAGCGTAGAAGCACCCTATTGAGCTAGTACAGCCATGAGTCTTCTTGGGAATGATGCAACAAGTTTTTCACATCTGGATTTGGGGATCCTCTGCCATTCTTCCTTGCAGATCCTCTCCAGTTCGGTCAGGTTGGATGATGAACGTTGGTGGACAGCCATTTTCAGGTCTCTCCAGAGATGCTCAATTGGGTTGAGGTCAGGGCTCTGGCTGGGCCAGTCAAAAATGGTCACAGAGTTGTTCCGAAGCCACTCCTTTGTTATTTTAGCTGTGTGCTGAGGGTCATTGTCTTGTTGGAAGGTGAACCTTCAGCCCAGTCTGAGGTCCAGAGCACTCTAGAAGTGGTTTTCTTCAAGGATATCTCTGTACTTGGCCGCATTCATCTTTCCTTCAATTGCAATCAGTTGCCCTGTCCCTGCAGCTGAAAAACACCCCCATAGCATGATGCTGCCACCACCATGTTTCACTGTTGGGATTGTATTGGGCAGGTGATGAGCAGTGCCTGGTTTTCTCCACACATACCAGTTAGAATTAACGCCAAAAAGTTCAATCTTCGTCTCATTAGACCAGAGAATCTTATTTATCATAGTCTGCGAGTCCTTCATGTGTTTTTTGGCAAACTCCATGCAGGCTTTCATATGTCTTGCACTGAGGAGAGGCTTCCTTCGGGCCACTCGAAAGCCCCGACTGGTGGAGGGCTGCAGTGATAGTTGACTTTGTGGAACTTTCTCCCATCTCCCTACTGCATCTCTGGAGCTCAGCCACAGTGATCTTTGGGTTCTTCTTTACCTTTGTCACCAAGGCTCTTCTCCCACGATTGCTCAGTTTGGCTGGACGGCCAGGTCTAGGAAGAGTTCTGGTCGTCCCAAACTTCTTACATTTAAGGATTATGGAGGCCACTGTGCTCTTCGGAACCTTGAGTGCTGCAGAAATTCTTTTGTAACCTTGGCCAGATCTGTGCCTTGCCACAATTCTGTCTCTGAGCTCCTTGGGCAGTTCCTTTGACCTCATGATTCCCATTTGCTCTAACATGCACTGTGAGCTGTGAGGTCTTATATATGTGCCTTTCCTAATCAAGTCCAATCAGTTTAATTAAACACAGCTGGACTCCAATGAAGAAGTAGAACCATCTCAAGGAGGATCAGAAGGAAATGGACAGCATGTGAGATAAATATGAGTGTCACAGCAAAGGGTCTGAATATTTATGACCAAGTGATATTTCAGTTTTTCTTTTTTAACAAATTTCCAAAAAAAAAAAACAAATTTCAGTTTTTTTTCTGTCAAGATGGGGTGCTGAGTGTACATTAATGAGAAATAAAATGAACTTTTTTGCTTTTAGCAAATGACTGCAATGAAACAAAGAGTGAAAAATTTAAAGGGGTCTGAATACTTTACCTATAGTGAAACAGCCAGCATTTCTGTAGGTATAATTGACATGCTGAGTGTGAAGGATCTCGTCCTACCAGAACCTGCTTCTGGCACACCTGAGATCGCTTCGATTACCTCACACCCACTTTCCGTGAATGTGCTGGGCCAACAGAGGATGATACGCAATATTTATTAACCCCTAAATGGGTTGGCACTAGACACTTAACACATACATAGAATACATGCAGCGATTAGCAAGCAGATACAAGTGAAAAACAGCATAACACGGTACATAAAATAAAAATGGGAATAACAGAAAGAAAAGAATATATATTACCAACACCAGCTTGTGATGGTTTCTCTGGCCTCCAGGTGGTGAGCCAGGACACTTATCTTATGAACGTCCAGTAGCAGATGATCCTAGCAGAGCAAATGGCAGAACACCATGCGGAACAAGTAGTTAGTCCATTTCTCTGAGCCCATGTGGCAGGCTCAGGGCACAGTCTTGGGCAAAGCATGTGTTGCTTACATGCAGTTACCCCTCGTTCAGGTTCACAGCAGGGCCTCAAGCCTCGCTGCTTAGGCCGCATGTCAACCACATGGTCATCACATGGTTGCCTTCCCCCACACCTCGCCTCTAGGAATTGCACATCACTAAGGCCACCAGACAAAAGAGAGTGGTTCAGCCTGGGTGGAGCCCTTTTGTTTCCTCTGGTCTCCTCCTTGAGTGAGGTCACCAGGGGGAGGAGCCCCGTCCATCTCTACATCTCTTTGTGATGATTCTGCTTAAATATGGCTATAACTCAAGCTGTATTTTGGTCTCTGGGTAGAGTATCTCTTTACTCATAAGGTGCGCCACTATAATCCTAGGTGTATATTGGCAGTAGTAGCAACGTTGTAACAATGGGGCTTTGTATCCATCCCAGCAGGGCTCCATTGTATTCCTACACAGCTCTGAGTGATCAAAGAAACATGCATGGTGCAGCCAGCCCTGGTAGATCAGATATGGCTGATAACATTGTATCATTCCACTTGGTCTCAGCTCTTTACAAAGGATCTGGACTTGAGTGCATTATTCAATCAGACTTGCTGCCGCCGATGACCTCATTCTGGGAGGTGGCATAAAGGGTATAAAAGATGAGGTAAGAGGTCTGTGGGGGGAGATTATGCTATGGAAATTGTGCTGAGACTACAGGATATTACAGACAGACCAGTGTGAGGAGCATGCAGGCTGGAATACTGTGATGCCACATGCTAGGAGTTAATGCCACATGCCAAGAAGCCTCCACTGGTTATTTCACACATGACAGCGCATGTGTGAGTGTTGGACTATAGAGCCACATCAAGGAGATGCGTGGTAAAGTAATTATTTCACCTTTATTCCCTTTTATTTTAAGTATTGTATCTTGTAACTAGTAACTGTTAATTCTTGTATATATCTGCATATCTGTTCTGAACTGCATGTGTTAGATGTTAATACCGACCCATTTAGGGGTTAATAAATATATAAAATTTAGAAATCTTGTCTTGTATTTATCTTGTGAACCCGGCACTCACTGGCGGTGAGTGTGGTTTTTATATGAAAGAAGACTCAGGTGGGGCCACAGCGGTGTTGGTGCACTGAGGATCTTTCACATTGGTGGAAGCAGTGGGATCGTTCACATTGGTGGCAGCGTAGTGGGATCTTAGGATAAACGGCGTGTGTTGGTGACCTTTATCACTCACATGCTGGGGATTATGGTAATCCTATGAGACAAGCTCGGTATTAAAGCAAGCATTAAGATACAGTGAAAGTTTGATACAGTGCTGTTCCCCTCCCTTACTCTTTGTATTCTATCCTATCTTTTATTTGGCAAATACCAGTGGATGGCTAGTGGGCTCAGAAGCAGATCTCCAGAACTGCTGAACCAGGCTTTAGGAGATCCTGAGCGTATGGCTGAAATGGAGGCAGCCACAGCCTTGCAGAGAATCGAGCAGAGTCCTGATTTCGGGGCTAGGCCAGGAAGTGCGGCAAGCAGCCCGGTCCCAAGGATTACTTCACCAGGAGGGACCAGTAGCCCCAGCCTTGCTGGGGGAATGGCTTCATACTGGCAAACGGCCCTGCAGCAC